>JAJMIX010000033.1:0-96121 GCA_030563465.1 Yamadazyma diddensiae
CGTAGGTTTGATAATAGTTATGTTGATGTGGCTTTTGCTTGCTTCTGCTTATATAGTTTTGTTTCCGTTGTGGCAAGGAAGACACTCAATTGCTCGTTTGATTGGCTTCTTATTAAAGAAAGAGAAGCTTGAACCAGAAATGGCTGCCACACCAGATGATTCACTTTCCGAGGACGTTGGTTTAGTAGAAGAGACTCATCTTGGTAAAGAGTGATTTGTGAATGTGTAATATGAAAATTAATATGATTTGAATAATTGCTAGCTCGTAGACCTGTAACAATAAAATTTAAAACCGCCCTTCTTACCCAATTGGGTATTTTGAAAGATCAACATGGCTTTAGGTGTCGAAAAAGATAGTGAGGGTAGAAATATAAATAATACACTTGAGTACAGTATCTTTCACACTAAACAAAATAAATACACCAGCTTCGTCTAATCACTATCAAATAACTTTACAAGAACAAGAACAAGGATAATAAGAGAAACCATCGTGGCTGGGATAATTCGAATAGCCATCCCTAAATCCGGGTATTCTTTATAGATGTTGTTTTCGGCAAATTGTTCAAACTCCATATATTTCTTTTTAAGCGGCAAACCCCATAACTTTGGTTGAATTATATCACGATATTGTTTGCCAATTTGCGTCTCAAAGATATTCATGGTCAAAATGAACTGTTTCAAGATCATTTCGGGGGAGAAGTTTTGGACATCCATATTAGCATTTAAACACAATAAATACCACATAATTGGGTCTCTAGTGGCGACTATTCTAATTATTTCAGCCTGTTGATGCTCATTAGAAACAACCTTCAAAAGATTCAAAGCATCTTCCATCAATCTAGCTTGAGCTTGACGCCTAGTTACAGGCGGCTCGTGTGTTCCAGTTGGTTTAGTCAATAATTTGATTCTCTGGAAAAATTGATCGTCTTGGTAGACGTTTAACCCACTCTGCTCCTCTCGAATTTTTGACATATATTTACGAAAAAATATTTACAAGAAATATAATTCCGACATAAGGGCTAAAAATCTAGTAGTGCCTGTACTATTTAGTACTTCAGGGCTTCCACACCAAATGAAAAAGGATTAGAGACTGGCAGTTTATAGATCTGTCTGAGTGTTTCACGGGCCCCATTGCATAAATGGAGTTAGTGTTATGATATATGCGGACTCTATCACATGTTTTAATCTATTTCATTAATCTTAAACTACAATGGGCTAGCTCGTAGACCTTTATCATTTAAATTTAGACAATCCTTTTAACCCAATTCGGTATTTTGAAAGATCAACATGGCTTTCGGTCGATCAAAAGATAGTAAAAATAGAAATATAAGTAATACACTTGAGTACAGTATCTTTCATACTACGAAGAATTCACAAGCTGATTTTATGTAACCATAAAGCTTATAGAAAAAGTTATCAAGACCAATGATGAATAGAATACACAAAAAAAAACTTCTTCACATCATTATATTCTTGTTCTATATAATCCTCAGCAAACTGTTCAAATTTTCTGTATTCTTCTTTAAGAGGTTTTCCCCATAACTTTGGTCGAATAATATCATGATAATCTTTGTTAATCTTGATTTTGGAGATTTTCAAGGTCAAAATGAACTTTTCCAAAATCATTTCAGGTGATGATTTCTCGAAATTAATATTAGTATTTGAACACATTGAATACCACAAAATTGGGTCTCTTGTTGCAATGAGTTTGATAAATTCATCTCTTTGCCGTCCAGTGGAAACTACCTTAATAATATTCAAAGCATATTCCATCAATTTAGCTTGAGTATCACACCTATATACTTGATCATACGTTTCAGCCAAAAGTCTGACTCTCAAAGAGTTCGTCATCTGTATGGATATATATTATTCTGATATTCTCTTATCTTAGTCATAGTTTACAAGAGAAAGATAAAAGTCAGAATTAAGGAGAGTTTAAGGTTCAGTGTCCAGGTGAAGCTTTAACTTAGGCATAACATAAAGGTAATTTGAATGCAAAAGCCGTTGAAGCCGTCTAAAGCCTTTAATTCCAAGTCAAATGTTCAGTGAAATGGTTAAAGGCCATTCTATGATGTCTCAGAGACCACCAGAGCTTGATATAACCAAGGCTTCGCTTAGTGACTTTTTATAGTCGAACGCAATCAAAAGTTCGAAATGTAGGTTCATGCAAGTGTGTAATGCAATTCACTAAGATTTGAATGATTGGTAGACTTATTCGTAGACCTAAAACAGAATATAAGTGATGCTTGTTTCCTGGTTAAAACAAGCCAGTTCCTTGCAATACGTCTCCCTGGTATGTTTGAAAGATCAGGAAGATATCAGATCCTTCAAAAGAGTAAATTGTAAAACAATAAGAGTGGACAACAACAGAAACATGTCTCTCACACTGTAAAAAATACATAAATTAGTTTCATCTAATAACTATCAAAGATACTTAATAATAAAGACAACAAAAATAAAAATTAAAATAAGCATTGATAGAGCAGTTTGAACAGCACTTGACATTTCCGAAAGCTGTTTATATATATTATCTTCAGCAAATTGTTCAAACTCTTTGTATTCTTCTTTAAGAGACTTCCCCCATAATTTTGGTTCAATTATATTCTGATATTCTTTATCAATCTTGGTCCTAAAGATATTCAAGGTCATAATGAACTTTTTCAAGACTACTTCAGGAGGGAAGTTTCCAACATCAATATTAGCGTTTGAACACAACAAATACCACATAATCGGGTCTCTAGCGGCGATTATTCTGGTGATTTCTTTCCTTTTCTGTTCACTAGAAACCAGCATGATAATATTCAAAGCGTCTTCCATCAATTTAGCTTGAGTATCACATCTATATACTTGATCATATGGTCTAGCCAATACCTTAACTTTCTCAAAGAATTCATGGTCTTGGTAGAGATCTAATTCACTCTGTTCTTCCTGGCCCATTTTTACAACTTTGCAATAAAAATGGAAATCAGAAATAAGGAAGGACCAAAAGTATAGTGTCCAGGTGACTTTTTCAATTTCAGCATAACAAACAAGTATACCGAGTGAAAAGAGTTTGAAGTCATATAAGAGGATCCAGTGAAGCTCTAGGCTTGTCATACCAATGTGTGTCAAACGCTACCAGAGCTACACAATCAAGTCTTCGCTTAGTAGGATTTTTGTTATGCACAAACGTAAAGTAATAATATACAAGTTTAATATATAAAACTATAGTAAAATAAAAATCCTACTAAGCGAAGACTTGTAACTAGCCCTGTCATAATAGAGCCGTGACAAAACACTCCTCGTTTTGCTCTAGTGAGCTCTAGGCTCTTTGGGCTCTTTCTGAAATTTGAAAAGACCAAATCTTTTGACAGATCTTAGAAATATAAAGTAAAAGATATTCTACACTCAGCAAAAATATACATTAAATCTCTAACTATCAAGTATATTTAGACATTAAATAAATAAAACCAATAACAAATAGAAAACCCAGAGCGATCTTGATTAACACAATGTACTCCTTTTCTATGCTACCCTCCGCAAATTGTTCAAACTCCATGTATTTCTTTTCAAGAGGTTTTCCCCATAACTTTGGTCTGATTATATCATGATACTCCTTGTCTATCTTAGTCCTGAAAATATTTAAAGTCATAATGAACCGTTTCAAAATCATTTCGGGCGGAGAGTTTTTAACGTCAATATTAGCATTTAAACACAAAAGGTGCCACATAATTGGGTCCCTAGTAGCAACGAGTCTAATAATCTCAGCCTGTTGCTGTTCATTAACCACCTTAATTATATCTAAAGCATCGTCCATTAATTTAGCTTGAGCTTGACACCTATTCACCGGCTTTTGTGGTGCAGTTAACCCATTTGGGTTAGTCTGTTCGTATGGGTTAGTCAAAAATTTGACCTTTTCAAAAAATTCATCGTCTTGGTAGACGTTTAAAAATTGATCGTCTTGGTAGACTTTTGAATCCTCTTGGCCTTTTGACATGAGTTTACGGGAGAATATAAATCTGAGATAAGGGCTGAAAATTTAGTTTAGTAGTGCCCATGTAAAAGTTTTTGATTTGGAATAACTAGAGAAAAAATTGCAGTTTTGGACCTCTAGGTTCTGGTTGGGTGCCTTTAGGTCTTCCTTTACGTCAATTGCATTAGAGATAACCATAATTTGATGTGAGTCAAAACTTTATTCATCAGTGATTTTTTAAAATCGAATAAAATCAAAAGAGTGACGATATTTACAGACTATATCATTTTAATACTTAATCTATATCATTGATCGTAACTGCTGTGGTCATTAACCAAACATCCACTCAAGCATTGGGATCAAAATTTTAATAATAAACGCAAGACTGCCAATAAAAATAAGAATCAACGCAAGTGGAACAAATATAAAAGACATGGTGGTAAACAAATGCTCGGGTAAATAATGTTCATCTACAAACTCTTGAAACTCCTGGTATTCACTCTTGAGTGGTTTATCCCACATTTTTGGGGAGATAATGTCGGCGTACTCTCTCTTTATCTTTCCGTTATCTGCTCTTAAGAATAAGATGAACTTTTTCAAGAAAGTTTGGGGTAATTCTTGATTGACGTCAATATTTGTATTAACGCATAATAAATGCCACATAATGGGGTCTCTAGTAGAAATGATCCTCATAGCTTCATCCTGTTCTTCTTTACTAGCAGCCTGTATCATAACCTCTAATGCGGCTTCCATCATTTCAATTTGTACTCCACATAAATCTTCCTTCCGGTCGAAAGGTCTCACCAAATTCTTGAGTCTATTGAAAGAATCGTTGTTATCATACACACCTAACTCTATTGGCAGATCTACAAGTAATGTTTCTTCTTCTGACATAGGATTGTACTTAGGATTGTCTGTTGTGCATCAAAACGCCGCGTAATTGTCCGTTACGACTGTACAGTTGAGTTTGGCACGATTGACATATAGTATATAAACTTTTATTCAGAAGGGTACGTAAATTAATATATTGACTGATATCATTCGGTTCGATAAGAACACAAGTAACTGTGTATCCATTCTTGCAGTAACCCTTGGAAATGTGAGTACCGAGAGGCGCACCTAAACAATGGAATTATTTTTGCAGCCATTTGGGAACGTCGGTCGGACCCTAGGTATATGTTTTTTTTTGGACCCTCGTGCAACACAAGTTGATGGGAATTCGTTGACAAAGATCTAGTACATCGCTTTGTGATACAAGTGGTTGTTTTTAAGATAATAGAAAGAGTAAACCGAAGAAACGGCCAACCCCTCTAACGTTTTCGAGCAATTCTTCGGACTTTTCATGCCGATATCTCTTGTTGAGGTAGGGACCATTATCAAAGGCCCAATTTAAATAGACAGAATTCTCAAATATATAAAGGTTTACCTTAGATTCCTCTCATGAGCTCTCTGTCTTATCGCACCTCGATGTCTTATCAATGAAAAATTTCGCAATCGCTTATCATTGATGAAGAGAAGGTTGACCCGTATATCACGAGCCTGTGAGAATTGTCGAAGAAGGAAGATCAAATGCAGTGGTGTTGTTGTCTGTGATGAATGTGCCAAATATGGAGAATCTTGCATAATTCGTTCTCATTATAGAGAACCTAAAAAACCACATCGAACTCCAACTGAGTCGAAAAAGTATGTTTTGTATAATTTTCTCTCAACATTTCACTAACCAATTAGGCATGAAACTAAAGATAAGTTAGAATTCCCCGATTATTTGTCGATTTCTGACCATAATGAAAGACCTGAATATTTCGGACCTGCAAGTAATTACTCCTTCGTTAATCAATTGAATCATCTTTTAAGACAATCTGACGACTCGCACACAACTCAAGGTATAGGATTAGAAAGATTCGGTATGAAACCTACCGTTTTAGATCAAACTTCGGGGGCTGACTTTTTCTTGGAAAATATTAGTGAAGATGTCATGAAGCGTTTAGTAGAAGCTTATCTAGAAACTTGGGCCATACCATGTCCAATTTTCGAAGCTCATCAATTGTACCAGTTGGCTCAAGATACCTGGAAAAATCCTAATAGTTCAGCAAATGACAAAGCTCTTTTATTCTTGACTTTATCAGTCGGTGCTTCTACATCATATTTTGATATCGAGGAAAGTAGTCCAGATGCCTTCCCCATTGCCCGAGGTTTCTTTAATTTAGCGTTACATACAGTACCCTCTATTTTCTCTCAAGTATCATTTGAAGCAGTTAGAATATTGTTCTTGATGGGGTTAAGTGTTTGCTGCCTTGGTGACACAGCACTTTCTTATATTTATCTTGGGATGGCTGTGAGAGTACTGCTTGCCATTGGACTTCACAAAGATGTCATGGTTACAAAAACTGCTCATTCCTTTGATACTCGCCATCACAAGAGAGTTTGGGTTTGTGTCTGGCAGTTTGAGAAGTACTGGAGTTTTTGTGTTGGTAGACCTAGTGGATCTAGTGAACATGTCACAATTCCAACCGTAAGCCCTGAAGTATTTGAGTACAAAGGTTATGGTGAATCAGAAGCTTATAAGCAGACGTCCGAACATATGAGGATTAGAGTCCAATTTGCTTCTTTGTTATCTAAGATTCATGCCGAATTATATAATTCCAAGAATGATCTCTTGACGATATTGAATAAGGTAGAACATTTTTCAATTGAAATTGATGAGACTTATTTTAATAGCAATGATAAAGATATAGTAAAGGCGGAGGTAGAAGATGATGTATCTCTTTTGAAGATCGAAAGAGTTAGAGAATGGTTTTGGATCAGAATATATTATCTATATACTAAGCTTATTATCTTTAGACCATTTTTGGCCTTTGACAGTTATATGAAAAACACTGCCACAGACGTGTCAAATTCCATCAGGGAAAAGATCAAAGTGGGATCAGATACATGTGTAGATGTGGCACTTGAATTGTCAAATTTCATCATAAGATTAAACAACAAAGTACGAATGTTGCAACCAATTCTATTTGTCAGTACGTACCTAGAAAGTGCATCTACTGTTCTATTATTTTATATAGTGAGTAGTTTGTCCCTGATACCTGATTCTTTAGCCAGAAGCATCTGGAATGTATTACAAGATACAAGAAATTTCTTAAATGGGTCTTATGGAAGTTATCTTGGATCCACAAAAATTATGGCTAGAGATGGTCTCGAATCATTGAGAGATCTTTTAAAGAGAAGAAAAGATGCTAAAACAACAACTTATTTAGATAAGATAATCAGACCCGTAACGATTGGGTCGCCTGCCATAGAGTTGAACTTGACGGCTACACAAGACCTTGATTCTGGCCTAGAAGCATTTTGGTTACAGACACTAGATTGGATAAATTATAGATGAATCTGCAATTTCGTGCCCAAAAGAGTAATTTTTTATCTTATGTACTGCACATAGATATCAACTTGAACGAAGCTCTAAACCGGTACAATATACTTTCAACTTTAATAAAGCAAGTAGTATCAGAATCTATTGACGAAAATATCTCATTTGTAGATTGTTGGTTTATTTTTGTCATTTCAAAGAGATCTTATCCTTTTGTGAACACCAATTGTGGGGAACATAATACAATACGTGCAACCAAACCATCGAAAGCTCTCAAACAAAGAGAGTAATTCATTTGGTTTGGAGTATAAATGAAAATCATATGTAAGACTTTAAGTATAATAAACAACAATTGTTGCCTTTTTTTGAAATTTTGTATAGATGTTCCATATAATTCTAGCTTTCTTACTCATTTTCTCGTCTGTTGACTCATGGCCTTTACCAAATACTCGTCGTGCAGACCTGTCCTTGGAGTTCAAAATTATCTCTTCCAATGCAAGATTAGACTTTGAAAATCAAGATCCTGGTGAACAACGTTGGGATGTAAGGAAATCGTATTATATTTCTGCTTTAGCAAATCAAACATTCGATATTCCTGTCATTTTTGGAATCCAAGAGCTCTACAAAAACCAGTTGGATGATGTCTTACAGGGTCTTAACGACTTGGAAGAAGGCCAATGGGAATACGTTGGTATTGGGCTTGAGGATGGAGAAGAGACTGGAGATTACAATGCAGTCATTTACAATACAGATGATTGGGAATCTGTTAACAAGACAAACAGATGGTTGAGTGAAACCCCAAATACTCCATCCAAATCCTGGGACACTGGACTCGTTAGGGGAGTAACCATTGTAGAATTAGAATCCAAGAATACAGGAAAGCATATTAACTTCCTCAATACCCATTTAGACCATATAGGTGCAATTTCAAGACAGTATTCGGCTGAACTAATTGGCAAATGGGTTGAACAAATACCAAATGATCATGAAACCTTCGCTGTAGGAGATTTCAATTCTCCTAGATGGGCACCTCCCCATCAGGAGTTATCCAAATATTTATCGGATGCTAAGATCGTAGCAAAAGATGTTAAGAGAGATGAAAAAACATACACAGGGTTCACTTGGACGATAATTCTGGACGAAATAGACTTCGTGTGGGCACCATCCGATGCAGGGTCCGATAACGCAAAAACTGTGGTAGAAAGTTATGATTTAATAGAAACAATGACGTCCGAAGGCTGGAGATTCTCCGATCATTTGCCGGTAGTTGTGACGGTAATTGTCAGATAGTAGTGGTGTTTCAGTTTTAACAAAGGGTAAGTTTAAACCTAGAATCGGGCACGAAAACTTTAAATAGAATTTGAATTTCGTATATTTCGGGGATCATAACATTTAGTGAGATCCGTAAACCCTTAAAGATCAAGATCTTCGACATTGGATTTCTTTAGCTATCCATAGGTATTCCCTTACTCTGGAACCAATTTTCTGGGTTTGTTTTTCGATGTTTTAGAGGTCAAAAGTGAAAGAGCTAGGACGGAGTCGAAATTTCTATTATACAAATATATGTGCTTCTCTACGCAATTTCAGGTAACAAGATAGCAACGCCAACAATATTGTATTCCAGTACTCAAAATCTTTACAATACATTTAGTCTGAAACTATAGGTATAGTTTTAGCGTGGTATATGTAGATCTTTCAACAAACACTCTCTGCCACAATGAAACCTTGCTAAAAGTTTCCCTTTGTATAAGAATCCTGAAGGCTTAAAGATGAGCTGTTCTACTTAAATATATCCACTATTCCACTCTACGAAAACCAAACTCCATTCTACAGAATATAACTTATAGAAATGTTACGCTTAATAATCTTCACTTTCGCTATTATATTTGCAACTGCCTTACCCATATTTCCTCATGTGTCACGTGACAATGGTTTAGATCTTAAGGTTATCAGTTCCAACATCAGAACAAATAATGCCCAAAGCACATTAGAAGGAGAGAGACCTTGGAATGAGAGAAGAGGAGAGCTCATTTCTGCCATGGCTCGATACATAAATGCAAGCGTAACTGTCATAGGTTTTCAAGAAGCAGAGAAAGACCAACTTGATGATATTTTGAGCGGTATGAGTGACAGAGGTGGATCATGGGATTATGTCGGAGTCGGGACAGTTGATGGTAAAGATGGTGGTGAATTCAATGCCATTGCCTACAATTCTAATGACTGGGAGGTTAAGAATACAACATATAAATGGCTTAGTGAGACTCCAAATAAACCATCAAAATCTTGGGGACTGGCAGAAGCAAGAGGTGTCACAATTGTCGAGTTAAAACGTAAGTCCAACGGTGTAGTAATTAACGTAATGAACACCCATCTAGACCACGTAAGTGACGAAGCCAGAAAAAAATCGGCTGAGCTACTTGGGATTTGGCAAGGAATGATTCCCAATAATGATCCTGTGATTCTCACTGGAGATTTCAATTCTGACAGTGGTTCCGGGGCTTACCAGACCATGAGCCAATATTTGGATGATTCACAAATAGTAGCAGAGACCATCAGCTCAACAGAGAATACATATACAGGTTTTGAAGGACCTAGTGGAGATCGGATAGATTTTGTTTGGGTCTCAAAAGACGACGGTTTACAGGTAAAAAACTATGATACTATAGACACAAAAACACCCAATGGGCGGTTTTCTGACCATTTGCCTGTCGTTGTAACGATAGAAATCACCTAGGTAAAAAATGAATTTAGAATTTAAAAATTGTTGAATCAACTTATAGAGACAAGACGTCAGTTATAGAAGTAATTTTACGTAGATAGAGTAATAATGTAACTTAATTTTTAAAGATCTTAAGAAATGGGCAAGTAATTTGGAAATAAGAGCTATCAATAATCTTTTATAGAGTCGTGTCGTTAAATAATGGCATGTTCATTTTATTTGCAACCATTTTCCAAGGTTGCGAAAACTGTACATCTCACCAAGACTCATATTTTCGGCAAATAGAACTATAAAAGAATTTCGTGTGAAGCAAATTAAGCGTTAAAAATGCAAAAGAGGGCACACATAAAACCATAAATTAACTACTTACTCTTTGAAGCCAGAAACTCTATCTTTATTGTCCAGGGCCGCATGAACTAATTGAATGAACGCATCATGAGCTAGGTCCTTCTTCTGTTTAGCTTTGTCATCTTGATCATCTTTTGGTAGAGCACCAGATACTTTATCCCATCCACTTAAAGCATCACCATCCTCCTCAGTGTCCACAAGTGACCCTTCATCACCGAAAAGATCAATTTCATTTGGATCATCATCGTCTTCAGTTTGGATTTCTTTCAATTTCTTAACTCTATTGTGTAATTTAACCAATTGAATGGCTTGTTTAAATTTGGATTTACCATCAAATTTGGATTTAATTTGTGGTAACAAGTCAGTTTCTTTATGTTGTTTGGCAATTTCAACCAACCATGGGTCATTTAATAATTGATTAACCGACGGTCTTCTATCGGGATTAAATTGTAGAGCTTTAACGATAAATCTTCTCGCATCTTTCGATACATCCTTCCAATAATCAGCATGAAATATCACTCCATTGTTATACCTTACTTCTTCAATAAAATCATCGACATTTTCAGATCTAAATGGAGAATAACCACATAATATAGTATAAGTTATAACCCCTAAAGACCAAACATCACAAGCTTTACCATGTCCCAGCCCCAATATAACTTCAGGAGCCGCATAACCAAAAGACCCAGCCGATGAATGAATTTTTTCGTCGGGAGTTTCAAGTTTTTTAGCAATACCAAAATCTGCCAATACAACATTAGAATTATCTTCAGGTGATATATATAATATATTCTCTGGCTTGACATCTCGATGAACAATATTTTTGCCATGTAAATATTCTAAAGCTTCAAGGACTTGAACAATTACTAATGAAGCATCGTGTTCAGTAAATCTTCCCTTGGTAACAATTCTATCAAATAATTCACCACCAGTGGCCAATTGAGTCACAATATAGAATTTGTCTTTTGATTCAAACCAATCCACAAATCCAACTATATGTGGGTGTGATAATTCCAGTAACAATTTTAATTCAGCAAGCACTGTATCTTCACGACCTTTCAAAGCCTTTTTCAAGATAATTTTAACTGCAACTTCTGCACCAGTTTCGACATTTCTTGCATGTCTTACAATACCAAATGATCCAGCACCTAATGTTTTACCAAATACATACTTATCTTTTCTAGCATAACTATGGGGTTGTCCATGCAATTTATTTATAAATTTCTTCAACAGAGGTCCTGATTCCATGATTGAGGTGTGGGTTTTTTTCCTTGGATTGCGAACCCAGTAGGCGAGACATGCGATTTTCTTGACGAGTGGTAATATAACATCTGGAATGTGGTGATTTACTAAGTAGTTGATGATGGCGTGATAATGTGTTTTAACGGTATCTTTAGTGGTTAATTTAATAATATGATGACAGGGGCGTGTCCAGCCGATTTAATTGATGCAAAAAATCACTCTTATCGGGCCTCGGGATTATTCCCTAATCCATCGACAAATTCCATCCCTCGGAATTTTTCATCAGACATGGGTAAACCTGTGATCAAGAAGAGGAAATATAGTAGAGCTGGATGCTTGGAATGTAAGAAGAGAAAAATAAAAGTATGTCTATTAAATTTATTCAAACATTTTTACTAACATTCAGTGTGATGAAGCAAAACCTTCTTGTCAAAATTGTGTAAAGTCTCATAAACAGTGCTCATTTGGTGATGGTACTGGTGGTACAACTTTTATTCAAGAAGGAGTTCAAAATGATCTATTAACGGTGACCAACAACGTCCCGCAACATACAGAGATTCCTTTAGACCTCGATAAGAAGGATGTTCTAAGCTATACTCTGGGTAATATCTACACAAGTGATCAAATATATTCTAATGCTTCAATTCTCGCTCATGACTTGAACGATTTGCTAGAAGTTCAAATTGATGATCTTCCAGATCAGCCGTTTGATTTGGCTATAGATAACTCTGCTGATCAGCTGGTATTAGATCTACTCGATGACGATTCTATCAGAAACTGGATTCTGGCATTTGACTTACTTAACGACCACAAAAATTATGCAAGATTGTTTTATGAAAAATACAGTCTTTGGTTGATGCCTTTGTCCCCGGTTAGTGGGCCCAAGAATTTTTTCAATAAATCAATAATTCATCAAGCCCAGAGGTTCCCTTTTCTCCTTCACGTAGTCCTTGCAATGACAGCGTCCTTTGAGTATAAAGAATATGGGGACATTAGAGATGAAGAAAACAGAAAATACTATACTGGCCTTGCTCTTAAAGAATTAAATTCTGTGTTTGATGAATATGGAAGTGCTGATAAAGTTATAGGAGTTATCGAGCCTCTTATATTGACCAGTTTAATTTTTGTTACCGGCACCGCTTGGGCTGTTAATGGGGCCTGGAGGAACCATTTGAGAGGTGCTAATAATCTATTCAAACAATATTTAACTCTACAACGTACCTCGACTCCTATTATATTGCTTGCTGCTACCTGGTTCTCATCTTTCGAAATCATAGCAGTAATGACAAATCCAGGTGGTGGTTCTATCAATAATGAAGAGCTCCTTGAGCATATAATGTTACCAATTCTCTATAAAAATGACTGGAATCTGGCCATACAAATGGGATTGGTCTTACCAAATGGTTATAATGTATTTTTGGGTCAATCTTCTGTTAACGTTTATTTATTTATTAGGTTTATGAAATTAACCATAAAGATCAGGAAAAGTGAAACCAAAGTTGTAGATTCTGATGACTTGGTAGAACTTATGACTTTAGTAGACCAAGCCATGAAATTCAGTCTCGCTTCTGAGGATGGTCTTATTGACAGTTCTAGTCCTTATTATCCAAAGACTAATGGTATGACTTTCCTACCCCCAGAAACTTATGGCTATAAGGATGATTTGGTGTTTTCGTGGTTTGATTTAAGTGACAAAATTCATCTTAGAAGTTTATACTTGAAGATTCTAACCAATGAAATGTATTATGGAATGCCAGTAGAAAGTAAAGTAGTACAGGATGTGGTACACAAGATACTCAATATGTGCTATTTCTTTACAGGGATTGATTTCAGCTCCGGTGACTTGGATTTTGACGCTATAATAAAAGAAAATCCGGTTTTGAATGACAGGAGATTATTAATGCTCCATTCTTCAATGTTAAACTGCGGTCTTTGCTGTGTAGATACGATTGATAGATACAAGATTCAATTATATTTCAAATCTTTGATGAACCTAGGAACTACAACGGTCCAAACCTCTTACAACAAGATACTAGCTTATTGGAGAGGAAGTACAGAGGTATTTGATTATGTGCCATATTTGTAAAATTAATTTATAGATCTCTATATGGGGTGGAATATATTTTAGGTGGATATTCTGGATTATCATATAATTCAAATTCATTGTAGGTCTTGTTCATGTAACCCTCTACTTCTTGGCAAAATTTGATCATATCCTCTTGATCAAAGTGTCCCTTAATATTTTTCAATTGTTGACGCTTGTGTTGGAGCATATCAACCATTCTTTCGAATCTGTACTCACACCAAGCTGGATAATATTCATCATGAATCGACCTGGGTAATACGGATGGTTTGAATGATGTTAAAACAGTGGTATCAGGTACTTCAATTGATTTAGGTATATATCCTACAACAGATGATATTCTCTCATGGTTAGTGACAGGTTTTGTGGCTACATGACGTACAACTCTCCCTTGAAGAATTGATGCATGGCCAACTTTGGGGTCATTGATAGTCTGGATGTTTTCATTTCCATCTATCAAACCAGTTTTACCACCAATCATATCATCATGTGTGGATAACATTAATACTATAACAAATGAATTGGAGTCGTAGTGCCAATCATAAATCGATGTCATATCTGCTTCATTACCAAGTTTTTCACCTACAGGGTAGTCTCTATTGATCAAGGATGCATTTATATGGGCAATTTCGTAGTCAAACATGATCTTTAAGTCAATACCGGCAATTTTATTGATTATAGCTTGAGTCCTTGGGTGTGTCCAGGCAGCTTTTGTGAAAGGTGCTTTATTGATATAACCACAAATCTGGAAATCAAGAGATGTAGATCCCTTTGCTAATCTTGGTAATCTACCATATCTATCAAGACACTCAAGTTGAAAAGCTTCCCATTTCATCATATCACAAGCTTCTTCAGTGAATAATGGAAATGGATCACACATTCCGTAATCGGAAATAGCAGGAACATGCGTTTTTTTAATGTTTAGATCTGTAAGGGTCAATATACGCAAAGAATCGTAATCCTCATCTTTGAATAGAATATGAACATCTGGATCAAATTCGGTATTGGGATTAAATTTAGGTTTTTTTTGTAAGTCTTCAAGAAATTGTCTCACTTCATTATCTAAGGTTTCTTGAGGTAATTTTAATGAAGGAGACCCGTTTAAAGTATCTTTGGAAATAAATGTACTTTTAGTCATGTATCTTAACACCTTTTTCAAGTTCAAGAAGGAGAAATAACAATCTTATAAATGATGGGCCGATGTCAGATGAAATGAAGAAAATCTACGGAATAACGGAATTGGTACGGAATTCTTCATCTCCTCCAATACTGAGCGGTTGCAAAAAATGGGGTACCGCTTTCAATTCCTCCAAATTCCGTGACGACCTTTTTATGGACCTAATTCCATTTTTTCTTGTTTGGTTGATTCACATTGTCGATCACTGACAAGATAAACATAAATATTTGTACGATCCTGCGTGTGTGCAACGATACCTGTATGTATGAAGAGTTAAGTTGATTTTGATGCTCTTACACACTATATAGAGGTTTCATGACGGAAATATAAAAGTAAGTACGAGGAAGCGTTAATATTTCTAATTTTTGAGATGATCTGTGAACTAAATACTGCAGGCTGGACCTTGGGGTATGGGATCAAATCGAGTGTGATAGGTGAGGGACATCATTAACTTCGACTTTTCTCTAGCAGTATAAAATAGATCTATATAGAGTAAGCCAACACGAAGAGTTCAGACTCTAAAGTCAATGTAATAATCGAATTCGGGTATGGATGTCCCCAATCCACGAGGGATGCAATTGTCAGTATTTAAGCCGTAAACCCACGCTTACGAACCAAAGAACAACTGGATCAGCAGTATCGAAGATATCTTTCATGACCAATTTTAGCATTTATTTGTCAGAGAACTTAGTGACATGACCTCGTTGTATTGCATACATTCAAGTCATAAGACGTATTAAAATGTTCACCGAAACATGATAACAGGTGAATCACAAAAACAGTTTTTTTTTTAATTTGCTAATTAAATATTAAAAGAGGGCTGACACAATCAAGGGAATTACCATATTTGCAGCAATAAAATTCCTATAAAAGGCCCTTCCACCACAATGTCAAGAAAAACATCTTATCATTCCGGACCCCCAATTCCGTTTACTGTAAACGGCTAAATATGCGAAAATTGCGCAAACTGAGGTAGATCCGCCTCACAGTTTAGGTACCTAATTGGGATTAAGTAATGTCATCCTGCATATGTCTTGACGTCTAGGGAAAATGGGTCCGATAACACGGTGGTTACCTCTAAAAAGGGAAAAGTAAAACGGTTTTTACACATTAGATTGCAGGTAACTGGACCATGGTTGCAGTCAAGTTATCTTATCAAACGTAACGACAGCCGTATATATAAAGATAATAAGCCACCAGAATAATCTGATAATTGAATTACAATAATAATGTCAAGCAACGAGAAAGAAGCCGGAATTTCTGAATCGGTTAGATCAACAACATCTGAAGATAAGGGTGCAAATATCGTCGAACAAATTGAGGCTGAAGTCGATCATAAAATTATAGGGTTAGATTACTACGAAAATGCCCAGAATTTAACTAGAGAAGAAATCGACTCTGAAATTCTTAATATTCGTAAGAAATTAGATCGTAGAATCTTACCAGTGCTTTGTGTCACTTACTGTCTTCAATTTTTGAATAAATTATCACTTAATTATTCCGTTCCTTATGGTTTCAGAGAAGACTTAGGATTAGATGGTGATAAATATGCTTGGGTTGCAGCTATTTTTAATTTTGGTTATATGGGAGGAGCTTTCCCTGCTAATTATTTACTTCAAAGATTACCAGTTGCTAAATATACCGGAATTGCATTATTTACATGGGCTGTTCTTCTTATTGCGCATGTGGGTGCAAAAAATTATGCAGGTATCTTGGTACTTAGATTTTTATTAGGTCTTTTTGAAGCATGTATTAGTCCAAATTGTATGAATATGTGTCAAATTTTTTACAAGAGAGAAGATCAACCATTTAGAATGTTTACATTTTTATCCATGAATGGTATTTCAACCATGGTTGGTGCATTATTAGGTTATGGATTAGGTCATTCTAATAGCACTCATATAAATAAATGGCAATTGATTTTTCTTGTCATTGGATTAATTAATTTAGTTTGGTCAGCCATTTTTCTTTGGGTTTGTCCTGATTCTCCAGCTCAAGCTAAATTTTTAAGTGATCGTGAAAGATCTGTGTTAATTGATGTCATCGCTAGAAATAATCAAGGTTTAAAAGAGAAAAAATACAGCAAAAAACAAATCTTTGAAGCTTGCCTTGATCCTGCAGTTTGGCTGTTGGTTATTGTTGGTTTAGGATGTGGTGTCATTAATGGTGGAGTTTCTAACTTTTCATCTGCTTTAATTACTGGTTATGGATTTAGTGGATTAAATGCTACTGCTTTACAATTACCAACTGGTGCTATTGAATTTATCGTTGTGTTTGGTTTTGGATTACTTTCCTTATACGTAAGAAACACCAGTTGTTTTTCATTTTTGATTGTTAATGCAATCCCATTGGGTGGCCTTATTGGTATCAAATTAACCCCAACTGAAAATAGATGGGCATTAGTTGGATGTACTTGGTTACAATTTATTGTGGGTGCCCCAGTGATTATTTCATGGATTTTAATGAATGCTAACATCTCTGGATCAACCAAAAAAACTACTGCTACATCATTATGGTTTGCATTTTATGCAGCAGGTAATATTATTGGGGCTAATATTTTCTTTGATAGAGAAGCTCCAAAATATATGAGTGCTATGAATGGATTAATTAGTTGTTACGTTGTTCAAATGGGTATTGGAATTTTCTATTACTTATTAATGCAATACAGAAATAGATCCAGAACCAAGGAACAAGGTGAAATGACTGAAGAGATGAAGAAAGAAGCAATTCTTAACGGGTTTAAGGATTTCACTGATTTTGAGAATAGAGGTTTTAGATATGCTTTTTAGGTATAATATATGTTTTTTAATTATTGTATAATTCTTTATGGCTGCAAAAGATATCGGTCTAAATTTAGCGTTCCGGACCCTGATAAGAAAATTACTAATATGCCGGTAGATAACACTAGAACAGGTTCCGAGTTGATCCCGAAAAAAATCCGAATATGCACTCCATTGAGTTACCAGTAGTGGAAGGTTGACCGCACCAAAGGGAAGAGCTGACTAATAATTATCCCCCCTGAAAACAAAGCCTTGACCCGTACACCCCGCCTTTACACTCGCGGTACGGAAGTTTAACGAGACCGGGCGGGCAAAAAACTTCCGAAGCGCTGCCGATCGTTCCGGTAGATACGAAAGTGGCAGTGAGATAACCATTTGGCTTCATCATCGAACGGTAAGAGAGTGGGGCATACTCCTCACCAAGAACCTTGACCAATCAAGCGAATATCAGCATTATTGAACCATGCTTTAGACTTGGGTCACTGTTCCCTTCATTCACCACTCAATCTTTTTTACTTAAACATGAACTGTAGCTCGTTTCAGGTGGTCCAGGCCATCTGGCTCATCTCTTCACTCCCAATTAGGCAATACCCAAACATCGGGTCGGAGAAATTAAAGGTATCTTGCCACCAGGTTCAGCCGCAGCTCTCCTGCATACAAGCCCATGAGCTCGCCTTGCCCGTCGTATAACCCATACAAGCTCATTAACATTCCCTCCATCCTAACCCTCTAAACCACTTCAAACCAAGTCCTAGAAGTCCACAACGATCACCAGAACCTCCAATGCCCCCCAAAACCGTTTTTTCCCCAAAAAACTGCCCTAAAACCCGCCAGCTCACTAAACGATGCCCACGGAACCCACTTGCCTCCGTGCCGTGAGAAAAAGAAACCGCAGTGCGTCCTATATAAATGTAGTAGATCCCAAAATTGAGTTTTTTTTCACTTTCACTTAGCCATGTCGTCAAAGGAATCTCATAATGAAGAGTCAAATTCTATTGAAGAATTTGTAGGTCAAGAAAAAATTGAACCTGTGGACTCTCATGAAATTAACGAATATCAAGGATTCGATGATGCAGCATCTGCATCAATTAGAGATTTGGCAAGAACTATTAGTCGTCAAAGTCATAGTAATTCAGTTGCTGAATCATCTCAAGATTTAATTAAATATTTAAGTCATATGTCTCAAGTTCCAGGGGTATCACCATTTGAAGAAGTTGATCCACGTTTAGATCCAAATTGTGATGAATTTGATGCTAAGTTTTGGGTGAAAAATTTGAGAAAATTAAAGGATAGTGATCCTGATTATTATAAACATTCATCTTTGGGGGTTGCTTATAGAAATTTAAGAGCTAGAGGTATTGCAACTGATTCGGATTATCAACCAACTGTTGCATCTTATTTATATAAGATGGGAATGGATTTATCTGGTAAAATTGGTCGTCCAGATGACAGTAAATATTTCGATATTTTAAAGCCTATGGATGCTCTTATGAGACCTGGTGAAGTTACGGTTGTTTTGGGTAGACCAGGAAGTGGTTGTTCTACTTTATTGAAAACTATTTCTGCTCAAACTTATGGGTTTGTGGTTGATGAACAAAGTAAAATTAGTTATGATGGTATGTCACCAAAAGATATCGAAAAACACCATAGAGGTGATGTGATTTATTCTGCTGAAACTGATGTTCATTTCCCAAATTTATTGGTTGGTGATACTTTAGAATTTGCTGCTAGATTAAGAACTCCTCAAAATAGAGGTAACGTTTCAAGAGAAGATTACGCAAAACATATGGCGGCTGTTTATATGGCTACTTATGGTTTATCTCACACAAGATTCACTAGAGTCGGTAATGATTACGTTAGAGGTGTTTCTGGTGGTGAAAGAAAGAGAGTTTCTATTGCTGAAGCTTCTCTTTCTGGTGCTAATATTCAATGTTGGGATAATGCTACTAGAGGTTTAGATGCCGCTACTGCTTTAGAATTTATTAGAGCTTTGAAAACCTCGGCTACTATTTTAGAAGCTACTCCTTTAATTGCCATTTATCAATGTTCTCAAGATGCTTATGATCTTTTCGATAATGTCGTGGTTTTGTACGAAGGTTACCAAATTTTCTATGGTAAAGGTAGTACTGCCAAACAATTCTTCGAAAATATGGGTTACGAATGTCCACAAAGACAAACTACTGCGGATTTCTTAACTTCTATCACCAATCCAGCTGAAAGAATCATTAAACCAGGTTTTGAAGGTAAAGTTCCTCACACTGCTAAAGATTTCGAAACTTACTGGAAAAACTCTCCTGAATACGCTCAATTATGTAATGAAATTGAAGAGTATTTCGAGGTTTGTGAACGTGAAAATCATAAACAACAATTTCACGATGCTCATGTTGCTAAACAAGCTAAGGGTGTTCCAGCTAATTCTTCTTATACCGTTTCTTTCATGATGCAAACTAGATACATTATTCACAGAAATTTCTTGAGAACTAAAGGTGATCCTTCTATTGCCATTGTTTCGGTGTTTATGCAAGCGGTTATGGGTTTGATTTTATCTTCTGTTTTCTATAATATGCAAGAGACAACTTTCTACTTTTATTATAGAGGTGCTGCTATGTTCTTTGCTGTTTTGTTTAATGCTTTTGCTTCCTTATTGGAAATTATGTCGATGTTCGAAGCCAGACCAATTGTTGAAAAACACAAGAAATACGCATTGTATAGACCTTCAGCTGATGCACTTGCTTCAATTATCAGTGAATTACCCGTTAAATTCTTGATGTCTTTGTCTTTCAATTTTGTGTTTTACTTTATGGTTCATTTCAGAAGAAATCCAGGTAGATTCTTCTTTTACTGGCTTACTTCAATGATGTGTACTTTGGTTATGTCTCATTTCTTTAGATCTGTTGGTGCAGTTTCAACATCTCTTGCCGGTGCTATGACTCCTGCTTCTGTGTTATTATTGGCCATGGTTATTTTTACTGGTTTCGTCATTCCAACTCCAAAAATGTTGGGTTGGTCAAGATGGATCAATTATATTAATCCGGTTGCTTACGTTTTCGAAGCTTTAATGGCTAATGAATTCCACGGTATTCGTTTTGATTGTTCTGCTTACGTCCCAACTGGTCCAGGTTATGATGATGCTCCATTTATGAACAGAGTCTGTTCTGCCGTTGGTTCTCGTCCAGGTCAAGACTACGTTAATGGTGCCGATTACTTGGAAATTGCTTATCAATATAGAATTACACACAAATGGAGAAACTTTGGTATTACTGTTGGTTTCATTATCTTCCTTTTAGGTGTTTACATTTGTTTGATTGAATTCAATAAAGGTGCTATGCAAAAGGGTGAAATTGTTTTGTTCTTAAGAGGTTCTTTGAAGAAACATAAAAAGGCCAAATCTGCTGCTGCTAATGATATCGAAAACAACTTCAATTCTGAAGAAAAAACCAATTTACAAGATGAAATTGCTGCTGAAAAGAATGAATCTTCTTCAAATGCTGAAGATAATATGGTAAAGAATCAAAACATTTTCCACTGGAGAGATTTGACTTATCAAGTTAAGATCAAGAGTGAAGATAGAGTCTTATTAAATCATATTGACGGATGGGTCAAACCAGGTCAATTAACTGCTTTAATGGGATCATCTGGTGCTGGTAAAACTACCTTATTGAATTGTTTATCTGAGAGAGTCACCAGTGGTGTTATTACGGACGGTGTCAGAATGGTCAATGGTCACCACTTAGATTCTTCTTTCCAAAGATCTATTGGTTATGCTCAACAACAAGATTTGCATTTGGAAACTTCTACTGTTAGAGAAGCTTTAAGATTTTCTGCTTATTTAAGACAACCAGCTCATGTTTCTCGTAAGGAGAAGGATGAATACGTTGAATACTGTATCGATTTATTGGAAATGACTGCTTATGCTGATGCCTTAGTTGGTGTTGCCGGTGAAGGTTTAAATGTTGAACAAAGAAAGAGATTAACCATTGGTGTTGAATTGGCTGCTAAACCAAAATTATTATTATTTTTGGATGAACCAACTTCTGGTTTAGATTCTCAAACTGCTTGGTCTGTTTGTAAATTGATGAGAAAATTAGCTGATCACGGTCAAGCTATTTTATGTACTATCCATCAACCTTCCGCTTTGTTGTTGCAAGAATTCGATAGATTATTATTCTTACAAAGAGGTGGTCAAACTGTTTACTTTGGTGATTTAGGTGAGAACTGTACTACTTTGATTAAATATTTTGAATCTTATGGTGCTGATCCATGTCCTCCAGAAGCCAACCCAGCTGAGTGGATGTTACACGTTGTTGGTGCTGCTCCAGGTTCTCATGCTAAACAAGATTACTTTGAAGTTTGGAGAAACTCTACTCAATATGCTGACGTTAGAAAAGAATTGGAATACATGGAAACTGAATTGGTCAAATTACCAAAAGATGAATCTCCTGATGCTCATAGAAAATATGCTGCTGGATTACTTTCTCAATACGCAATTGTCAGTTGGAGAGTTTTACAACAAGATTGGAGAAGTCCAGGTTACATCTATGCTAAGATCTTTTTGGTTGTTTCTTCATCTATTTTCAATGGTTTCTCTTTCTTTAAGGCTGATACTTCTCAACAAGGTTTACAAAATCAAATGTTCTCGATTTTCATGGCACTTATTCCATTGAATACTATTGTTCAACAATTATTACCAATGTTTGTTAAACTGAGAGATTTATATGAAGTTAGAGAAGCTCCTTCTAGAACTTACAGTTGGTTTGCATTTATCGCTGCTCAAATTACTGCTGAAATTCCTTGGAATTTCTTTGTTGGTACTTTAGCTTACTTCTGTTGGTACTACCCTCTTGGTTTATACCGTAATGCTTTTGCCACTGATTCAGTTAATGAAAGAGGTGCGTTAGTTTGGTTATTCCTTTCCTTCTTCTTTGTGTTTGCTGGTACTTTAGGTCAATTATGTATGGCATTTAATGAGATTGCTGATAATGCCGCTAATTTAGCAGTTATGTTATTCACCATGTGTCTTAACTTCTGTGGTGTTTTGGCAGGCCCAGATTATATGCCTGGATTCTGGATTTTCATGTACAGATTCAATCCTTTAACTTATATGGTTCAAGGTGTTTTATCATCAAGTTTGGCTAACACTGAAGTTCATTGTGACGACTCAGAATTATTAAGATTCCCACCAGTTGACGGTCAAACTTGTGGTGAATACATGCAAAGTTACATGAGTAGTGCTGGTGGTAATTTGTTAAATCCAAACTCCACTTCCCAATGTCAATTCTGCCCAATGAGTAATACCAATGAATTTTTGGCAGGAATTAATGCCCCATACTCTGAAAGATGGAGAAATTTCGGAATTTTCATTGCATTTATCGTTTTCAATATCATTATGACTATCTTTTTCTACTGGTTAGCTAGAGTTCCAAAGAGATCAAGACAAAAGAAGTAATCTACATATCATTTGTCTATTAATTACCCTACAGACAAAATGTAAATAGAGATAATATGACTAATATATTTATGTTTGATATTTTTATCGCTTATACCTCTGCCCACCATCGTACAGCATCAGCTCACTTATCGGGTGATGCGAAATTTTCATATATAAATCAAGAATCTCTGAAATTTCAATATGGATCAACAACTTAAAGATACGTCTATTCCTCTTAGACTGAGGATGGAAGCCCTCATTCGATTCAAGCAAAAGGAAATTGCTGCTGCTATTGAACAATTCGAACCTACTGAAAAATTTAGAGTCGACGAATGGGAAAGAGAGGACGGTAAAGGTGGGGGAGTCACCATGGTTTTACAAGATGGAAAAGTCATTGAAAAAGCTGGAATTGGTATTTCTATCATTGGTGGAACCTTGCCACCCGCTGCTGTTGACAGAATGAAAGTTAACCACAAAAACCTTAAAGCTGCTGCAAATGGTACCGTTTCTTTCAAGGTGTGCGGATTGCTGATGATTGTACATGTTAGAAACCCCCATGCACCAACGGTTCACTTGAACTATAGATATTTTGAGACTGAAGATCCTGAAACTGGTGAACCAGATACTTGGTGGTTTGGAGGAGGTGCTGATTTAACTCCTTGTTATTTGTACGAAGAAGATGCAAAATTATTTCATCAATGCCACAAAAGCGCATTAGATAAGTTTGATGTAGAACTTTACCCAAAGTACAAAAAATGGTGTGATGAATATTTTTTCATTAAACACAGAGGAGAGAGTCGTGGTATCGGAGGAATTTTCTTTGATGATTTTGATACAAAACCGAAGGATGAGCTTATTTTATTGGTTAATGAATGTTTCAATGGGTTTTTGGCAGCTTATGTACCAATTTTAGCCAGAAGAATCGATATGCCATTTACAGAAGAAGAAAAGCATTGGCAACAAGTTAGAAGAGGTAGATACGTTGAATTTAACTTGGTTATCGATAGAGGTACTCAATTCGGTTTACAGACCCCAGGTGCTAGAATTGAAAGTATCTTGATGTCTCTTCCATTGACTGCTTCATGGCTCTATGACCATCACCCAGAGCCTGGTAGTAGGGAAGAGAAGTTATTGGACGTGTTGAAGAACCCGGTTGAGTGGGTATGATTGACGGTATATAGGCTTTGTATGTTGAATGTACGTAGATTGATTATGTTTATACCTTGAACAGATGGTATTTTGCAAACCAAGACAGCCTAATAACAGCAAGTACCGCAGTAATGTGAACACAAATTCTGAAGACTTGATATGATCCTACCATCAGTGTTCAATTCCCCAAAAAGGAAATTATTGACGTTGCAAAGCTCTGGTTAGATTAATTTCAAGCTGCCCACGGTTGTAAGACACCTTCGATATTCAATCCTAATTAAGAAACAATGTCTAACCCTCATAGTCTATGACCAAATAATAGATAACAAGTCAAATTCCAGCCCTTCACAAAGCACCCTAAAACTCTGTCACTGTCATACTCAACCAGCAATTGCTGCAAAATATTGTGCCAGCCACGTGATCCATCTGGCCATCGCACTTTCCGCGCATGAGATGCCTCAGCCGATTGGAAATTATAGCTTTTTCAAAACTATGATAAACTTGGATTAATCAAGTTTCATTATATCGATCAAGCCCCATAAGAAAAGCCAGTTTAAAGTTATACATCACAAGTTATAGTTTCCTTTTTTCCTCGTTCGAAAAGCTCAAAAAATGTCTGACAGTGAAAGTAACTTTTCAGGTCCTCGTCACACATCTCGTCAAAACGATGATAGATTCGACCAACAACTCGATGATCATAGAAATCAGCCGGTTTCTTTGCCGGTCCCTCAGTTCGAATCCCCCTTCCCGCAACCACAAACCAATCCATCAAATACAACCTATAGACCCCAAAGAAGAACCTCTCGGTCTCATTCCATTGGTGCTGAAGGTTTAGACCCTAAAGATCAAAGGCACTTAAATGTGGTAGATAGCCCATACAAGAATTCGCTGATTAGGAAGAAGAGAACCACCAAAAAATCCGACAATTTAGAGGCAGATCTTGCATCTCCTATGATGAGATATAGAACTAATGATACAGTTGAAACTAAAAAAGATCGTGAACCCCGGGAAAGAAGACCTTCAAATTCCTCTATTGATAGTGAAGCTAATTCTCATGGTTCAAGGTCGTCTCAGGAAACTGAAGAAGATGTTTGTTTCCCTATGCTTAGAGAACACGTTAGAGTTAATGGGATTGATTTTGATGAAATTGATGAATTCATTAATGAAGAACGTGATAATGCTCAAATCTTGAAACAGCAACAACAAATGATAACTGAAAAACTCAATAAATATGAAGGTCCAAAAACTTCAAAATCTTCGGCTTCTCAAGTACGTCAATCTACTGCTTCTCTCAAATATACCCCAAAGAACATTTTGAAGAAAACTGCCACTGCTTTCAAATTTGATGATACAGACGATAGTTCTATCAGGGTTTTGAATGAGAAAAAACCTCCATCGGATTCCTCTGTAAATGAATATGAACAGACTCCTCCTGATTCCGACGAGTTTGTTACGTTCTCTGGTGCTAGAGTTAACGAGGACACCCCAGAACCGGGATTCCTCCCAGAAAGATTCTCCTTTTTCAGTTCTCAATTGGAAGAAACAATACATGCCCCAGATATTCCTTCCTTGACTGAAGGTGATCAATCTATCAGAGAAGTGTTCAATAATGGAGAAGGTACCTGGTGGTTAGATTGTAGTTGTCCAACTGATGCAGAAATGAAAGTGTTATCAAAGGCCTTTGGACTTCACCCTTTGACTTCAGAAGATATTCGAGTACAGGAAAGTCGTGAAAAGGTTGAATTATTCAAAAACTATTATTTCGTTTGTTTCCACACTTTTGAGCCA
Organism: Yamadazyma diddensiae; assembly: GCA_030563465.1. NCBI lineage: Eukaryota > Fungi > Ascomycota > Pichiomycetes > Serinales > Debaryomycetaceae > Yamadazyma > Yamadazyma diddensiae. The sequence continues at coordinate 26,031 of JAJMIX010000033.1, forward strand.
GATAAAGAATCGGCTGATTACCTCGAACCTATCAATGTATATATTGTTGTATTCAGAGATGGAATTTTATCATTCCATTTTTCTCCTGTCAATCATTGTGCTAATGTGAGAAGAAGAGTACGGCAGTTGAGAGATTATGTTGATGTTAGTGCTGACTGGATTTGTTACGCCATTATTGATGATATTACAGATGCTTTCATCCCCGTTATCACGGGTATTGAATATGAGGCTGATGCTATTGAAGATTCAGTGTTTGTCGCAAGAGAAACTGATTTCGGTCTGATGTTGCAAAGAATCGGAGAGTCCAGAAGAAAGGTTATGACCTTAATGAGGTTGTTGTCTGGTAAAGCTGATGTTATTAAGATGTTTGCTAAAAGATGTCAAGATGAAGTTTATTCAGTTCCACAAAATATGCTGCAAGCCAACATGACTGAATTGTCACCTTCAGAATCTACACACCAGACTTCTTCTCCTCCACCAATGGGCTTTAGTCATGATGGTACGGGAGGCATTAGTTTTGGTCCAAAACCAGGCGCACCACCTAATATGATGGCTCCAAATCAGTACCAATTCCATTTACCAGGTAATATCACTCAACCAAGAGCTGATATTGCTTTGTATTTGGGTGATATTCAGGATCACGTGGTGACCATGTTTCAGAATCTTTTGGCATACGAAAAAATCTTCAGTAGATCCCACTCGAATTATTTGGCTCAATTACAAGTCGAATCGGTTAATTCCAATAATAAAGTGACTGTCATGTTATCTCAAGTTACATTGATCGGTACCATGTTGGTTCCGTTGAATCTTGTTACTGGGTTATTCGGAATGAACGTTAATGTTCCTGGTCAACCAGACGGTGGTGGATTAGGATGGTTCTTTGGGATTTTGGGGGTTATGGTGACAATTATTATAGTGTTCTTTATTATCGCAAAATTCTGGTTGTCAAGATTATTGAATCCTGAGCCAGAAACTCCTCGTGAATCAACCAGGAGATCGATACGGAGTTTGGGATTAAGGAAAACCCCAGCAAAATCAATTGTAAGTTTCCCTGGTTATGATTAATTCTTTATAATTTATTTCAATTTTAGGTAATGGTAATATATAATATTTAAACTATCTATGTTTGTGGTGATGTTTATGCTTTTTCCTTTTAGGCTCTTCAGTTTCGGCTTCAATCCATACCGTATTTTCATCGTTATCTTCTTTATCTTTTTTAGGTTTATAACCTTTCAATACATCCTTTCTCCATTCTTCCAAATTTTTCTTATTTTTCTTGTATTTTCTTCTGTCTTTTACTCTCAATTCCTTTGGTCTATATGGAGCAAATTTCTTGATACCAATAAAACTATTCAATTGCTTATCGTCGGCGATTAAGATATCTCTCGTTGTTAAACCAAAAGATTCAGGCGACACCTCTCTATATTTGAATTTGATTTCTTCATCTTTGGACCTTCCTCTTTCCTCTTCTTCTTCTATTTCATCCAAAATCTTGGCTTTGTGGGCTTCAACAATAGCTTTGGCTTTCTCTTTTATACTCTCCTTTTCTTTTTTACTGGCTTTTTTCTCCTTAAGTTTATCTTTTTTGGATTTCTTACCTTCTTTAGGAGCCTCTTCTTGTGGTTCTGCTTCTTGTGGTTCTGCTTCTTGTGGTGCTGCTTCTTGTGGTTCCTCTTCATCCTCTATGTCATCCATGTCCATATCACTCCATTCAGGCTTCGTTTCCTCTTCATCGTAGTATTGCTCGTTGAAGATCTCGGCCATTTTACTGTCCCAGTCAGCATCATCAAAGTCATCGTTTAAGAGTGAATCTCCAAACACTCTTTGAATTACTTCGTCACTAACATCACCTCCCACTGCCTGCTTTATCTTTTTAAGATTATCAGCAGCTTTGTTGATTTTTGCTAGCTCTTTTTTCTTGATCTTTTCTTCCCTCTTTTTCATTTCTTCTTGTTTCTCTTCATGTAATTTCTCTCTTTGTCTCTTACGAGAATTAGATTTATCTCTTCTTACAGTTGCTTGATTACGAGCATATGATACAATTTCAGCTGAATTTGGATCTTCATATCTGAAATTATAAGCCGATTCAAATTTATCAGCTGCTTCATCAAACTCTTCATCATCTTCTCCCATACGATCTAAATTAATCACTTTATCATTCTCAGTTGGAATCCAAGCTCTGTTATCGAGGAACGTTCTTAAAAATGCATCTTCATTTTTTGGATCAGGCAAAGACACTTGTTGGACCTTCTCAGGCTTCTTGTCCTTTTTCTTCAAAAAATCGTCGTCACTGTCCTCAGCTTCATCATTAAAAGCACTCTTGATATCGGACAAGAGTTGATCTCTTTCTTCTCTTTCAGTTACCACAAATGGCTTTTCTCCATCTACAGTTCCATAAGGATTCTCTTGGTCGCTTTCTTCATCTTCTTTGTACCCACCCGATAACAAGTTCATACGATGGTAATCTTTCAAGTACATTGGCTTGTCTTTCTTATCAGATGGTTGGTTTTCGCCGTCATTTTCCTCGAAGAATTTAGCGTCTTTATCGAGAAGCTTCGAAGGATCAGATCTGATTGTGTCCAAGAGTTTATTGATTCCCTGATCAATTTGCTCTGTTACCAACTCTCCAAATTCGTCTTCTTCTTCTGATGATGATTCTTCTTCAGATGATGACAGAGATGCCAAATCTTTTGTCTCTTGTGGTTTTTCAGGTTCAGGAATAACTTGTATTTGTGGTTTCTGTTCGGTTTGTTGTTTCAATTCGGCTTCTCTAGCCTTTTTGGCAGCAGATTTCTTTCTAGCCATTATGCGATGAGATGATTAAATTTATTTTTCATTAAAATTATTTTTATTTTTCTTTGAGATGAGATTACATAAGCTATATAAACTATATTCTGGGGTGAACTACAAATTTTTTAGTTTCATACCACCATCTGTAAGCTATTTCGCATCTGTTTAAATCAAGATTTTCACTTATAACTTTCCATAGCATTCCTCTTAAATAAATTCTTTCATTGTGATTACTTGAATCTACAAGTAACAAAATCTTATCTAACCATTTCACGAAAACTGAGAGTGGAAGATAAGGGATAAGATTGATAAACGATAATACCATAGCTTCCCTGGAAGTCTCTGGTACTACTCTCAGACTAAATTTGTAATGCGATGTATCGTTCTCTGGTAAAATGTTCATTCCCATTTTATCTTTTGGTTTCTTCAGTTTATTTTGTTTAACTATATTGCTCTCTTTTTGTGGATCTAAAGCTTTCATAGTGGACTCAGCATGGATCTCTCCAATTGGCTGAGCTGATGCAAACATATTCTCGCTAGGTTTGATGGTGATAGGTATTCCACTCGTCGTATTAGTACATTTAAAATTCAAATACTCTAGAAATTCATCTGCAGAATCTGCATGGATACTATTAGAATAAATGACTGGTTCTGACAAGATTTTCTTCCCCAATGACTCTACGGCTATACTCAATTGTTGAGCGGAGAGGATACGAGGAAATTGACCAATTATTAAATTGACGTAACTCATTAAATCCTTTAAATTCTTACGCTTGTTGTTGAAACATAAGAGAAGGACAGAGTGGCATGCTTCAATAACTTCGTGAGATTGCACCGAGGGATTGTTTACCAAGTCAAAGCATATAGGGAATATGTTTGAACTGATAAATTGGGGGTTGGGGTTAGTCTTTTGCAAGTAGTTCTCCCATAATCCCAAAACAAACAAAACCTTGCTCCTGTTAATCATGTCCCTGTTTACTACCGGCGCATACAAGTTGACATGAGGATAGTTCAAATAAGATAAAGATAAGCTTTCAAGTTGGCTTGCCAGAACTGGTGATGAAAAAATGAGTTCCAATGACAAGTAATAACTGAAATTGAAACTATCAAATCCTCCTTGTCCAATAGAAAGTAGCACGTGATTAAGATGATAGAAGCATTCAATAATTTTCAAACAAATCTGCCTATATTGTCTTTCGATTACCAGACTGTCATTGAAAATTGAAAATAGCGAGAATGACTTGCTTGTCAGCTCCATAAATCGAGTTAAAACCCCTTGTACAATGATACATTCAGAGAAAAAAACGTTTTTCATAAGAACCCAAAACTCTTGATGTGTAGCATCCTGGCGACGTGAGCTATCTACATCGTTAAACACAGATGATTGGGTCTTTGTGGCAAGAGTGATATTGAACAGTTTCATGTTATTTAAACTATTGAATATCAACTCGTGATTAACGTCTGTCACCTTCAACTCCTTTAAATAAGCTTCAAGAAGAAAGGAAAGCCGATTCATATGTTTAATCACCGGTTTGTTACTTACACTGCCACCAGTAAACAAAAACTCATATGACTGCAACGTATATGGAGCATTGGAGAACATCAATTGCATCAAACACTTGATCATGAACGCACTCAGTATTCGTGGGGTATATTCCCCGACCGTCTGAGTTTCTTTGTTAAAGATTAAAGCCAAGCACAAAATACTCAAGTTTATAACATCAGGCGAATTAAATCCAGCTAAACTATTGCTCAATCCATCCACAAACATAGAATGAGCCCGTTTATCCCAATTGTTGAAAAACCAACCAAATTCAATGAAATTTCGTTTACTGTAAAGGTCATCTCTTAGCCCATTGGAAAGTAACATCCCCGATAACACGGGTAACACTTTCCATGAATTAGCTTGGGGCGAGAATCGCACGAAATTTGCAACCTCCTGGGCGAGGATTTCGTACCAATTTTTCACAGGCAAGGTAGGTTGAGAAATAGACAATTTCTTATCGGTCAATAGCTTAAACACTTCAACTATTTGGTAATTTTCTTCAAAATTTGGGTTTGCAAAACATGTAGAATTATGAAGGAAACTCGTGAAAACCATTCGTAAATTATGCTCTACTTTTATCATCGGTAAATAGTGATACATGTAACCCAATACCTTATTAACTGACAAATCTTTGGCATTTCGAAGACTATCGATAAGAAAATCCAATTCTTGGGGCCCAGCGTCATTTGAATTGTAAACGTTCATTTCTGGCCCTACAACCAATGTTTTAGGGTCTCTTGCATCGGCTCCCTGGCGTAATAAAGCTCTTCCCTGTGGACCTAATTTTGAATGCAAAGACATTTGTAGTAAATTCTGGGGTTGGTGCGAATTTTTTTTCAACGCCATGGTGCTACGGAAACAGATTACACATGCAACCGCCACGGTACGAATGACGGTAAATAGATATGAAATACGGAAACTAGGGATACGAAGGTTATCATCAGTTTTTTCCCGGGATCGCTACGGGTCGTTTTCGTGGAATTCATCTCTTCTTGTCATACTGCGATGCAAATCGTATGATTCTGCATTTGCAAATTACATAATGCAAACTACTAATCTACAGCCCTCGTCACACACCCAGGCATCTGGTCGAATTTCCTGGAAAATTCCTGAAGGTATGAGTGTAGAACGAGAAAATGGGGTGGTATTGGACGAGTATCTCCGATTAAAATCTGAAAAATTGTACGGTTTGATGGTACAACTCGTGAAAAGCCAGTGGGACCTAAAGCGAGTGCTAGACCCCCGTTGTGTCCTTGAATCTGTGACAATGAGCGACATTCCTGGTCCTGGAAGCAAACCTATTGTTGATCAGAAGTATACATCAAAAACTCAAGTTTTGGCCTACCATGCGATATGCCAACAATATGCCGATATAATGGGAAACGACCCTGTGTTTCAAGAAACATATATACAGCTCTGCTATCATGTGGGAGACTTTGAAACTCTTCGAAATGTGGGAGAAATATACTTGAAGAACGAGGAACTCCACGATTCTACCGTTGGATATATCTTAACAGGATTAGTACATAACTATGAGCCGGTGTTGGCCAGAGATGTACTAGAAGTGGTGACGCAAGATCGAAAAGATCTAGATATGGTAGTGTTGGAAGACTTGCTTTTCGCTATGGCACAAAACGATTCTTTATATCAAACCATAAGTCACGCTCTACAAACATGGATTCTTTCACGAAACGCCATTCCTTCGGCAAAGGCCATGGCGACAGTACTTTCACAGGCTTATAAGAATGGGACGGTTGCGGAGGTCAGAGAGGTCGAGCACTTGGTGTATAGGTATGGGTTAAATGAAGATTATTTGATTCAAATGGTCAAGTTAAAGCATCGGATCAAGTCAAGAAATAAAACTGCATTCAAGAAGACTGTTTTACCAGAAGATTGGGTCATTGTAGACACATTAGCAACGGAATTGAAACAAAATGAACAGTTTGATTCCCTCAAACACTTATATTATATAGTCATGGACTTCATGGTTAGATATGCTTCGATGAGCGAAGTGGAGGAAGCCCTCCAAAGAATGAGACAACAGGATGTGTTTCCAACTTCTGAGATCTATGAATTGCTTATGAAATATTATCTCATACATGAGAAATTCATGGATCTTTGCAATTTCCTCGTCATAAGTAACATACATAGAGTGATTCCCATCAAACTTGAGTATATCGAAACAGTTTTCGAGGCTTTTGTGAGATCATACCCACACTATGCTAAATCATTTATGTATAAATATGTTCGATTTATCGGCCTGTCAATAATAGATAAGCAGAAAAAGCAAGAGCTTATTGATAACTCAAAGCTCCAGAAGCTCGAGTCTCAAATTCGGCCGTTTGTTGTAGGCCAAAAGAGCTTGAATCCACGTAAATACAAATCCGAGACTTGGGAACCTATCATTTATAGCCATAAAGGAAGAAAGCCCACCAAGCAAGTTAAATTCAGAATTGAGGTTGGGTTTGTGGATTTGCTTAAGCAAGGAGTTAAACCTGATTTTCATGTCATTGAAGAAACATTTAGACGATCAAGTTTGTTTTACAAAACACGTATTCTCGAGTTAGCCCAAGATATACGGATGCTGTTGAAAAATCAGAATAGATTGAGTATCATTAACTTGCAATTTGCAACCAAAGATGAATTATCAATGTTTTTCAAGTACAACCTTGATAATTTAAATTCTAACAACCTTGTGGCATTCAGTAGGATTCTTTTCAATCGAAACCTATATCAAGAAAGTTTACAAGTTTTAGAATCCATTAATGTCAACGAGCTCACTAATAGCTCTATGATGGTAGTGCTTTCCTATAAACTAAGGGCTCTATTCCATTCTGAAGATTATACTGGATTCATCAAGGCCTTGGACTCATTTCCTCTTGATACTATCTATTTGTCCCCATATTTACTCGAGCGATGTATTAGAATGGAGAAAAAGCTACTTAACAGAAGAGAGAAATTGCAAGAGCAACTAGATACTGAAGTACAAGGTGAAGTTCCGGAGGAATTACAGATACAAAGACATAAACAAGAGATAGAAGATTGCATAAGTCGACTTCGAAGCTTCATTGGTGATTGTAGAATGATCATTGATCAAGACAAAAAAAATATAGATAGAAGAACCGACGAGGTTTTTGAAATCTTATCAACATGGATAAGTAAACTGCATAATAATTAGACTTGTAAATATAAATTTTCAAAATACACGAGTGTGGTTGTAACATTGCAGCCATTTAGTCATTTTAGACAGGGTAAACGTGATTGTACTGATGTAAGCCGTACATACTATGTATCACGGGCATACTATGTATCACTTGAGCAGAACACTACATAGAACACTACACACTACACACTTCACCGAAACAGCATAAATACGAAAACTGTAGCTTCATTATACTTCCTCACTCGCTAAATGCCATCTTTTTCGCAGTCATGTTGGGCATCGATCAGGCACTTACAGACAACCTCCTAGACAAAATTTCCAGTACCTTAGAATGTACTGTATGCTCTGAAATAATGCATGTCCCTGTAATTGCTACATGTGGACACTCATTCTGTTACGAATGCTGTAGTAGTTGGTTCAAAACTAAAGTTTCATGTCCCGTGTGCAGACACGACCTCGAAACCCCACCAATTTTGAATGTTCAATTGAAGGAGATAAGTAGCAATTTGGTTGACTTAATGCTTGATCATGGAGATATTGGTGACGAAGAAAAGCAACATATCAAACTGAGAAGAGAAGAAAACAACGAAGTGTATCTGGAGCATCAAAGGAAGCACATTTTATACGGAGATGCCTTCAGCAGTATTTTGACCGTGATCGATAGAAGTGATGGAGTCCCTCGTTGTTCAAACTGCCATTGGGAAGCACATGGAACTGAATGTCTTCACTGTGGGGCCGTATTCCGTGTTGCACCCGATGATGGCTACGATTCAGCAGAAGCATACGATGAAGATGAAATGGAGAGGCGAGAATTTGGTGATTCTGATCGTTACGATTCAGACGATAGTTTTGTAGATAGTAGGAGCAGTGGAGAGATTTTCAGGGAAAGGGGCCCTAGACATGAAATTGTGATTCTTAACGATGACGGGTTTGATGATGACAACGAATCCTGGAGAGGATTTCGCAGCCCAACTGAGATTAGTTATAGTGATACAAGTGATAGAGAATTTAACCAAGCTATGATGACCATGAATGAAGATGTGGAGTTGGGTGGGAGCGACGTATCACTTGGGGAACGTCGAAGACCCGTCATCGAGATTAGTGACGATGAGTAGTTCAATCAGTTGGAGGTTTGGGTTTGCGGCTGCAAGACCCATCTGGTTCGCGCACATGTTTTGTACCAATTAGATTTTTCTCATTGGATACTGCGAATGAACTGATTTTCAACAACTAAGATGGCCCCAAATCCACAAAGAATTATTGAATTACAAAAGAGATACCAAAACTCAAACCAAAAGTTATGGTTAAGAGGTCCAAGATCTAAGATGTTGGTTTACCCATTTTACGCTTTATTCACCGTTAGTACTGTTGTACCATTATATTACTCAGTTAGAGGTGTTTTAGGTATTAAAGAAGTTAATTAGAATGGTCCAAATACACGAGTAATTAAGATATGATGTATAACGTAGGTTTCTGTTCCTCAATGGAAAAGATAAATAACAAAAGGTTTAGGTGGGAGTGATGTGTATTTTCTTGTGTTTGTGGTTGTTTATGCAACCATGAGCCCGATGAAGCTGGCTTTACTGGGATTCATCCAATGTCAGGATGAATACAGCAAGGTCCAGGCCCACCTGTGTTGCTTTTGGTCGTTGTTTTTTTAACTCCTCTCTATCCCTTGTCCCATGAGCCTTCAATGACTAAGGCTATTGGATTGACTCTGCTTGCAGTCTCTACTTCCTGATACTCTCAAGAGTCCCTGACACTCTACTTCCCTGATACTCTGCAAGAATCCTGCAAGAACCTCTGCAAGATAATATTCTACAACACTGTATCTTAATATCGTAATGCCCCAGTATTGGATGCTCTACATTATCAAAATCACTAAGGCTTCTCCAGCTTTTCAGTGGGTACTTCAATTGCATGTATGGTCAAGAGTGCTTCAGGCGGTTTGATTGGCCTCCCCAAACAAGCACCCTTATGCTTTTTCACGCAAGTTTATCATTGAGGTACCCACCTCGATCTAGTGTTTTATGACAATTGTTTTTATGTATTACTGTATAAACTATACTAGAGGAGTTCTAAAGCTTTGATTACTTGATAGATCCCATATGCACCTGGGTCAGGCGGAAAATCCTTCTTGTCCTCTAAACCTCCAACGTAAGTTGCCCTTCCTAATTTTGGTAACAACTTTCTTGTACCTTCAGCGGCATTTTCAGCCACCTTGATCGATTTTTGAAGATCTAAGGATTCATTGAATTCTCTAACAAATGGTATCAATACATCCATCACAGTTCTATGGCCCTCTCTAGCTTTAGTGAAATCTTTAAGGGTCTCAATAGCATCGTTTAGACTGGTTGCAAAAACCTTCTTTGGGTCTGCAGAGTCATCAATACTTTTGGTCAAACTGTTAATCAAAGCCCTTGTAAAAATATAAAGAATGGCTCCCAATGTTCCACCCATGTCATTTGAAAGAATCGAAAGAATCTTGTTCAAAGCTGTCAACACAGATCCTTTTGCAGCAATACCCTCACCATGGTCTAATGCAAGAAGTACACCATTTGCCCCAATTTCCAACATTTTTCCACAATCACCATCACCCATCTTGGTGTCCCACTCAGTGATGAGAGGCTCGTATTTGATTAGGTTCTTTGCCCCGGTTTCCAAAACATTATAGAGAATTTTAGGATCAATCTTTATGTCTGCTTTAGTGTCTGGTTCAAATTCTGGATAGTTTTCGAAGTCCTTGATGATTCTTGATTTATAGTCAGCTGTTTCGTGAGTATAATCTTTATAATTGGGCCAATTAGTGGCTGAAGTTGGACTATCAAACATTTCAAACACTTGGGACTCTGTGAACAAGGTGCTAGCAGTCTTTGTAACGTCGAACAAAGTTATAGTGAAAATAGGTGCATTCAAAGAAGTCACAAAATTACCTGCTAAGACTCTCTTAGGTATGATTCCGTACTTTTCATCAAGTTGTTTCATAGTTTCGAAAAGCAATGCTTTCTCTTCGATTATTGGTAACCCACCCAAATTATTGAAAAGCAAGACGAAAGAGTCTTTGTTGTCGTAATTTAAATAGTTCCTGGAACTATCTGACTTGTTTAATAAATATGCAAGTAGCTGGTTAACAAGCTCTTCGTTAGTTGGTACAGATGGAAGTTTTACAAAACCTGGCTCGTTGTGAATACCTAAACCGATTTCAATCTCTTCTGGTTCCAATTTACCATAATCTGCGTTGGCATCGTGTCCGGGGATATGGACATGATCCAAACCTGCATTAATGGAAATCACGTTGTCATTGACGAGCTTTCCAAACTCGAATAATTGATCCAAAGACAATTCTGAATGTAAAACTGAAGCAGCACCAAGTACCTTGATGACAATACCGCAACCGGCCAAGGTTCTTCTTCCCACAAGAGAGTTTGCGTTTCTTGAAATAGCAGCGTCATCTGTACATCTTAAAAGACGGACTTTATCTGGGCCATAACGAGAGATGAGTTCTTGTTGGGCCATTCCAAAATACAAGTTATCACCTGTATAGTTTGTGATAACAAGTAAACATCCTTTCTCTGAATGAACCGCCTTCTCTGCTGCTTGAATATTCTTGAAATTTGGTGATGCAAATACTTCTCCTTGGGCACAGGCAGCAAGCATACCGGTACCAACAAGACCTGCCCAGCCAGGTTCATGTCCTGAACCACCTCCACTTATCAAACAAGCGTGCTTTTTGTTGAACTTGTTATTGAAAACTACTTTTTCCTGGTATAAAACTGATAATGACAGGTTAGCTACTGCATACCCTGCAAGACAGTTTTTTGCAAGGTCATTAGGATTCTGTGGAAGGAAATGTTTAGTCATAGCTGTATATGTAAGAATAGGAATCTATAAAATATATATAAGTTCTACAGATGAGTATTTATGAGCGATAGAGGTGGAGTAGAGATTATCGGGACGAATTCGGATTTTGGTTGCAAAAAAATGCGGCTAAAGTGGAGATTGTCCGGAGAGTCTAACGGGAAGTCTGACGGAGAAACATAATCGGGGATAAACTGTTGCTAAAGCTTGACCCAGTCTCCACTTGTGCCCCACTTGATCTCCGTTATAAGCTTCGACAGGCCCACTCCAATTTGACAAAAAAATGAAAATTGTCATCGGTTGTGATCAAGCAGGTTACGAGTACAAAGAGAAGCTCTTACAAGATTTACAAAACAACCCTCTTGTTGAAGTAGTTGACAATATTGGAGTCAATTCAAATAGTGATTCCACACCATATCCATCGATTGGAATCAAGGTTGGGGAATTGATAAAGGAAGGGAAATACGATCGTGGAATCTTGATTTGCGGTACTGGCCTTGGAGTTGCTATCAGTGCCAACAAGGTACCGGGAATCCGTGCAGTTACAGCCCATGATTCCTTTTCTGTTGAAAGAAGTATCAAGTCCAATAACTGTCAAGTATTGTGTATGGGACAAAGAGTAGTTGGAGTGGAGTTAGCTAGAAGATTAGTTGGTGAATGGTTAACATATACTTTCGATGAGACTTCAGCTTCTGCTGATAAGGTTCAAACCTTGACTAATTATGAATTAGCTGTATAGATGAATAAATGTGGTTTTCATTATTAGTAAATGGAATTTTTTCTTTCAAGTTTGAACTTGTAGAGCTGGAATTAAAAACAGTGGTTTGAATAAGAACCTCGAGAAAGAAGAGTTCAAAAGTTGTAAACTACAATGTATTTCATACCCGTGTATTAATTAGCTCAACCATACACAAAACAAACTTCTATAGTATTAATTAACTCAACAATACAATTCGTAACTCGTTATATTTAATTATCCAATAAATCCATTTCATCTTTAACAAATACCTTCATACTTGGGATTTTTGGATCAAACACAATCTCTGGGGCTTTTAAGGCATTTTCCAATGTGACACTGTGGGTCATAAATTCATTGATTTTCTTCAATTTTCCACTTTGAATTAATCTCAAGATTGGAGGCCAGGAATCGTGATATCTGTTAACAAATTTAACATCAACTTCTCCAAATGATAATGGCATAAATGGGAACTTATCAATTTCATTACTGGAACTGACCCCTACAATGACCAATTTCCCGTTTCTTCTAACTACATAACCACAAGTGTTAATTGATGAAGCAACACCGGTACATTCCAAAACAGTCTCAGGCATATCGTATTCGGTAACTCCATAGACTTTCCTGATCTCTTTAGCATTTTCATGAGTTGACAACGATGGATCGATCTTGTAAGTGAAAATCAGAGGAACCAATTTTTTGGCGTAATCCAATCTCTCTTGATTAACATCAGTTACAACAATTGGATAAGCACCAGCGATGTCTGCTAATAACAAAGTTCCTAAACCAATGGGACCACATCCAGCGATCATAGCTGGTTTACCTAAAGGTAATCCACCAGCTTTTTCGATTCCGTGATAACCAACGGATAACACTTCAGCTAATGCACCCTCTTCATATGAAACGTTATCTGGTAATTTATGAACAAATTTTGCATCCAAATTCAAGAATCTTTGAATCAGACCATTGGTAGGTGGCATACCCAAGAAATCGACTTGTTCACATAAATTGTAATTCCCATTCATACACAAATAACATGATCCACAAGGAACTTGAGGTTCAATTGCAACTCTATCACCTACCTTCAACAACTTGTTAGCCACTTGACTTCCAATTTCGAGGATTTGTCCTGCAGCTTCGTGTCCAATGATCAAATCCTCAGTGATAACCAAATCACCAATTCCCCCATGTTTCCATAAATGAATATCAGATCCACAAATACCAGTACACTTAATTTGCAATCTAACCTGATTAGGTTTCAATGGTTGAATTTCAGCTTCTCCAACTTTAAGGGAATTATTTGGTCCAACCATTAAGCAAGGATTTGGGATGTGATCCCATTTAGTCTTTTCGACGATAGGTGCCATATTTTTGATCTTGAAGTTACAAAAGGGTGTGATTGACTTTATATACCAGCACGGCAACGGGAAAAAAATCGGTAATCGTATGGGCTCCTAGCCGATATTTTGTGGAGGAGCTTTTGGTGCTCAGCTCGGGGTAAAACCCGGTCTGGCACATGGTGGGGTAAGATTGTCCCAGGGCTACGGTTACCTAATTTGGATTGCGGCTAAATCCCCTATACCCCAGGTCCTGTTGTGGTCTTTAGGGAGAACTTGGCCTCGAAGTTATGGATATTGGTTTGAATATACCGCTGGGGGTGTCTGTGTCTGTTATTTGGGGTGCTGACTTAGATCCATGGTGTCCTAAACGTGTCCACAAGTGTTAATCTTGCATGCATCAAGTGGGGGTGACGTGCGCGGACCGCTCGCCCTGGTTGCAGCCAAACTATCTCCGGAAATAAATGGGTCTCCCAAGGCGAGAGGGGCTGAGATCCGTCGGGGGCTAACACCGTAGTACGAATAATTATTCTACAGATGTTGTGGTAATACTGTACGGTCCCCGATGTCTTTCAACCGAAGTTGGTATTTCCACGAACGATCTAGATCTAGTTCTCGTTTGTAAATACGTTACGATCATCTATTTGGTAGGTGATATACTTTTTTTCTTGTAGTTTCATACTTCTTTTACATTCTTAATTTATTTATGTACATACTCTTTAGTGTTTGTGATTCAAGTCCCGGATTAAAAAGCCACAAATACCAAATTCGCAACAGTTGCAATTCTTACCCAGTACCTGAATTATTTTGATATTTATAAGCCTTTTGTTGCAACTGTTTAGGAAAACACAGACCATAACTAACCCAAGTCCCCAATCAGTTCATTCCATTTCATTTCTCACTAGGTTCTGTCACACCCACTATCACTCTCACCATCAGCCCATTCCCATCTTTTTTATATACACTCCAACATCTCGCACTCGACATGCTTCTACAGCTACTACCTAAAATCCTTAATTTAGTCCTCGACTATTGTCCTCCTCAATCCCTAATTAATCTAGCATTAACATGTTTTCAACTTTACCACCCTTGTCAAAAGCATTTGTATAAAGAGGTCCTAGTTATTCCGTCAACCAAAATTCTTCCTCATGCGAATCGCAAGCATGAATACTATAGTAAGTCTATGATTTATGGACTTTTAAATTGCACAGATAAAGATAAAAACCTCAAAATGGTCAGAGCGAGACTAATTGCTTTGAACACGTCCATAGAAATTAACCCAGAATTGTCTTTTCAGATGAAAAAAATCAGTATTTTTGGTGATTATGATCCACCACTGGTGGAACAGTTGAATCAATTGTTGCAAACAGTTTCATGTAAAGTTTATGTTCAAAGTAAGAAACTCCGAAGACAACTAAAGGCCCAATACAATAAGATAGCCGTCGAAAAGCCCGAAGATTTCGGTGGTTCAGACGAATTGGAAATTTGGTGCGGCGGAGGGTTCGAACTTGCGACCGCCAGACATTTCACGGTTAAGAATCCAAAGATATATAACTACTTGAAAGAGAACAACATCGAGATCTACCCTGAGAGTATAAATCTTGACAGACATACAGATTTTTCAGTGCTTAATTTAAAAAAATTGAAGAATGTAGAACTAACCATTGAAACTCCGGAGGATTTACCTCTATTGGCTGCGAATCTACCTTTGAATCAACTACAGAAAATCGTATTTGTGCAACCAAATGTCTATGAGCATAATGTCAACGAAGCTTTGGATTTACAAATAATCGCTTGGTTTGCCGCTAATGTCAAGAGGTTCAACAAATTAACTTATATATGCGTAGATTACAACCCTCCTCTTGACGGGGATATCAGGGACGATTTTGAAGGTAATTATCTTAAGAGGATTGAAGTCCTTATAGCCTTTGTGAAAGTCATCAATCAGATGCCTACCCCTAAAATCAATCTTGTATTCCCAAATTACCTATCTATGATCTCATGTTACGATCAGCAAATGAGTAATGTTATGTGGAATGGCTGCAAATGTCCCTACTGTGAAGTTTACCTCGAGAAAATTGACAACTTTGTTAATTACCATAAATACTTCGATTCTAAGCAAGAGTATTGGAAAGATTTGAATAACGTTATTGCTTTCAATTCTTTTGGCCAGTACTTTAACAAGAGATATACAAACTGTAATAATTGGGATTATTTAGGTCCTGTGAAATACGAACACTGGGACTTCCACCACAATAAGTTTAGTCCTATTCAATTCCAGTGTTTTAATTTACAAACCGTCTACGACAATGAATACAACGATGAAAAAGATGTTTTTTTTGATGCAAACTCGAAATCACAACCATGTGAGTATACACAATTGTTTCCGTTTGTGAATATCTGTATAATCCATTTCTTGCAAGATATTGTAAATCAACTTGTGAGTTTAAATAGAGGTAATGCAGAGAGTTTTGAAATTCAAGACTCAGATTTGAACGATGGTGATGAACAGATTAATTTACAAAATTTATACCTTAACGGGTTTCAGTTTGCGTTTGATAAGGAATTAAACGGAACGAACTTTTATCAATCATATTATGATTGAAAGAACAGTTGTTATTAGTGTATAATATACGAATATACAATGAAATTGTCAAATATAGTTTATACTCCCGATTTGGGTTGGTGGTTCGCTTCGTGGTCTGCAAAAGGTTTACCCGAAAACCAGACACACCGGCGGAATCATAAGGCTCCAGATAGTATAAAGAACAGAACGGAAGAAGAAGTTATTTAATAAAGATAAACGACAATTAAGTGAAATTGTACCAATAGCTTATGCTAGAAAAGGCTTAGAAAGGTTTTTTTGGGCTGCAATACTAAGAGACGAAAAGAATATAGCAGATTACTGTCAACAACCGGTGCTTAGCCACTACCTACGGGTTTCCACGAAAATTGGCCCAACAGCTGATGTCTTATGTTGTAAAGTGAAGAGGGAACAGACGCCTTGAATTTTGCAACAATAATGAAACTTTGGGAGCTTTTTGGTAGCCAACTGATGCGTGCATGTCAACAAGCATCTACACGCCAGTACTGGATATAAAAGATATTTACGTACAGACAAAATCTCACCGCAATTGAATTCTGGTTAAGATGCTTTCCATATGAGTTGTAAAATGGCCGATAGAAACATATTCCTTGACTATATATCACTTTTTGATTTCTGAACATTTTGCTTCTGCAAGGAAGTTCACTATTACAAATTGTGTACTAGGCTTGCCGAGGTTCGAGTCTAAAATATCCTGCGTACGGGTTCGCTCGTATACGTTCAAAGAGTAGGGCAGGTTTACCCGTAAGTGTGATAGGATCCAAACTTCCTGCAATTTGAATACAACTGTTTAAAGAAGAACGTGATATATGTTTATTTTGGTCATTTCAAGATGAAAGTGCCATGGGTAACCAGCCCAGGAAATGCGTGCTGTCATACAAGTGCTTTGTGGTTGAATTATTTCGAAAATGTATACCAGGGCTCTAGACTTGACCACCTGATTTCTCACCAGATAAGAGTTTCAAGCACGGTTCCAAAATAGACGACACCACGATAACGCCGTATCACGGTTGAAGCTGCTA
This sequence comes from Yamadazyma diddensiae, assembly GCA_030563465.1. Classification (NCBI taxonomy): domain Eukaryota; kingdom Fungi; phylum Ascomycota; class Pichiomycetes; order Serinales; family Debaryomycetaceae; genus Yamadazyma; species Yamadazyma diddensiae. The sequence goes on from JAJMIX010000033.1 coordinate 43,088, forward strand.
GTTATATGCACACTTCACCATTAGAATCGGGAATAATGGATATGTATGTTGATATGATGGCTGCAATCTTATTAGCTTGAGCAGTGGGCATGTTGAATTCCTTTGTCTCTTGGAGGATTAGTTTGATTTTCTTCACATTTGATAATTCTTTCTCTTACAAACGGTTTTAGCGTTTCATGCAACAAAACCTTCAATGAGTATGAAGTCCGGCATGGTCTTTGTTAATGTTGGCATTATTCTCAGGAAGTGTAGCTGTTACCTGATATAGTTATATGATCTAAGTAAGATTAGTGGCTATTAATGACGTAAGATTTCAACACCCTTTATTCAAAGAGAAGGTAAAAAAAAGTAAATCCTAAAAAAGAAGATAATTATCGATGTTTCTTTAGAATGCATTTCATATAGGGTATATAACACCGATAAAAAATGAATTAGTTAATATTTTCATAGAAACGAATTATTTTTCTGTTCCCATAATGTATTAATATCCGCCTACCGTCATTCATGGGGAAATTTTCCTCCGAATCATAAAAAATTTCTCGTATTATATCTCAAAGCCTATTGACAGTACATAATCATGTACGTTATCTGGTCGGGGCTCAGCATCTTTAACAGTCACACGATGGCTAAAGGAATATCGTATTTGGAGTTTATATGCAGGTATTTTTTTATCTCGAAGCTTGCAAGTGCTCAAAAGGACGAGCCTCGGCGTAAAGTAGAGGAAAAGAAAACTTGTGGTTGAGAGTCCTCACTTTGATGTCAAACCGTAAAATTAAAAAGAAGTAAAGAATTCATACTTTTCATTTCAGAGTTGTTTTAAGAACTCAAATCGGCCAAAAGTTCATTGTATGATATGAAAAAAATAAATGCTCCACTAGGTTATACTTTCTTTAATTATTTTCGCGTGGAGAATGCCCAACATGGGTTACAGATACGCCTTAACAGCAGCGAAGTAGCAGCGAATATGATAATAAGATCGAGGAGTATCAGCTGGGCCTCTTACGGCATCAAGCTAGGAATGATAGACAATTACGCAAACTACCATGTGCTAGTTTGGAGTCTTTCTACAATTACCTCGAACACTCGAGGAATAAACCTGCATAGTTAAATCTGTGGTAGTCGAGTGCATACAATGGCTCTATGAAAATAATTATCCCGCCTGCCGTCCACACGGCATCCAAACAATACCTACTATTTTTTGGGGGTATAAAAGGTTCTCTTTCTGCTGAATCATAAAGTAAAATGTCTCTGGAGATACAATTTCGTTACGAACTTGTTTGTACACCAAAAGGATGTGAATTCACCGATTCGAGCAATGATTTCACTCGGAAGAATTTATTCGATGAGGGTGAAAAGGTAATATACCTGTTCAATGGTACTTACTCCGTCAATCAGTTAGAGTCCCTGGGCCAAACATTATCTATCAATAAGAAATTTTTTGCAATTTGGTTTTTCTTAATATTTTCCATGGTGTTTGGAACAACGTTATAAAATATTATTTGATGGTGAATGCTGCTCTCTTCGTATATTCTTGTTGTTTTGTTAACCTTCTTTCGTGAGAGGCCGTCAATATCTTCGAACCTGTATATTATAGACTGAAAGTCCATCTGGTGTTACTGCCATGTTGGTGAAAATGATGCCCTAAAAAAAAATGTTTCGAAAAAGTTAACCAGGGCTCATAAATAATAACTAATCACCAGTTGGTCTAAATCCGATTAGGAAAGACCCCCCACAGAAAAACATGTCAGGGGAACTCGGGAATAGAACGATAAATTCCTGTATCACACCTTCGGAAAACATATCCTCTGATTGAAATTTATGGGTCTTTGTATTTTAGTGATGTCAGCGATGCTAGGCGGTACTTTGGGTACTTGATAGATTAGTTTACGAAATACATATATCTTAGGACTACAAGTCTAAGTCTACATTTATATAAGATCATTTTCGAATGGTCAAGTTCGTCTTCAGCAGGATTTTTTATTCTTACCAAGTATATAGTACTGCCCACTATTTTTTGAAGCTCTTTCACGATACAGAACATAATTTCCATAATTATGCAAGGAAATTCTCCATTTGTCTTTCATGAGAGAGTAAAAATATCTCGAGTCTTTGGATGTCAAGAGAGGTATATTTGAGATAGCTGAATATTTTGCTTGGAAGTACGATTTGAAAAGTATACTCGAGAACTTCTTTAATGCCAGTACATATCCCGAAGACAACAGTAAAGATCAATTCGCAAGTCATTTGATTGTGGAAGCTGGCTCGGTATCTTACCGGAGCATATATATCTTGCGTGCCAAAGATATTTAGCCCCGAAGAATTGGAACGATCTCCTTAAACGGGTTAGAAGAACCCGTTAAAAAATTGTTTCTGGCAAGGCTGAAGCCAGTGTTCCTGCCTCCATGTTCGTAGAAAAAGGTTGATCTGTTTGAACCCTTTTGATGTCGATTTGGACGTAGTTCAGCTTGCAGATATGAGGACAGCCTCTTCACAAAGCAGTACTTAGAAGAAAAGACGGGCGGGCTTTAATTTACACACTTTTCGTTCACTTGTGACAATGTTCAGATTCGTGATAGGCAAGAAGGTCAACACCAGATCTTGAGCTTAGGAAAACCAATAAACTCAATAAGCATAATAAATTGTCTGAATCTAAGCAAGAGTTGTTGAAATTTTTGAAGTGTTATCGGGTTCGACAGTAGTAATTATTACTTTAAAAGGAAATGTAAAGACTTTAATAATTGTGGTTTCCTGGGCCCTGTTAAATACGAGCACTGGAAATTGCACTACAATAAACTTAGTGCTATATTTCAATATAATCTACAAAGCGTCCACTACAATGAATGCAACAATGAAACAAATGTATGTTTCGATGCAGAGCCAAAATCACAAACATGTGAATATCCACAGTTATTTACAAATAAATGAATAATCTGCTTCTTGCAGATAACTTGTGGGCTTCTGGAATTCAAGATTCAGATTTACTGTTACGATCAAATAAAATTTTAAAACTAAGCCATTCATGGAAACCAGCTAGCGTTGGAAAAGACATTAACGGAAAAGCCTTTTATCAATTACGATTATTTACGTTGCCATAGAGCGGAATGTGTGTAGTGCATGATAGTGCATTATACATGAATAAGATGGCAACCTTTCAAAGTAGATTTCCAAAAAAAGCATTGTAGCCCTGATTACAAATGATAAGCAGGTGTGCGGCGGGAGGGTTCATTCGGGAGGCTTCCGCACTCTGATAAGGATGTTAATCGTCTGATATACTGATCTTGATAACCTCACTGACATGATTGCCGCAAGAGTGGATCTTCGTTATTCAGTGGATCCCTGGAACCTTGAATCCCTGGAACCTTGAATCCCTGGAACCTAGAGTAATAGGAAATAGAAAACTTTATAGTATAGTTAACTCTCAGTATCAAATAAGTAGAACAACTACCAAGCTGTTGCGTATATGCCGGATCCAGAAGACTTCAACCACAACAACGATCTGCATCTGGAAGGACTCTCAGTTGTGTAGATCAGACATTTGATAAGTTTTTACCTCTTGGAAAGTTTCTAAGTCTTTATGTTGAGCATATGTACCATATTTGTGATTGGTAGGCTTAAATGAATCCGTGTGAAATTTTCTATACTTTAATTTCCTAAGGCCCTGCATGCGAGACGAAGATAAAAAAAAAATTAAACTGAGTCAATAGAACAATCTGGCTGAACAGTCTGGTTTGATTATGGTTGTCTGACAATGCGTCTAGTCCTTTTAAAATTCATCAACATTACTCCTAGAGCTCTATGATGCTTCAAGTTACGTTAGTCAACAGGCTATTCTGACTGGCTCGAGTATGCGGCCAGGGCTCTTACACAGAGTATGCTCTATCAGCCAATTTAAGATGAGTCCATATTGCATTGAATATTACAGTTGGTATGGCTTGAAGCTTATTAAGACAGCAGCAATCTTATTTAGAGGAGATCCACACAGAACTGTAACAGGAATCCAAGAGAGAAGAGTATAGATGTACGACTAATGGCCCACAAGCACAAAATGAACAAGTTTAGCTTACCTTTGTAGGTGACAAGCTTTATCTGGTGAGCTAGATTGGTGGAAGGAAAGGCTTTTCAGCTCAACCTAAGTCACTCTGCTCCAGGAAAAAACAGAGAATCGCTCTTTTGCTTTGCTTCATTTGTTCCACCTCAATCCAAATTGAACAGCATCTGAGTGATAGTCCGGGGTTGCTCAAATCACCCTAAACTACAACAATATCTCAACTCACTCTTAAAAACGAAATCGACTATCAAGTTCTGTATAAGCAGATTTTGCCTGATGAACATTTTCAGTCAGTGGCTCGCTTTCTAAATTAGCAATATGAGCCAGAGTCAACTCAATATTGGGGGGAAAGAGTATGTATGAGGGTACAAATGCTAAGGAATACAAACAAACTGCCTATTGAAAGTCGGCGTTCTGGGCCACTCTCGGGTAAGCCTTCCATTCAACCCTATATAGTAGGGGATATAATTACATTTTTTCATGAATCACAGATATTATGTAGAGGAATAAATGTCTTTAAATACTATTCAGTACAAAAGTAAACGAAAGGTTGGTTTTCTGATTATACCCTTCAACTCTTTCACCTGCGAGTAAGCCACAGGAACGTACAGCACCTTGAAAAACTTGGCACTGATTAGAGGTGGAATATGGATTTCCAAGTATAGGTTGATTGTTTGAACAAGTCAAAGTATCTTACATATGCCAAGAAGCTCTGTCCTGTATAGGAATACGTTCCAAATTAAGATACGCAATAACCATAAACACCCTTTCACGCATTACAGATATGGACTCAATTCCATCCGGTGGAACCAATTGTCACATTGACGCAGTGATCGTAAGGCTTATTGAACACTCATTTTGGTATGCGAACATCTCTTTTCCTTTGTCCTGTAGAGCATTATCTTCCTTTTTACTAAGAGAACCCCCATACACTTCTGTAAATCTATTGTATAAATAAGAAACCGTTGATGCATGGTTAGCAGCCCACGAAAAACAGGATCGCCCGCCGGTAAAATCATACTCTATTGGGAAGACCTTTCCGCGCATTGCATAAAGACCGTTTTAGGTACTTATGGAATTACGACCACCGGATCTTCCATGACTATTGGAAACTTCCTTCGTGAAAAATTCCAGGTCTGTAAGTTAAATTCCAGGTCTGTCAGTTAAACATTAAATAGATACATAGTCCAAATTCCGAACAATTTCAAAATATCCAACTGCTCCGTCAAGTGCAACAATGCATGTTGATGCATGTGCTATAACTCTCTGAAAAACTGAAGTTTCAAATTATACCCCTCTTAAACGGCCACATCAAAACTGTAGACGGCGGATTCCCATCTGGAATTAGAAGAAACTTTCTGGTTAAGTAGCTCACGTAGAATTGATTGGCTGCAAATTTTTTTGAGACGAGGGTAGACGAAAACGCCCTTCAGGGAAACAATAGAGATCTCATCTACTTTGGGAGTTGATATTGGCATGGCTTTCGTGGAAAGTATTCCGAAAACAAGAACTACATCAATACCTGTCAAAATAAGGTTCAACTTGTTAAACCAAGACAATAACGGTGCAAAGGGAATACTCTGCAACCTTCCGTTTATTCATTGCTCTTTCACTCTTTACTTTCTTCTTTAGATGAATGCGTGGGCGATCAATATGCAATGGATGTCTACTTACTCGTAGCAAATAGAGAACCAGCAACTTACCAAAATTTATCCTTACAACGTGAGCAAAAGGACCCTTTGCCCTACAAAAATGCTACATACTTTACACATTTATTTGTTGGTAAATATCCATTTTAAAGCAATATACCTTCTGTATTATGCTTACCGCTAATTTATAGTCCCTTCTCTTGGAATATCGTAAACTGCTAGTATCGTCAGTTGCAGTCTGTAGATCTTTGAATCGATAAATTAGTCGTGCGGGGTCAATTCAATCACTTAGCGGATAGAAAGCGGAATCGTTTGAGGTAAAAGTGATTCGATTAAACCAAAGTCCAAAAATGGCTTTGATATACACGGAAAGTGGATATAATTACACAGTATACATAATAAATCTAACAATACGCTGCAGTGGGTTTCAAGATTTTTTTCAATTGACGAAACCGTTGAGGTAAGTCGGCTAATTGCAGCGGTCCAAGAGACCTGTTGGGGTACAATACAATAAAATTATTTGATCGGGTCACCGGTGGATTACCCGAAACAGGTTTGCGAAAAAAAAAAAGGGATTATCTAACTCAAAACAGACTCGATATGGAGATTCAACGGTCAATTTTACTAAACTATATACAGGCGCGACAATCTCTAGAGAAAATCTCATTTACCCGATATGCAGTTTCCATTTCTAGAATACAATTGACGAACCCACAATTGAATGGCAACCTGAATCAAACAAAGAAATTATAGTTGGAGGTCAATGTAACAAATTAATGTTAAAAATAATGTTATTGAGGAGGATGCTTGCTTCATGATCACGTCGATTAAAACTGTATTTGACGAAATTCTAAACACCGCAACTGTTTTAAGCAAGGATCTGTGCAACAAACCCAACCCTTTCATGACAAAAAGAGATCGCCGGTAGTGGCCTAATCTCTCTAAAAAAAATTTTTCGTTAAAGAAAAAAAAAAAACCGCAGCGAAAAAGGGTGCACAAGCGTTTTACCGTGTAACAATCAAACGGCGATTTAACCGAAATTGTTGTGACACTTAAGGTACATCAGATTGTCTTGAAACAACGATACAGTATCAATTAGCTCAAAATGGTAATGATCCCATGACAATTGAAACAAGTCATGTCCATCTGATTCTGAAACAATCAAGCATTAAGTATTACAAGGCTCTTTACAACCATCATTATTAAAGGGTTTTAGACCAAACAAGTATTTTTTCAAAAATTACTAAATCCACTTACAAAAAATTTGTTAATTAACTTAATCGGATTGGCCGAAGGCCTCCACCAAAAAGGGGTCGTAGTACCCTTTCCGTAGCGCGGGCGGTTCAGGGCCCCGCGCGGCATCTGCAAAGCGAGCTAATATACAGGAAAATCGTTGAGTTGTTACCGTAGGAAATGCAAAAATCATGTTTCAATTGCCAATTAGTACCTAAGAGATTGCTTATAGATTTCTACGGGGATTTTTCAATAATTTCTATAATTTTACATCTATCTAAATAAAATAATGAAGGTCGAACTGAAGCATCATAATTGATGAATATATTTTGTTTCATAAATCGTTAATAAAAAAATAAATCTCTCAACTAAGTGATCTATTTCTAAAATTCAAATTACTCTTCCGTTTTTTACCATTGGTGTGAGTTTTGTAATGTTGCATACAATTATCTTGTCTTGCAAATCTTGCGTCACAATTAGGCCAAGGACACACATGTTTTCTCTCTCCAGTATGGATTCTGTTGTGTCTCGCTAAATGACCAGATGTGGTAAAAGACCTTGAACAAGTCTTGCACACATGTTTCCTCTTTTGGTTACCATCTTTGAGATCTTTATTTGATGGTGGAGGAGTTGGTAATAAAGTTTTAGGTGAAACTTCACCTAAGTTTGGGGTTTGACTAACTGGGGTGTGAGCGATCGGCGTTTGCACCATTGGGGTATGAGTAATTGGTGTGACATTTGGAATTGTTGCTGGAACAACAGGAGCAACTTGATAATTATAGTTATAATAATATGGCATGAATGGGCTTGGTGAAGCAACCGGCGATATATTATCAGATTTAATTTCATTAGGCTTATTCAATGGGAATTCATTTGGTAATTGAATTTGATTTAATACTTCAGTAAAGCTTGGAAGTCTTGTAATTGACTTTTGATATTGTGGTTGTGGATATTTAATATTATTATAAACTGGTTTTGAAAACATGATTAGTTCATCTGGTTTAGTCAAGGGGAAATGACAGTTACTTTATATTCGACCATATAAGGCATTTTTTTTTATAAAAATTCTAATTTTAATTTAAATATAAAAAAAAAAACTGGAACTTATGCAATATGCACCACGGAAATCCCTTAAGGTTTTTTTAATTTAAATTAATTAATAAAATTAAAGAAAAAAAAAATTCATCTGTAACTATAGCAACGGTACGGTCAATTCCGCCCGCAATGCCTTATCCTCTGCGGAATATCCGGGCAGGTAGATCCAGGGTCGTACTCAAACCGAAACATTCTAATCGTGTGAGTCTAAATCAATTTTCGGTTATTTGTACAGAGAAATAACGTTTATAGGCTGTAGTTATACTCAGGTCAATAAAATATTTATAAAGAATTATACATATGAATTTATGATTCTCTATATATCGCTATTTTCTCTATTAGGTAAAGGGTTCATTGAGCTAGATATGCTCAACCTAAGTTTAAAGTTTAATCAATCCCTCGGGGAAATCGTGGTTTAAAGCCCGCGGTTGATCCCTGAAACTCTATGCAACATTGCAACTAGCGGCAAACTATATTGGCATAGCTTTGGTAGGCTTTTTAGGTTTCTTAAAGTATTTAGAATTTTTCCGCTTTTGAGTATTAGACGCCGAAGTCCTATTACGTGATTTGCCTTGGCTTACTGTATAGCCCTGGTTCATTATACTTTGAGCGTCGGTCAACGCCTGGCCCAGGGCCCCCAGTCCCAATGCCCCAACTCCCAGTGCCCTCACACCTACCGCGGCCACGCGACCCGCACCTCGTCCCATCGCCGTACCACCACCTCTCGCTGTCACACCAGCTCTCTGTCTACTTAATTCTAATAATTTAGCTTTAAAATATATGAAATAATTCGCCTGATCATTGTTAGCAACATATTTCTTAAACTCTTGTTTAGTAGTAGGTAGTTTAATTGCAAGACGTTTAAGAGAAGTATCAGACAAAATATTATTGGCGTTTTGAAAATTAAGTTCAATACGTTTTTGGTGACGAATCAAATTCAACTCGGCAAACGACTTCTCGATATGTTTTTCGTCTTGCGGTTTATTCAACTGATTAGGTTGAAGATTTATAGGTTGATTTATAGGTTGATTAGTCTTTGCACTGACGAATCCCATCAGCGACTGTCTCTGAAGAATTGGCTCCGTGAACTTGATAAGAATCTTCGTTTTACCGGAGATCAATTCGCCGGCTTTTTGACCAATTTTTACATAATTTGAAGCGAATCCACCTTTCATAATAGAGTATTCCATCAAGTAATCTTCACACACGAGATGGAAGAACATTCTCTCAATTTCTAGTTTGGTCAATTCTTTACCAGCTCCATGAAATTGGATCTTATTATGACCATTGTTCACGATTTTAGAATTATTACTACCTTTGAAAATATCTTGACAATATAATAAAGTTATGTTCTGTGATTGAATCGATTTTACCATTTTAACCGCTTGAATTGAAAGATCAGTAAAATCTCTAACCACTTCAATTTTATCTGTTTTACATGCATCACATTGTTTCATACAATTTTTTGGATCAAAGTTTTCGTTGAAATACTGTAATACTTGTTTACGTCTACAATCATGATTATTCTCGCAATACTGAATTACTTGACGAAGTTTATTAAGATGATTCTCTTTGGTTTCGGCATTATATTCTTCGTCTTTTTGAATCATCAATTGTAAATTCCGGGCATCTCTGTAAGAGTAGTACATGATACAGTCACTAGATAGTCCATCTCTTCCAGCTCTACCAGTTTCTTGGTAATACCCTTCCAAATTTCGGGGTAAAAACAGATGTATAACGAACCGTACGTTGGGTTTATCAATCCCCATACCGAACGCTATAGTTGCACATATAACTCGAATGGTTTCCTGTTGCCAGGCTCTCTGGACTTTGAACCTATCGTCCGTTGACATTCCAGCATGATAAAAAGACGCATTTATACCGGCTGTATTCAATTTAGCAGCTGTTTGTTCACACAGTTGCTTGGAATGACAGTAGATGATTCCAGTTTGATTTTGATATTTTGTCAGCAAAAGACTCTTTATATCTTCTATGTAATTCATGGACTTCAACTTGATCTCGTAGTATAAATTTATTCTATTGAAACTTTGCTTCAAAATCCGGGGATTTTGCATGTTTAAAAGATGTATTATATCCAAACGAACTTTTTCATTGGCTGTAGCAGTAAGGGCCATGATGGGTACGTCAGGGTAACTCATTTTAAATACCTTCAATGCCTTGTAATCGGGTCTGAAATCATGACCCCAACTCGATATACAATGGGCTTCATCGACCACAATCTTATTGAGTAATTTGTTATCATATAAATGCTTGATTATCTTTTGAATTTGAGCCGATGCATTTATCATTTCGGGTGATAAATATACCAAATCCAAAGCTGCGGTTTTAAATAACTCCATCATATGTTTCTTCTCCAGGTATTCGATTTTAGAGTTGATCATTCCAGCCCTGATGTTCTTGGCCTTCAAATGCTCCACTTGATCTTGCATCAAAGAGATCAATGGCGATATAACTATCATTACGCCCGGATTACTTTGTCCACCTTTAACCAATGCCGGTAATTGATAGCAGAGAGATTTACCTCCACCGGTTGGCATCAACACGAACACGTCTCGGCCTTGGAGAAAAGAGATTATAGCTTCGAATTGATTTGACCGGAAATTCTGAAGCTTGAAAGTTTTGTTCAACACAGAATAAATCTCTCGAATATATGAAACTCCAGGGTAGTTTTTCTCCTGTTCTCGAATGATGTCGGTTGACGTGGTTATACCCAAATCTATGAGTTCATCATCGAAATCATCAAAATCATCGAACCCGTCATTGTCATCTATCACCTGTGCCGCTTGCTCTGACTTGATACGAGGTTCAAATTCAAAATCTGATTCATCGTCGATTTCTATGATCTCATGATTGATCTCTCGCTCATCGTTCAATTGAGTACTCATGAATTCCTGGTCTATATCGTCAAAACCATCGTATTTAATACCAAAATTGTCGGCAACTTCCTGACTCAATTTGATGTCTTCAAGCTCATCTTTATCGATATTGAATTGCGTAGCTTCAATGCTCTCAATTTCACTGTCATACTGGCTATCGTCAGACGGTTCGTCTATTTCTTCCACCACGAATCCACTGAGGTCAGTGTCTTCAACATCACGCTCCTGGGTCGGGGTTCTGAGTCCGTCCATTTCTCCTGCGCCAAAGTCGTCTTCTTCGTCACTTGCGGTCACGGGTACTGGTCCCAGTAGCACCAGTGGCACCGAGACAGGCATCGAGGTTGGTACCAGCGGCACCGGAGTTGGAACCAGAGCTGGTAGTGACAGCACTGAAGCCATGGAATCTGGAACATGCACTTCCACAGGATCAGAAGAGAGAGTTATAGGATTTATTTGAGTGATTTCAAAGTCTGAAAAATCACTAAACTGGGGCGAAGGTGGGTTAGTTGGTGTAGGTGCTTTCTCGTGCACTGTAGGTCCAGTTTCCGGCGTAGACTGCCTCCCATCTCTCTGAGTTTCCAGGTGAGAATTCCCAGTATCAGGCTCTAAATCACTGATTTGACTCAAATCCAACGGGTGGAAATTAGGTAGTCTTCCTCGTAGAATCTTTAAGTTGTCTTCGACTTTAGTGAATCTTGGTGTGAATGTGTTTTTAATGAAATTGTTCTTGTCATCTAAAGAAATTGACGATGATTCGAATATTTGGTATCTTTGAGTTAAAAGCTGGCATTTAGCTTCAAGATATGAAATGTATTTCTCATACAATCTAGAATTGGAGTCATTGAAGCTGCTTTTCGTGGAGTTATGAAAGCTCGTGTTCGGGGAGTTATTAAAGCTCGTGTTGCCGTTTGTGTTTTTGGAGTTATTGGAGTTCGTACCCGTAGTATTTATGCCATTTATGGGCCTAGATGCAATATTTAAGGTCCCATTAGACCCATTAAAATCGTTTTTTCGAACAGTCTGATTCTGTGGATACTTTGACCCGATTTTCACGTAATTAGAGCCATTTTTCTCGTTATTAAAGATCCCATCACTAATTGATTTGGGCCTTTTACTTAACAATCGATCCAATTCATCATCACTGTCGTCATCAATTTGTCGTTTTTCTACAACCGGTCTCTCTCCCACTAGTCTGGGCGGTACCGTCACACTACTGGTACTACCAGTGGTGGTAACATTCGCTGTTGATTGGAACGCGTTAGTGGTATTGGTGTTTAGTACAGATGTTGGGGTTACTGTATGAGTATTTGGTGGTTTTTGTCGGTTTTTTTCGGGAAAAAACTGGTTTCCATACCCCGGCAGTCGTTCTAGAAGCGTTTGGATCATATTGGGGTCAGGAATCGCCGGTTTTGACCGTGAAATCCATCGTTTTTGGGATTCGAGGTTGGAGATCATAAACGCGAATATTCGCGGAGATGAGAAGATGAGAAGATGAGATGGTGATGATAGAGAATGAAATTTTGTGAGTCTGGAGAAGTGGTGAGAGCAGGGGCATTGATTGGAAGGTGACGTATATGACCTGTTAGAGATAGGAGGGGGTAAATTGGTAGGCGTGGTGTTTGGGCCTTTTGTGCCTTTTGGGACTTTGTTGGTGGGAGCGATACTGTAGTATATTTTGTGGTGGGGGCACGCTTTATGCAGTCTAACGGTTCTCTTTAATTTCTCTTCATATTTTGTCTCTTTTGTCAAATGAAGATAGTCATTTCTGTGTAGCTTATTCAATTTCGGGCACTAATAGTCAAATTCATATCATACAATCTCTGCTGCTACGTCCTCATTAATACTTCTCTATATAAGCACCAATTTACGGTCTTGGACAACTAAGTTCGCTCCTACTACAGTTTCTAGAACGTTAATTTGTTCTTAAGATTAACAACGGGTGAAAACCTGAAAATTTCGACCGTTCCAGAAGCTGCATCTATCCGACTACTTGGTCTTGATATTATATATGAGAGTAACTAACAGCTCCAACCTGGTTTCTTACTTGAAGTACTAAGCACCGGAACTCATACAATAAGATTCACCTATACAGCGCAACTGAGGGACCCGTTGAAGATTAACACTTTAAAATAAACCACCCTGTATACTACCCTTTGCCTCATAATCAGCAATCAAACACCAATACTATGAGCAAATAACGCCCTATTGTTCCCAATATACTCCAGCCCCTTCATACTCCAACCATTCAAAGACTGGGCCCTTCTCCGAACAAAGTTACACAAACGTATCATTGGCTGCAAATTGCGATTGCCAATTCGGACACTACACAAACTATCTAATCACAGGTGTACAAGAACACTCAAACACATCACTCCGCTGATGGACACTACGCCCCAACCTTCTGTAACCCTCCTCGGTATTTTCTAACCCTCTCAGTATTCTCCAAACTTCTCCTATTGCCAATATTCGAATACCCGAACCTCAAAAGAGGAGAAGATATCACGAGATTTCCCCTCATGCGGCTAACAATGTTGGGCGCTAGAGGCCATCTATGGGTTAAATTCATATAAACTCTACAATATATATACAAAATTACTATACAAACAGTTCCGCTTGAAAAAAATCTATAAAATGATGTATCACCTGAATAGAATTTTCTTATCTATTTAATCTCGTACTTGCGTCCAATACCGGTTCGCAAATCTCATCGAAGTAAATGGTCCGCGCCACTTCCATCAACCGCAAAACGCTACAGCCACTCCCCGCTATAAAGTGGAGATTACTTATAGGCTAACAATATATATAGTTCAACCTAGTATATAGAGTATATTGAAAATTAGACAATTTCACAAATCTTGCAGTGATTCGCTAAACAAAAAATCGGAAATAAAAATTCCACAAAAGTTACACAAAAGCCCGTTATTGGCCTGATTTTAATTGTCCGATTTCCGGAACATCTAGTTTTTATCTGATTGATTTTTTTATAAATACCCTTAATTTCACAAATTTTAAAATTAATTAATTATGACATCAATAGATTTATTAAGTGATTTATGGTCTGATAATTCAAATTCAATTAATTCCAATTCACAAAATATTTGGGGTTCTAATTACTCGGGTTTCTCAAATCCGGTCACTTTACCATCACTTTCAAAAATTAGTAGTAACTCATCAAATTCCAGTTCCGACTATGAATTCCATAATTACACTTATAATTCATCAACTTCAAGTTCCAATTCTAATATCAGTTTAATGAATATGAAGACAAATCTTGAACCACCTTTAGTTCTGAACCAACAAAACCTAAACGTCAACGTCAACGTCGTGCCCAGTCAACCTCAACCAAATGTTGGCCCACACAAAAATCTTACCACAAATATCGGGGCTATCTCACCCCAGGGACTTCATTCTATTGCTCAGCCAATTTCACAACTACCCCAAAATTTGCCCAATTTATCCAATTTGCCCAACTTGCAAAACTTGCCCCAAAATTTACCTTATGTCCCCGTAAATTCTAGTACAGGTACCGGAATTTCGCCAACATTATCACAAGTGGAAACTGAAGATAAAAAACCCGTTAACACTCAGCTTTATAAAACCGAGCTTTGTGACTCATTCATGAAAAACAACTTTTGCCCATATGGCAACAAATGCCAATTTGCACACGGTTCAACTGAATTAAAGATAGTTGAAAGACCAGCAAATTGGAGGTCAAAACCTTGCGTAAATTGGTCAAAATTTGGTACTTGTAGATACGGTAATAGGTGCTGTTTTAAGCATGATTAATAGATTATTTATTGGATTGGGAATATACGATTGTAATGATTTGCAGCCATTCGTGCGGTACCCTGGTATGTAGACCCTAACCCCATGACTAACGTTAAACTTTCGGTGTCTCACAAACGGGCCCTAACACCAACATGATTCCCCTGCCCTCTGCCACATATATATATCACCTCTGTTAACCCTTTCGCTTTCTCCACTACAGCCAAGTATCACCCCCAATTTCCCAGTGTCTAAAATCCAATTTCCCACAATCCCTAAACACCAATTTGATCCACTTTTTTGCATCAATTCACTCGAAAATTTTTTCGCAAATAATTTTTCAGTCACCATGATTGACTATTATAGACTTCAATCCTCCCATGTAAAGGAACGGATTCCGTACCTTGAGGATCTCTATAATCAATTGAAGGATACCACATTACCCCCTGAAGATGTTTCAAGTCTTCTTGTCGCATGTCTTAATTCTTATAATCATTATCAAGACAACCAAAGTCGTCTTTTGGTATCAAAAATGATGCAAATTTTCCAAAAAGATCACCAACATGAGATAATTGAGTTTGTAAAGCCAATTTCTAAATCCACAAAGGCCATTGCATTAACTGATTTATTAACTTTATTAAATTGGGTTAATTCAATCGTTGAAAATTCCGGATTAAATTATGAAAATCTCGACATTTGGAGTAATCTCATTGAAAAATGTTTAAATGGCTCCCAATCTGGTTCAAGAGACAACAGAATTCACAAATCTATCATTGCCAATTGTAAATATGCAATTTCTCCCGTTTTAAACCAACAATCGATCGATTTATTGATTACAAAATTCGATATTAATAGCTTGTCAATTGCGGTTTTAGCAGCCATTTCTTTACAACCTCAAAAACCAGAATTGTACGACTATGTCTCACAAAAGACTCCCGAGATCATCAGCAAATTTAATGAATCTATCACCAAGAAATTCCCTGTTATTCCTCCATCATTCTCATTTGATCTCTTCGGAAGCTTCATTAGCGAATTCATTAATCCAAAGAATGTTGATGATGTATTGACGAGTTTTGAAAAGCTCATGATGAAGAACAGTGAAGTCAGTTTGGGAACGTTGGTTCCATGTTTCATTGGTCAAATCAATGATGAAACAAAAACTGCCGTAAATGATTCGAAATTCATGGTCAAAATTCTCAATGGTCTCAAAAACTCTAAAGAGGTTATAAGGATGGGAAGTTTCAATGTCTTATCAACATTGGGGTACCCAAACTATCAAGAATTATTTAATCAGGCCAAAACTGGTACCGCTGATTCCAAAGTTCTCTTATACAAATTTCTCTCTACCATGACCATTGAAGATAAACCTCAATTCTTAAGTTTATTAATCCCAGTTTTGAAGAAAGAAACCAGTGAACAAACGTTAACTTATTTGATCGAAACCTTCATTAAAAATTACTTTTCATCGCCAAAGGATAATAACTGCCAGTCAATGATCAATGATGGATTCAAGAATAAAAAATTGAACGTCAGAAAATTATGGTTCTCTTCTGTGGGTAACCACTGCACCAAAGTTGATGATGACAGATTAAACGATTTGGATTATAATACCACCATCAAAGAGTTTTTAACTTCTCCATTACTTTTGGTCAATAATAAAGGTATTGCTTGTATATTTGTCACCATTTATGTCATAAAGAAATTCAACTTGAATGTCGATTTACTGAAAGTTTTCGATAATGACAAGATTCCAATCGTGTCGATCAAGATCTTTAACAAACTAACTGACGAAATTGATATACGTTGGGGAGCTTTGGCCTTGAGTCTCTTGAATGGCGAAGTGGAATACGGTACCTGTTGGTTTTATTTACTTTCGTCAAGTAATGTTCCAGCCAGATCGAGAATTCTGAATTTAGAAATCATGAAGTCTTCTAATAATGCCAGTAAGACCTCTAGTTCAATTATTGATCTGATTTTTGAATATTTCAAACATGAAGATGATTTGAATATCGATTTGAAGACCGTTTCACTGGTTTTGAAACAATGTATCAAATTAAGTAATCCAATTAAATTGATTCCAGTGGCCAACATATCCTCATTAAACATTAAAAATGACTGGATTGGATTAACTAGATTGATTTCACTTAATATCGAGCAATTTGTTTCGGAAAACTTCCAGGATATCTATGATTTGGTGTCGGGTATTTTGACCAGTCAACCAGACAAATCTGCTCTTTATTCAGCTGCCATTAAACTGATCGGACAATTATGTTTCGTAGTACCAAAATTGGTGATTCCAAAGCTTATTGAATCATTCAAAATTCAATTAAATTTTGATATCGATGATTTGTCATTACAATTTTGGGAAAATAATCTGGAAATGCCCGTGATTAATGTGTTGAAGAACTCCAAATTCGAATTAGACAAAAATTCAAAGGATTATGAAACCAAAAAATGGGAAATGGAATTGAAACAAGAATTGAAAAAAGTATCAAAAGAGGATCAAAAACTCATCAATGAACAAAAACAAAAAGAGTTGAAAATTAAAGGCCAGGTTCAAACCAAAGTTGATGATTTGATCAAAAATTTCAATATCATCAATGAGGTTATTGATATCTCTCAAAGTTTTGATACCCAAATTGAAAGTTGGTTCCCTAGATTAATGACTATTCTAACCGGTCTTTTCAAGAATTTTGATTTGATTAATAAAGTCACAAACGATTTATTTACTTCCACTTTTCTTCATTTATCTGCATGTATATCACCAGAATTTGACTACACTTTCAAGCATTTGATTGCTTCTAATACCATCAAATTTTACACAAATCAAGTTACTGATGACTCGGTCATTTCGAAGATTTTGTTCAGAATCAAATTTGTATCTGATCAAGTCTCGTTGAATTTCGTGACTATATCTTATTTGTACCCTATGTTGATCAGAATTTTACATATTGGCTACGAAATTTCAACTAAATCAACGAAACTTGCTACCACCTCAGAATTCGTTAATGAAGATCCGAAGGAAGAACATTTGCTTCTTTCAATCGAAATCTTAACCAGTCATGCTGATAGTTTTGCCAATACTTTAATGCCTAGATACGATGTCTTAGCATATTTATTGAAATTAATCAAACTCCCTTCAACCCAAAAAATGGCCAAAGATTGTTTGGTGTCTATCTGTTCTAACATTTCTCTTGATTTCCAAATGTCTGATGTTAAAATCTTATTTGACAGTTTAATCACTGCAGATTCGAACACTAAATTGACCATCTTGGAAATCTTTGATCTGGAATTTGAATTTGACGTCGAGACTTCCAACCAGATTTGGATCACTTTACATGATAATGAGGATCATGTTGCTAATATTTCACGTACAATTTGGACTGAAAACGAATTCAAGGTCACTCCTTCAACACCATTTGAGCTCTTGGATAATTTCTCTTTGGATCAAGATAACTCGGGTTTGAGACTCTCTGTTGCCAAAGCGATTGTTTCATCAATTGAACAACAACCAGAAGTCTTAGAAGATTTCTTACAATACTTGTTCAAATTCTACGATATTAACTCCAAACCACCTCCTCCAAAACTTGATAAATTTGGATTGGTGATCAAGAGTTCAATCACTAACAAGGATCAATGGCAAGCTAGATCCACTGCTGCTTTGACATTAAAATTATTGACTCCTTTATTGAGTGATGTTCAAATCACCAACATCTTCAAATTCTTGATAGATCAGAAAGCTTTAGATGATAAGAGTGACTTGGTCAGACATGAATTACAAGATTGTGGTATTGAGATCATTGGTCATTTTGATTTAAAAACATTGGAGAGCTTAATTCCTATCTTTGAACTGTCTCTTGAAACTGTAACTGAAAACAATATCAAAGAGTCAGTTATTATCTTATACGGTTCTTTCGCTCAGCATCTTAATTCTTCAGACAATAGAGTGTATGATATTTTGAAACAATTGATTTCAACTTTGAAAACCCCAAGTGAGAGTGTTCAAATTGCTATCTCCAAGTGTTTAGCATCATTGGTTCACTTGTTTGACTTGAATTATTTCCAATCTTATATCGATAATCTTTTCGATGAATTGTTCAGTGAACAAAACTCCTTATCGGTAAGAAAAGGTCAAGCTTATGGTATTTCAGGTTTAGTGAAAGGTTTAGGTATAAGGGCACTTCAAGAATTCAGTATTATGAGAATCCTTGATGATGCCATTGATGATAAAAAGAGTCAAATCAAAAGAGAATCTGTATGTTTGGTTTATGAGTGTCTTTCATTTACCTTAACTAAGTATTTCGAACCATACGTTATTGAGATCTTACCTAATCTTTTGAAATCATTAGGTGACCAATCACCCGAAGTAAGGCTTGCTGCGGATAGAGCCGCTAAAATCATCATGGCTAACACCACCAGCTTCGGGGTGAAGAAACTCATTCCTTTGGCTATATCCAACTTGAACGAAATTGCTTGGAGATCTAAAAAGGGTTCAGTTGAATTACTTGGTGCTATGGCATACTTGGATCCAGCTCAATTATCGTCATCTCTTTCAATAATTGTTCCTGAAATTGTCGGTGTTCTTAATGATACTCATAAGGAAGTCAGAAAAGCTGCTGATCTTTCATTAAAGAGATTCGGTGAAGTTATCAGAAATCCTGAAATCCAAAAAATTGTCCCTGATTTGATTCAGGCCATTGGTAATCCAACCAGATTCACCGAAGCTGCTTTAGATAAGTTAATTAGAACTCAATTCGTTCATTACATTGATGGACCTTCTCTTGCATTGATTATTCATGTTATTCATAGAGCCATGAAGGACAGATCTGCTGTAACTAAACGTAAAGCATGTCAAATTGTTGGTAATATGGCTATCTTGGTTGATACTAAAGATTTAAAACCATACCTCCCATCATTGATTCAAGAATTGGAAGTTTCTATGGTTGATCCAGTTCCTGCTACAAGATCAACTGCCGCTAGAGCTTTGGGTTCATTGGTTGAAAAACTCGGAGAAGAACAATTCCCAGATTTGATTCCTAAATTACTCGGTAACTTACAAGACGAAACTAAGGCTGGTGATAGATTAGGTTCTGCTCAAGCATTGGCTGAAGTTATCAGTGGATTAGGATTAAGTAAATTAGATGAATTGTTACCAGTTATTCTTGGTAATGCTAAATCTTCAAAGAACTATATCAGAGCCGGTTTTATGCCATTATTACTTTATTTGCCAGTATGTTTTGGTGCCCAATTTGCTTCATATTTGAATAAAATCATTCCTCCTATTTTGAATGGTTTAGCCGATACTGATGAAGAAATTAGAGATATGGCATTGAGAGCTGGTCGTCTTATTGTTAAGAATTATGCTAAAGTTGCCATTGACTTATTATTACCAGAACTTGAAAATGGTTTGGGTGATGTCAATTACAGAATTAGATTATCATCTGTTGAGTTGACCGGTGATTTGTTATTCCAAGTCACGGGTATTTCTGGTAAGAATGAATTGATTGAAGACGATGATTTCGATACCAATGTAGGTGAGATCAACAAATCTTTGATCACTATTTTGGGTAAAGAACACAGAGATAAAGTCATGTCATTATTATTCATGTGTAGAAGTGATTCTAATAATATTGTTAGAACCAAATCGGTTGAAATTTGGAAAGCTCTTGTGGCTAATACTCCAAAAATGGTTAAAGAGATTTTACCAAGTCTTGTGGAAATTATCATCAAGAAGTTGGCCTCTGATGATGAAGTGGAAAAGAACATTGCTGCCACTACCATGGGAGAAATGGTTAAGAGAGTTGGAGCTGGAAGTTCGTTGTCTCAAGTGCTTCCAAACTTGGTCAATCTTCTCGATACTCCAGATTCAAATATCAAGGAAGGAGTTTGTATTGCCGTTAGTGAATTGATCAAATCGACTTCGGAAGAAGGTTTACTCCAATACCAAGACACATTTATTGAAATTGTGTATAAAACATTGACAGATGAATCGTCTCAAGTTAGAACTGCATCTGCTGTGGCATTCGACTCTTTACAATCAGAATTGGGTAAGAAGGTTATTGACGAAATCATTCCAAATCTCTTGAATTCCTTAGAATCTGAATCAAACGAAAGTCATTATGCATTATTGGCGTTACAAGATATTATGTCTACTAAATCAGATGTCATTTTCCCTATTTTGATTCCAACCTTGTTGTCACCTCCAATCGATACTTTCAAGGTTGGTGCATTAAGTTCGTTGGCTTCGGTTGCAGGTAATGCCTTGTACAGAAAATTGACATTAATTATAAACACCTTAGTCGACTTAATTATTGATTCAAATAACGAAGATGATAAACTGTTCATTAAACTGTCATTGGATAAAATTTTGATTTCTATCAATGATCAGGATGGAGTTAATCCTTTATTACAAACTCTTTTATCTTTAACTAAGCATGAAGACTACAGAAAGAGAGCTGCAGTATTTGAAAGATTGGGAGAATTCTTTTCTCATACTAATTTAGATTACTCTCTTTATCTTGTTGATATGGTTCAACTGTTCATCTTATCATTGGGTGATAAATCTATTGAAGTTGTTAAGGGTACATTTGATGCTCTTAGTGCTTTAATCAAAGCTCAACCAAAAGAATCTCTTGAGAAATTGGTTAAACCTGCTCAACAATCATTGATGCTCACAGGTGTCAAAGGCGAAGAACTCGAAGCGTTTGGATTACCAAAAGGACCAAATTGTGTTTTGCCAATCTTCTTGCAAGGTTTGATGTATGGTAACAGTGAACAAAGAGAATTAAGTGCCATGGGAATTGCTGATGTAGTGGAAAAGACTCCAGCTGCCAATTTGAGACCTTTCTCAACCGTTATTACTGGTCCATTGATCAGAGTTATTGGAGAAAAAGTCAACTCCAATGTCAAGGCTAGTATCTTGGTAGGTATCAACAATTTGTTGCTCAAAATTCCTCAATTCTTAAGACCATTCATTCCACAATTACAAAGAACTTTTGTTCGTCTTCTAAGTGATCCAAGCAATGATGATTTGAGAAACAGATCAGTCGAAGGATTGGGAATTTTAATCAAATTCCAACCTCGTATTGATTCATTGATTATTGAATTAATCAGTGGATGTAAAAATACTGACGTTGAAGAAATCAAACTCACTATGTTAAAAGCTATTTTGGAGATTGTGCAAAAATCTGGTGATAAATTGAATGAATCAAGTAAACAAAATATCATGAATTTAATTGAAGATGAATTTACAAATGTCAAGGGTAAGCTCAGTTTACAATACGCTAAACTTTTAGGTACATTATCAAAGATTTTAACTGTTGAAGAAACTGAGAACATTTTGAGATCTAAGATTTTAGTGAAAGATGCAGATCAGTTCAAATTTTCAATTATTGGTCTTAATGCATTTTTGAAAGAATCAAGCGATAAAGTATCTGGTTTGATCGATAATATCATTGATTTTGTCGTTAATGTGAGTGAAAATCCTGATTCTTTCATCAGTGATAATTCTGTACTTGCAATCGGTAAACTACTCTTAAGTAAGCTTGATCTTGATGTTGAACAATCGAATAAACTTGTTCATCAATTATGTGCCTTGATTAACAAGCCAGACCATTCAGTTGACACCAAGAGAGTATCGGTTATCATCTTAAGAACTGTCGGTAGATTAAGATACGAATATCTTGAACCTAACTTAGACTTTGTGGTTCCAACCGTTTTCAATAACGTTAGATCCATGATCATCCCACTTAAATTAGCATCAGAAAAATCGTTCATGACAATCCTTAAGTTGACTGAAACTGAAGATATTTTCAATGAATGGATCAGTAAACAATCAGATACAATTGAAGTGTCAGAATTTGGTCTTAAATTCCCAAAAAGAAGTATCAATGATTACACTAGAAGAGTAGCAATGAGACTCGCTAAGATTGAAAATGAAAGAATCGAACAAGGAGGTGATGAAGAGACTTTATTCAGTGATAGAATTGAAGATGAACAAGAAATTTGGTCAATTGGAGGTATTTAGTTAGCGTATTAGAATATAGAAATTATCTATTTATACTACATAATCATTAATTATAAATCGTCTCTAGCTATGTTCAGCCTTTATATTTTCTTTACCCTTCATTGACATATTAGTGGGTAAATCCAATTTTAAAGACCTTATACTTGGCAAATGAGTCGATTCTTCTTCTTCAGGGTAATAATCCCTATGGTTTTGGAAATATGAATTTAAATTAGTCGAACTATTATTAGCCGATAATATAGGAGTGGTAGCAGAACTTAATCCCATTACTGGAGAATTTGGGAGAGTAAAATTCTTTAAAGTTGGAGAATTTGGTCTGGATTTCTTTAATCGTTGTTTAACGTAATCAAAATCAGCATCTTTTAATCCACCACCAGGTTGTGGCATCTCTAAAGGAGTCATTCTTTTGAGGGTTGATAAAGTATTCAATTTTGGTTTTTGATGATATTGATTAACTGCCAAACTTGATAAATATTGCAAATTATTAGTTGAAAATGAATTTGAAACTTGATGACCTTTAAAATATTCCGTAAGAGATGGTAAAGATTTTGAATTTAAATTATTCAATTCCTGAGAAGCGGCAGATGCAAGAATGTCGATATTCATGGTTGGGACACCATTCGAACTAGAATTTGAAATAGTCTTATTCATTGGACTATTAATGCTTTCATCGTCCCTTAAATCATCCGAAGAGGGCAGAGATTTAAAAGTGCCCGAGCTATTTGACACTGACATTTTTTGGTGTTTGTCTTTTTTCCCCACATTTCTGGAGGGTATAGGCATGGGTAGAGAAGTAGAATTTGATGGTGGTATGGTCTGGGCCGATCCCGGTGGCGGTACGGCCTGTGCTGATTTTGGGGGACCCACTGGCATCGATTGTCCGGGGCCCAGAAGTCCCACGGCGACCAGGCCACCCAGGGGTCCCAGGGGTCCCAGTGGTACGGACGTTGACAGCGACTGGACAGTTTGCAGTCCCAGATTCAGCACCATCACTGGCACCAGGCCTGGCCCCGGTCCTGGCCCTGTCGCTGGGCCCACGCCTGGCCCATTCCCCGTAGTACCCACCACAGTATTATCGTCATTTTTCTTCTTGTTCCGCCGTGAATTGGGATTCGTGTGTATTCTTGAATGTCTCGTAAGTTCATCACTTCTACTAAATTTCTTAAAACATCCAGGATAATTACAACTATGAGGCTTCTCCCCCGTGTGAGTTCTTATATGTCTTGTTTGATGTTCAAGTCTGTGGAATGCTTTATCGCACATTGGGCATTTGTAGGGCCTTGGATTTGGGTCTTTTTTTGGGGAAGTTTGTGGGAACTGAGCATTTTGATTTGGAGGAGTTTGAGGTTGTGATGGACGATGATTAGATTGTGACAGTTGAGGTTGAGATATTTGAGGTTGAGACAGTTGTTGCAGCATTTGATTTTGTCGAGAGATATAATTTAATGATTGCATTAGATTTCAAGGATAAAAGTGGGGAGAGTGCGAAAGCGAAGAGGAAAAATTTTCTGGTGGGTGTGAGGGTCTCTTATTTTAAGTTTTTTCTGGGGATTTGGCTTTGAGTGGGCTTCTTGGATGCACACGACGTTGCTGGTGGAGACGACGTTACAGGTGGAGCCGGGAGCGGGGCGGGGCAGGTGCCATTACCGCCTAGGCCCTGAGTGCGAAGATCGTTTTGACATGGAATATGGGGAACAATCAGATACAATCTTAATTTTGAGCACCGAGATATTTTATAGTTTTGGGTATAGAATTAATGTAGTTAATAGATGTATAATAATTAGTATATAGTAGTATGCAAAATTGTATATAGTAGCATTGTATATAGTAGTAGATAGTAGTATAGTATAAGTAGTACGGATTGACCAGGGCGGTTGTCGCAGTGTAGTGACGGGGCTTAATTCCTATTGATTCGGCGATAGGAAAATTGCTAAAGTTTTGCCCGGGAGGAGATTTGTTGAGACTGAGGAGTTTGAGCAAGTTATTGAAAGCTTGTAGGCGGTGCGGCGGGCCACCAGATCGCTGCAGGTACGGATACCTGCATGTCTTGACACATTTTGTTTTGTTAGTATATATCTGATAATTAATCCATATTTAATCTTCTGCATTAAATTTATCCCCTATTCCTTTGAATTTGCTATTTCTCATAACCTGTTGAATTGATTTAATATTCTTCTGAACTTCTCTAATGGCTTCAGTAGAATCCATACTGAAAGTAATTTAAAACACTTAGAATGTTTAATGCTATTGATAGACATAGATTCATGAAGAATCCTCTTGAATGTAGAGCCCTAAATCCTACCATATGATTTGCAGTTATTGTATGCGGAATATCATTTGTCCAATCACTCTATATGAGAGTAAATGGCTGCAAAATGTGACTTTCGCATCAATATACTTATTCTAATGTAATGGTTTCATGAGCCACATATACCCCTACCTATCAACATGTTCGAAGAAAAAGGCTCGAAACATAAAGTGACATACACCTTTACTATTGGCCCTTTGGGGATCTAAATGGACACTACTTACTACCTGAACCACCTCTGTCTATGGCCGTGCGTTCTCACTCTCTGCCTTAGGTACACCACGAAGAAGCAACTAGGTTAAACAAAAAAAACAGGGAATTATGTGGATTGTAGTGGCTGGAACATGGCACCATGATTAGCTGTGAAATCCTGTAGTTATACAGGGTTTTCCATTTCAAACAGTCCATAGCGTCCTCCCGTCTAAAGCAGTCCTCCTGCACCGTCTAAAGTAGCCCATTCAGTCATAAATACACTCAACTGGTATGTACTACTAATACTACTATATACTGCTATCTACTACTACTACTATGTACCATCATTACCACCATGTAATAATCTCTGCTCTACTTCTCTTCCTAACATAACCCTCAGGTAGTTCTTCCTGCATATACACCCGATATATATCGCAGATTTGCAGCTATCGATTTCATCCCCATGGCTACAAGAGTATGTTTTTGAATAAAATTGAATTATACTAACTTCAGTTTAATCCTGATTTTGATTGTGAAGGGTGTGTGTTGATTACAACACCATCAACTCAAACCACTTTCCCTCCAATTTTCCAAGTCCCCACTGAGATTGAAATCACCACCTCCAGCTCCAGCTCTACCAGATCCACTAGTTCTACCAGATCCACTAGTGCTACTACCACCAGTAGTTCTTCAACCAGTACTGCTGGAACTAGTGGGAACCTTGGCTCCACCACCAGCTCCACCACCAGCTCCACCGATACTGCTACAACTGATACTGCTACAACTGATACTGCTACAACTGATACTGCTACAACTGATACTACTACTGTTTCCACTAGTACCTCTCCCTTAGAGGAAACCCATACTTCAACTAGTACCACCAATACTCAAACTGATACTGCTGCTGATACCACTGCTACTGAAACTGCTACTGAAACTGATACCACTGCTACCGTACCTACCGCTACCGTACCTACTGCTACTCCTACTGCTACTCCTACTGCTATTCCTACCGTTACTGGAACTACCACTGTCACTGGAACTACTGCTACCACTACCACTGGAACTACTGCTACTACTGCTACTGGAACTACTGCTACTACTGCTACCTCTGGAATAGAAACCGGCCCCACCTTCACTACCTCAACCAACTTCTGCACTTTCCCTACCACCATCTTATCTCCCTCCATCTCCACCTCCACCAGCATCCTCACCCAAATTCTAAACTCTAAAACCACTTCCATCATCTCTACTTCTTCAATCATCCCCATTCAATCAGTTGATGTAGCTACCACGACATTCCAATATCTAAATTCTTCTTTAACCTCAACTGCTTATAATACAATCACTGATTCTACTTTTATTCCTTTTTATACAATCTCGGTTGATGATATCTTTGTTACAAATTTGTTTACATTCTACTACATCTATGATATTGAAGTGCCTGTTTTCACTAGCTATACTAGCGAATGTTCGCCTGTAATTACTATTCCAACAGGTGCAGGTCCAGTTACTTCATTACCAATTACTCCAGCTCCAGCTACTTCTGTTCCGGCTACTTCTGTTCCAGCTACTTCTGTTCCAGCTACTTCTGTTCCAGCTACTCCAGCTCCAGCTACTTCTGTTTCAACTGCTACCTTTATCACTACCACCGCTCCAATGGCTACAACCACTATTACTGCTTTTACCACCATCGCTACCACCACAGCTACTGCTTTTACCACCATCGCTACCACCACAGCTACTACCGCCACCACCACAGCTACTACTGCCACCACCATAACTATCCCACCAATCACTGTATCAACAGTTTTAACTGATCCAATCACTGTCACCTCTCCCATCACTGTAGCTCCAACTAGCACCATCACCGAATCTGTATGCCTTTACCCTGCTAATATTTTAGATTTAGAGAATTCTGGTTCAATGCTATATCCTACTCTTTCATTATGGGTTATACTCATTTACTTGTTCTAAAAAGCTCCTAGCTAATGTGTTAAGTTCTAATCTAATACTCCATTGTTTCATAGCTAACTTACTATAACTTAATACATATATTATGCCATTACAAACACTAGATACTCTATCACAAAAACTAACTCAAACCAGTGAACCCCCTTCACCTTCTTCACCTTCTCCTTGGTGTTCTCCTTGGTGTTCTCCTTCACCCTTCTCAGGCTCATCCCTAGCAAATCTGAACCTGGCCCGTGGCATAAAGAACGGATCGTCATACAGTAACGAGACGAGTCCAGACCCCAGGTCCAATTGCCGTTTAAGCACGACAAAAGAACTAACCATCACTCCACTAGTAACCATATAAAAAAACATATTCAATGCACTTACTGCGGTAGCAGCCTTATTAATACTACAATTCTGGCCCAATTTCATAATCAACCGATTTTGACGCTCAGAAACCGTGGCATCAACTTCTGATCCAGATTCAGTGATATTCACAGGGGAATCAAAGAATACACTTAAACTCACCATGTCATTCCTGGTAAGATTATAATTATTTAATAGAGAAGCTACATCATTACAATCCCAATCTCCAGTCAAAATCATCCCCAATGACATACTACTGAACCATAAGAGGTTCTCAGTCATTTCACTACCTAAAATTCCCGTTAAAAAACTCATTTGTTTCAAAGGTAATCCCATCAAAGTAAACCTTGATGATTTCCGCTTATAAAACACTGGTGACTCTTTACTCCACCAATTGGAAGCATATAATAACCCTTTATCTGCCATAGTTAAAGAGCTTGCAACAGTTGATAATATATTAGCACCTTTTGGGGTTGTAGCGTTGAAAATTTCACCGGAAAAATCGGAAAAAGCAGCCGCTTCTGAGCTGATGGTCTTTCCCTGGTTGATGAGAACTCCAGATATCACTAAGGTGATCAAAGCTATTCCAATTTGAACGGTTCTTAATAGTTTACTGCTGAATTCCATGTGTAAGGTGTGGGAAATTGAGTGCGATCGCGCGACCCGATTGAGTTTTTTTGCAACCATAGATATCTATCCGGACACGACCTCGACCCCATAAATTCCTGAGCTTAACAGACAGCACAGTCGCTTGGGAGTCCCGCTGATCGGCCCTATTGTTGCCCTTGAAATAACAACGACTCTCATTTCACCTGTAAAACTAATGAGTTCCCTCCAACACGGTCGTGTCCCTCGAATCCATTTATTTGTGGATTTCGCAGCTGCAAAAAAAACCTCCTTCATATCAACAGATCCCTACTTATTCCATGTTAAATTCGAAAAAAAATGGAAATTTCAAACCTCAATTGCATCCCAATGTTAACCCTGCTCTCAACACCTTTCCATCCGTGGAATTTGGGTTTGAAAATCTTGAAAATAACCCAAATATATCCCATGTTACAAAATTTGAATCTGGGGCTAAAGCTGTTTCATTTCAAGGTGATCCATTCACTAAAACTACCGCCAAAAATCAAAATGATGTATCATCTAAGCCAGCTCCAAGAGGTAAACCATCATCCCGAGTTTTCGTTGCTAGTCTTTGTCACTCCAAAACTGATGAAGAACTCAGTAAAGCAGTATTTGACAGGTTTAAGGCATTCGGAGAAATTTTATCGACAAAGGTGTTGAGAGATTCGGAAAATAGACCGTATGCTTTTGTCCAGTATACCAATGAAAACGATTGTGTCAAAGCCATTGAAAACGGCAATCGAATTACACTTCATGGGAGACTTTTAAGGTGTGAAAAAGCTAAAGTTAATCGTACTTTATTTGTGAAATTCCCCCATGCTTTAAATAGAGCAGATTGCCTTTGTTCGATGATGAAATTTGGTGAAATCGAAGATACGGTCGTCAGTGATCAATATGGTACATTGGTAGAATTTCAACGAGAATTTGGGTATTTTTGGTTTGTCCAGTTCGTTTATAGAGAAGATGCAATTAAAGCATACGCTGGATTAGTTGGTAATAAGAAATATCATGCAGAATGGGCTCAGAATATCGATAGTACTACTTTTGGTCAAGGAATTAATTTCACATCAAATTTCCGCCAATTTAAGCATTCTTTTGACAAATATGCTATTTTCATTGGTAAATTAAGTAAAGATACAACTGAAGATGATTTGAATGAAAGATTTAGTAAGCATGGTGAAATATCCCATATCCATTTATGTAGCAAGCCTGAAAATGATACGAATTTTGCATTCATTAAATATGTGTCAGAGTCGGGCCCTGCAAGTGCAGTTGAGATTGAAAATCATACAATGATTAAGGGTAAAACTATCCATGTTCAGTATAAAGAGCATCATAAACATCACCGGAATTCGAATTTCAATAAATCTTCCAAACCATTACATGGGAAATATTTGAATTCATCAGTGCCAGTGAAGAATAAGCCGCAGAACGTCAAATTCAAAGAATATGGCCATGATTTATATAGTCCAGTTTACCCAGTAATTCTGCCAGAAAAAACTTATAATTTACCTGATACCCTTCAAAGCAGTTTGAATAATACCTTTAGCACTGGATCAATAGGATCTCGTATATCATACACCACCATGGCTACTGAAGGGTACAGGGAATCGTATAACGAGGGAGAAGAGGGCTATTACTATTACTTCCCCAGCCAGTAGAATACCTATAATTATCACAGCTGCTCATGTCTCACGTCTCATCAGTCCCTCATGGTCTTACTGTCTAAGTCAGTCTCAGTCTAGTCAGTCTCAGTCTAGTCAGTCTCAGTCTCATCTCAATTATCTCACTCACTATCTCACTGTCTCACTCACTATCTCACTGTCTCACTCACTATCTCACTGTCTCACTCTCACACTATGCTATCACTAGCACAGCTATTCAAAGCTCCAAAACCAATAAATCGTATCGATGGCGATAAAATAGACGGTGATACCTTAGCCTCAGTCCCACCCGACCAATTGGACTCCCGTCCCTGGAAGCAAACACCCAAATATTTCACTAAAACCGCAATTTCTCCCACGGCCCTCTTCAAAATGGCCCTCCATGCTGCTAAAGGAGGAAATATAGAAATCATGGGGATGCTTGTAGGTAAAATCTATGGCAACACCATCATTGTCACTGACGTATATGCTATCCCCGTCGAAGGAACTGAAACTAGAGTCAATGCTCAACTTGAAGGGTATGAGTATATGGTGCTGTACCTTCAACTAAATCGTCAATTACACCCCCAGGAGAATATCGTTGGCTGGTACCATTCCCACCCTGGATATGGGTGCTGGTTGAGTGGGATTGATGTTTCAACTCAGAGATTAAATCAAATTCAAGACCCCTACCTTGCCATTGTAATTGACCCTATCAAGAGCAGTAAACAGGGTAAAGTTGAAATTGGGGCTTTCAGAACGTTACCTGAGTCGGACCCCCAGACTTTAACTCCAGAACTACGGGCAACTTTTGGGAATCATGCCCATGAATATTACTCTCTAGATATCGATATCTACGTAACAAAGTCTGACGAAGAACTTATAAAGTATATAAACAAGGAGACATGGGTGAATGAGTTGGTGACCAACCCTGAAGTCCAGGAGACCAACGAGGTATCCAAGATCGAAGTAATTAGTGATATTTGTGAAGTAATTAACAATATCACCAGAGGCACTAATGAGAAGATTCAAGCACGTACATCAAGTAAATTACTTAATTTCCAATTCAATAGAATGTACCTCAATCAAATTAAACAACAACGTAAAGGAATGGATAAATATGAGTCAAGAGATCGTCACTCATCTCCTCCTTCAGGGTCTACCACTTCTTTAGCGGGAGCCGATGAGATGTTGGAAGATGATAGTGGAGAAGGATACGATGATGACGATACGTCAAATGATGATTCTAGTATATATATGAGAACCAAGAAGATAAAGCGTAAAATCACTGTTAATAAAGACGTGAGTCAGCTTGAAGCATACAGTGAAATGATGAGCCAGGCTGAAGTGCATGGGATGATAGTAGGCGATGTGCAACGGAAGCTATTTAGGCAGTAATGAATGTATGTACATGTATCTATCTGTATACATTAATCTATCTATTTATACCCATTAATTTATCTACTTATACACATTAATGTACTTCAGTCTGTCCACCATGCAGGCTC
The DNA here is from genome assembly GCA_030563465.1 of Yamadazyma diddensiae. Lineage (NCBI taxonomy): Eukaryota > Fungi > Ascomycota > Pichiomycetes > Serinales > Debaryomycetaceae > Yamadazyma > Yamadazyma diddensiae. The sequence continues at coordinate 74,401 of JAJMIX010000033.1, forward strand.
ATCGGCTTGCTTCGCATCCTTGAAAAAAAATAAGCCGTCTGCAACAAACCCGATTCCCACCATATCAATCTTGTTTATTTACTTCAAATTCAAAATCCCTTAAAATAACTTTACATTTTATTCATAGTTTTGTGTCTTATTAATCAAATTTATCAAATCCCCATTTTTAAAGGTTTTCATTCCATCTCATCGGTCCATCTCATTTCTTTTTCTCATGTACAATAAAAAGAAGATAAACCCTATCCTTGATAGGATATTAATGAACCCTCTAAAATTCATTCAAAATAACTCCCCTGAACCAGGTTCTGAGTTATCTGCCAAAAATGTCATTGTGTTATCCAACAAGTCTGATGCGTCCAAAGATTCTTCAAATAAGGCCCAGACACCACCACAACCATCGCCTTCCAACTCCGATGTCAGTTCCAGTGGGTCAAAATCGTCTCAGAAAAGACCCATGTCAATGGCAGAAGCTCTTCAGGCTTATACTGGGAAAGTATACGGTAACCCCAGAAAGAAACAAAAGATAGCCGTCGTTGATAGCGAAGAGGACATTGGCGAAGAGGTTGGTGAAGAAGTCCATCTCGAAAGTGAAAGCGTGCCCGAACCGGGCCCTGACCAAGAGTCCTCCAGTGACGTTTTTGAGTCGGCAAACGAGTATCAAGATGCTTCAGAATCTTCTCCAGAAACCCCAGATGGAGAGGTGGAAAATTCGGAGGGTCTGTCCGACAAATCTGATTCCGAATACGTGGTAAAATCTGAGAAATCTGAGTCTGAATCTCAATCCATATCTGAAGAGCCAGAAGATTTAAACGCATTGAAACAAGACTTGAAAGACGAAGCTGCAACTTCTGAAACAGTGGAGCCTGATACTACCGAAAAAACTAGTCAAATAGATATCTCTAAATATTATGGTTTTAATGAATTACCTAAGGATAAAGGGTCTAATGGATCTACTAGAATTAATAAGAGTTTTGGGAAAGACTATAAAAATAAGAAACCCATTGGGCTCATTAATCAAGGTGTTACGTGCTACATGAATACAGCCATTCAATCGATGGTTCATATTCCTGCAATCAGCAATTATCTCAAAGATATACATGCGGGTAAATATGATAAAATCTTACCTCCCAAATCTGTTAGCCATGTGTTGGCAGAGTTGAGTCATAGATTATGGAATCTTGAGAATAACAAAAAGAAATACATTCATCCTAAGAGAATGATTAATCGTCTTGAAGATATAAATTGTATGATGTCAGAATGGCAACAGGAAGATAGTCATGAGTATTTTATGAGTTTAATGCTGAGACTTCAAGAAGATTCAACTCCAAAAGGAGTCAAATTAAATAAATCAATAATCTATGATATTTTTGGTGGATTATTAAATCAAACGGTTATATGTGAGTCTTGTGAAAATAAGAGTGAGACCAAGCAAGAATTTTATGATTTATCATTAGGATTCAGAAAGAAAAAGCAACAGAAATACTCGATTGAAAGATCAATTAAAGATTTCTTCAGTAAAGAGTTGTTAAAAACTCAGGATAAAGAATCGGGATATTTCTGTGAAAAATGTAAGAAAAATACAAATGCTACCAAATTTAGCACTATTGATACTGCACCAGAATATTTGACAGTACACCTCAAACGATTTAAATTTAATGGTAGTCAATCGATGAAAGTTAAACAACTGATCAATTACTCTGATTTAATTGATTTGACTGAATTCACCACCGATAAAAACCCTACTATTTATAAATTAATTTCAATTATAAGTCATGAAGGTAGAAATTTAAGTTCAGGTCATTATATTTCTCATTGTTTGCAACCAGATAATTCCTGGTACACCTATGATGATGAATATCTCAATAAAATCAATGAAATGCAAGCATTAAATGACCCATCAGCATACGTACTTATATACACCAAATTAACTAGTAAATAATAAATGTATATTATAGACCCAAATTTGCAGCAATTCGCATCCACCACATTTGCAGCAATTGCAAAAATTACCGCAAACGGTTGCATTTACAATATCCAATTAACTACCAGTTAATTTATTTCTAATATTACCTATTTCCTATATATCCCTATGTACCTTATCCTTATTCCTATACCTATGTCCTAACCTTAACTTACAACTCTACCAATACATCCCCCTCATTATCTAGTTCAGCAACATTCTGTAATCTTAACCTATTTATATACTTCATATTACCATCACTAAATTTAAACTCTTCTTCATCATATAATGTAGCATTTGAACTTAATCTTCTCCTATAATTTTGTTTAGCCAATTCAATCAAATTTTTGGTGCTAGAATTATTTTCAATCACATTGAGATAAGCTCTTTCAATGACAAATTTACCCTCTTTATAACTCTCCCTATAATCAAAAGATTTCTTATAAGTCCAACCTAAAATTGTATTACATTGATGACATCTAACTTTTCTAATTAGATATCTACCAGTTTTCATTTGACTTTCTTCAACTTTTTCATCAAGGGTGAAATTAATTAATTTATCAACCAAATATGCTTGACCTGAGCCACCAGTAAAAGAATCGCTAATAATTAAATTTGATAAACATAAATGACATGAACATTGTTTACAAAGAATAATTTGAGTATCACATTCATAATCTTCATTTTCAAAGAAATTTGTATATTGTAACCCCATGATTTAATGAGTAATGATGACAGGATCCCTTAAATTTTCCCCTAGTTAAATTTTCCCTTACACTAAAATGGCACTACACTAATTTTCACAGTGGTTCTAGGCGTATATTTACAGGGACACTAAAATGGGTTATGCTATATAATTACCACTTATAAAACGGCATATTACTAAAATTAAGGGGTTCATTATTTAATCCCATCTTTGGTTTTTTGGCTTGTTGTTTCAAAAGTTTTTCATATTCCAATCTTTTTTGAGTAATTTCTCCTTTTAAAACACATTTTAAATGAACATATCTATGATGAATTATACCCATTCTACCTCTACCTTTTGGATCTAATCTTTTTTGCCAACTACCATCACTTCCAACCCATAAACTTTGAATGAAAAGGCTATCTGGGTTAATATTTGCCAATTCTGCTTGTTTTAAACCTTGTTTTAAGAGTCTTTCTAACTCGGTTGACATTTTCTTAGGATTGAAATGTAATTGATTAATGGCATTTTTAACACTCATTCCTCTAACAAATCTGTTTACAACAGTTGCCTTTTTCATGGAAGATTTAATTCTTAAGGATTTGAGGAAAATTGTTGGTTCCAAGATATCGATCTCCTTCTCATTGAGTGATATTTTATATTTCTTATCGTCTTTTAATACTATATCGTGATTCTTGAAAAACCCGTTTTTTGCAACATTTAATTGGAATAATTCTCTCTTTAATGGGGTTATGTATTTTGAATCAGAAATTTGCTTCTCTAATACTTGTTGTCTGTAAAATTCTTGCAAGTCTTTATCGTCTTTAGGTCTGATATATTTGGTGTCAGATTCCAGTTCTGAAGCCGGTTGAACTTCGGTTGATGGACTAGTTGATTGAGTGAACTGACCAAGTAAACTATTTGACCTTATAATAGAAGAATGGAAAGATCGAATCCCAATTCTTACGGTGGATAACATTGTGAAAATTTTCAACCAGTGAGATTATTTTTCAGAGTGATTTTTTGAGACGAAAATTTTCGGGGTGAGTGCGAGAATCGAACCTACGACCATACCACTAATAAATTATATATTGTTCTATATGCATTTAATCATCATATCCAGATAAATTTTTATCCCTTGGTCTATCTGGTAAAGGATAATTATGTGGAACTGGAACATGATCTTCAAACCAGTATTTTCTTCTAAGTGGTGTAGCCAATATTAACAAAGGAGCTGACAATCCTAATGCAATTGAGAAGAAAAATTGAGGTTTGGTATGAGCGTGATAACGCAACCACTGTAATGTTAGTAAAGCTGGAATTGAATAGTCTATAATGGTGGAGCTGTGACATTCCGCTGTGAAATCTGCTTATTCTTTTCTTTCTGTATTTTGTGTGTTCTGTTTTCTGTTCTCTCTGTTCTCTCTGTTTTCTGTTGTCTCTGTCACTGTGTTCACGGTGTTTGTGAACTTAATAGCTCACTTTGCCCTAACAGCTCTCATTTTCGAGTCCTCGTCTGTTGACAGTCTCTATTCTTTTACTCTATACATACTCTTATTGGTTGCTTATAGTACAAAGGGTACTCACCATAAACTTGATCTGCAACACCCATTATATTGAATATTTTTTTATTGGCCAGTGCGAATTGAAGAATGCGAAGAGAAATGTGTGAATTTTCAGAAATCAGAGAGAGAAAATCTGAGAGTGAAAAAATAGTGAGTGAGAATCAGCGTAAAACTCTTATATATTACTTGGTCTTTTTACCCTTCTTCTTCTTCTCAACTTTAGTAACAGCAGCTTCTGCACCAGTTGATTCAGCGTCCTCAATTTCATCGATTTTAACTGGTTGTCCGTTAATCTCTTTATAATCAGGATTCTGCTCATAAAATTCAATCTTTAATTGATTATCGTACCATTCAGCGTAATATAATCCTCCTTGTAAAACAACTACACCAACAAGTAAAACGACAACAAAGAATTGAGAAGCAGCAATAACATTGATACCAGTCTCCATTGGAACCTCACCCCATTGATTATGGAAACATGAATTGATACCGGTTCTCAAGTTAGTCAAGTAGATAATAATGCTCAAAACCACTAACCCCATAGATCCATATTCAAAATATTTTGTATCTTCAGTTGGTTTATAGATTTTGATTAAACTACCAATCATACCAAGTGCAAATACGAAATGTAAAACGTAATGAACTCTTGGAGGGGCGTTTGCCCATTTTAAGTAGTGATCAAAGGAGCTTTGGAAAGGATTCTTTTCACCGGTATTTGACCATAAAGTAGCATAATCATAAGGTAAATTTCCATAAACAGCACCTAAACCAAAACCACAGGATAATAAGATTAACCCAGTCCCGATTGGTAATACTTCTTTATAAGACATCAATTTCATGTTGAATAAATTGGTGGTTTTCCAGTCGCAAATTTTCAAGGCGATAAGCTGGTTAGCGGGTGTGAGAATTAGATGGTGAGAAATGAGATGGAGGCATTAGAGATAGCGAGTGTTGGGAGGTGATTATAGTAAATGTGGGAACTGGTTCGATGCATTATAGCCTTTATCAGTTTGAATGTAGAGTTGTTTACCTTATATTGTGGCCTTGTTTCTGTGGCCTGGTTTCTGTGGCAACAGCAAGAGTAAACGGCACTATCAAGGCATTCCATCTCGTCCTGTATACGGCTCGCCCAGAGTTTCTCGTATAGACTTCCCATACCAAATAGTCGTCAGCTCCATACTCGTGCTTTTTACATCTCAAGACTTAAAAGTATATTTGGTGCTTTCTGCTTACTTTTCACACACTTCAACATCACTTAGCTCAATAAGCACCTCACTTGACCAGTAAGCACCTCGCTCAATAAGCCTCGCTAGCTGCAAATTGCGACCAACTAACAACCCAAATCGTCTCTTTTCACTGTCACTTTCTCTACCAACCACGCCTCGCCAATTGAACACCACAACCATAACAAGCACCCCCTAAACCCACCAACACAACAAACTCCATCTCTCCTTACAACTCACCACCTTATCTTCACTATCTCGTTTCACTATCACACCACTCGTGCCCCTGCCAAACAGTGCGATAAAAACCAAGGAGCCATTGTTCATTTTTTTACCAGCATGAGAAGCATTAAAGCAGTCGTTGTAGGTGATGGAGCAGTTGGTAAAACTTGTCTTTTAATTAGTTACACCACCAATACATTCCCCAATGATTATATTCCTACCGTTTTTGATAATTATTCTGCATCAGTTTTAATAGATGGTGAAGTAATTAAATTGGGACTTTGGGATACAGCAGGTCAAGCTGAATATGATAGATTAAGACCTTTAAGTTATCCACAAACTGAAATTTTCTTATGTTGTTTTTCGGTAGTTTCACCAGATTCTTTCCATAATGTTAAATCAAAATGGATACCCGAATTATTACATCATTCTCCAAAAGATATTTTAATTTTACTTGTTGGAACAAAGATGGATTTAAGGGACGATTTACATATTTTAGATGATTTAAGTGAAAAAAATTTAAAACCCATTAGTTATGAACAAGGAACAAAAATGGCAAAAGAATTAGGTTGTGTTAAATATTTAGAATGTTCTGCTGCAACTCAGCAAGGGGTTAGTGAAATTTTTGATTATGCTATAAGTGCAGTTTTAAATCCTCCTGTGAAAGCTTCATCTCAACCAACTGTACAACTGAAGACTTCTGAAAAATCGGGGGCTGCAAGTCAGACTCCAAGAAAGAGACCTGTTAAAAAAGCCAGAAGATGTACTATTTTATAGATTTTAATTAAATGTACGTAATTATGTAAGATATTAAGAATCAACCATGTTTAATCTAGATGGATGAATTCCTTCAGTAGCTTCACTAGATGGTTTAGATGATTTACTTTCAGTTTTAACTCTTTCCCTTCTTTCATCAATCAATTTATCGTTTTTGTCCTTGATTTTTTGTTTCCTGTTATCAGAATTACCTCCTCCACCAACTGTCAATTCTACATTGATTTTCCTTTCTCTCATAACACTATGATGCATTCTCAAGGCCAATTCCATCTTACTTTGAATCTCCTTGGTATCATTATCAAATTCCAAAAATGCTATACCTTTATCATTTCTTATTCTGATTCTATCAGGATTTGAGTTCTTGAAATGTGACATTAATTCTACTTCGGTTATATCATACGGTAAATTCCCCACAAACAATATAAATCTTGGTCCTTTACCCCCATTTACTCCTTTACCTTTTTTACCTCTTCTAGTTTTCCTCTTTTTTTTAGGTGCCTCATCTTGTGGTTTATCGGAGTTTAAAGGCTCATCTCCAGAATCTTTAGTTATGGAATCAGATTTACGTTTTTTGTCATTTTTCTCTTGTATTTTTTCGGCTTTCTCTTTTTCAAATTCTTCTTGTGGTTTCTTATCTTTTTTATCCACTTTATTTCTAAATTCTAATGCTTTCCTCTGCTTCTTTGTAAGTTTATCTGACATGGCACCTGAAAATAAAATTTCTGCGATGATTTTATTTTTCGCATACAGGAAATTATCTCATCCTTTAATGAACAGAACTCGTTCAATTCTGCCATCACCTGAACGGAAAAAACGGGACTTGACACCTAAAGTTATAGGTAATTCAAATGAAACAGATCAATTGGATAAACTGGAAGAAATCTCTTTAAATCCACCAAAAAATCACTCAAAAACTCCTAAAACTGACTCAGAAACTCCAGAAACTCCAAAAAAAATTGACCCCACGGATCTGAACCATTCCAAGGAGGACAGAGGTAGATCAAGAACCAAAAATCGAGTTATTTCCACTGAAATTCCCGATGATATGATCAGTCTTATGGGATTCGCCGCTTTTGGTTCCACAAAACATCAGAAAGTTAACCCGTCAAATAGTGGAGCTGTGGAAAGTAAACAAACTACAAATTATAGACAATATGTTAATCGTCAAAAAAACAATAAACCTTTAGATAAGAGTTGAATGTGTATTACTACTTATTAAATTCTTGCAAAAGTTCATCATATTTGGACTTCAAATCGGCGTATGCTAATGATAATTTATCTAATTTGTCAGATTCTTTAGCTGGTGAGACCGAGAATTCCAATTCGTCTTGAGCTTTTTCGTCCAACCATTGATCAAAAGATTGAGGAGTAGTTGATTGTTTTGTGGGTAATTCTAGGTAAATTGAATGGTTTATTTGATTTAAATCGGCAATCACTCTTTTCAATGGAGGAAGTAATCTAGTCTTTTTATCAATCATCAAATCATTATTAATGGCACTGGTTGGGAACTGTACCACGTCAAGCGAACTAACAGGCCCATTGACTTTGAAACTCTTGGTAATTTGTTTGGAATTTATATCACTGACGTAGATATTCCCAGTTTGATCTCCACTGATAAGGACCATGCCATCCATTGACATTTTCAATTGGGTGACTGGAGTTTCATGGACTGTCAATGTGGATTTAAGTTCTGTGTCATTGGGGACGGTAATGATTTCGCCAAAATTCCCTACTCTTTGTAGATTCATATTATTGACTTTGAACATTGGTATAATTCTTATTTGACCATTAGTCAATCCCACATAAACATTCCTGTTACTAGGGTCTTTGGTGATACATTCTATGGATGACGGTAAAACAAAAGTATGTACTAATTGTTTGGTGACGATGTTGTAGACTCTTATGGTAGCGTCTTTAGACACTGTGTATAAATTTATATCGTTGACAATCCCATCACTGACAACGAAATCGGTTATTGGTAAGGTATGATCATTTATGGACCAATAAGGTTTAGGGTTTGCATCATAATCTTTGCTGAATACCGAGATTAAATCTAAAGTCTTGAATACTAAGCACCTTGAATCTTCACTGGCAGTAATTAAAAAGGTACCACATTTACTGAACAGAATTTTGGTAATACTTTGATAATGGATATCTTTAGCGAATATTAATTCTCCACTAAGTAATTCCCAAATGTAAATTTTCCCAGTTTTTGATCCACCAACGAGTAACCAAGGGACTTTATAATTTGGGACATTAACTAATGGTTTAGATGCTTGAGTTAAAGTTGAAGTTTTCAATAATGCCAAACAATTGATCTGTTCTGGTACTGGCATTCTCTGGTCGATTCCCTCTTTACCAAAACTATAAACATTAATCAAGGCCTTGTTATTCGATGCCGTGAACACTCTCTCACCAGATCCAATACCAGTGATTACCGAACCATTTAATCCACAATCAGCTTGTCTGAAACTTTGATACTGTTGAGACCCGTGGATCAGACTTATGAACCCATATGACTCCTGACTATGTTTATCTTGAGGATCTCCCTGCCCTATATAGTAGACTGCTTCCTCCATGATTTTTCACAATGTATGCGAAGAGCTAGATGAGATGCGATATGAAAAAAGTGCCAAAAATATTGCCAAATTTCACTAATCGCGTAATGCCAATTGACCTCATTTATAACGTTACAGTTAACGGGCCTCAAGTTATACCAGGATGGCCTTATATTAAAGCTTACGGTCCTGCTGTGGCAGTGGCTGCTGGATTAAAGTATTATTTTAGAGGGTCTTCTAATACTTGGGAAAGAGATATGCACGGGAAGGTTTACATGATCACTGGAGGCACCAGTGGGTTAGGGAAAGAAATTGTACGAGAATTAGCGTCAAAAGGAGCTCAGGTGATTTTATTGGTTAGAAGTATTGAAGATACATGGCTTGTGGAATATATTGATGATATGAGAGAAGCCACTGATAATTTCATGGTATACGCTGAACAGTGTGATTTGAATTCGTTGTATTCTATCCGGAAATTCGCCACTAAATGGCTTGATAATCAGCCACCAAGAAGATTGGATGGGTTGATTTGCTGTGCTGCTGATTGCTTGCCTATAGGTAAACCACGAGAAGTAACTGAGGATGGAATTGAAAGACAGTTGGGGATCAATTATTTGGCTCATTACCACCTTATCACTTTATTGGCCCCTTCTTTAAGATCTCAGCCGGCTGATAGAGATGTAAGGGTTCTTTTAGCTACTTGTCAATCACAGGCTATGGGAGAGATTGATGTTGATGATTTGTTATGTGAGAATAAGAGATATTTGAAGAATAAACCATATAAATATTACGGAACCTCCAAATTACTCTTGGGCTTATTTGGTAAAGAATTCCAGAGAAGATGTAATCAGTATGAGAGAAAAGATGATTTTCCTTGTAATATTAAAGTTATGATGGTTAATCCAGGGATGATGAGAACTCCATCCACCAGAAGATTTCTCTCAATGGGAAGTATTTGGGGGTTATTACTCTATACTCTTCTTTTCCCTATTTGGTTCATATTCTTGAAAAGTGGATACGAAGGAATGCAGTCATTCTTTTTCGCTTTATGGAATCCCCTGTTCCTTCAGCACGACGGAGGACAATTGATCCAGGAATGTAAAGTTATGACCCCAAGTAGAAAAGAGTATCAAGATGAGAAATTACAAGAAATCATATTCGACAAGACTGAAGAAGCCCTTAAAAGAATCGAGAAACAAAGTGCCATCGAAAGGAAAAGGAACGAACCCAAAAAATCCAAAGAGCAGAGATTGAAAGAGGCCAAGGAGAAGCATTTACAAGAATTGAAGAGGAAACAAAATATTCATGAAAAACCAGAAAATATAGATGAACTTGATGCCAAATTGGGATATTTAAGGAAATCTTTAAATCCTGAAATGCCATTATTCCCTGATACAACCCATTAGAAAAATGGGCCAAATCCTCATGCTGCATGTCCGCAATCCAATGAAAAGTTGACATTTTCTCAGCTTATCGGGCCGGCACCTGCCACGGGATTAATGTCCATATTACATATCACCAACAACTATATAATCATATATTACCTATAAGCCATAAACATCAACAATAATCTCCATATAAGCTATATCCCGTAATTCATTCTCCTCCTATCTCTCCGTTATCTCCTTATCTCCCGTCTCAAATTCTCACTATCGACCGAAAAAATCACTGATTTCATATTTGCTGAAAATTGTCCTGATAACATCATCACAATGCAAGTGGATAAACAGGAGAAATTACCAGTAAGTTCACTTACAAGATTACTCAATGAATCCAATTCAAATCAACCAAGTCCTCAACATTCAAATAATCATTCAAACTCCCTGCTAAAACAAGTGAAAACCTCTCATTCATCAAATGACTCAGACGGCATAATCTTTGACTCAAAACCTATTGAACAAGAACAACAAGATCAACCAATTGAACCAAAAGAAACTCCAAAACCAACATCCGCCAGTCTCAATCGAGTCATCCCCATAAAACCTCCTATAAATGCCAGTCCAAGAGTGGTGAGAACTAACTCTTTGAGCCATTCGTCTTTTTTACATTATTCTGAAAGTTTAACCAATTCGATCCCCTATTCTGCTCCGGGTGGTCGTTCTAATTTATCCCAACTGGCCGGTAGTACTTCCAGTCTTAACACTCTAGGTAGTTTAAGTGAGGTACCTCAGGAACCCGGTAGTCTTGGTAGTGGCCATATCCCTAATTTGCCAAACGGTCAAGTGATCTCTTCAATCCACATTTCAAGTCCTCAAGTTTCATCTTCAAATATAGACTCTAGATTTGTGGTTTCTAAACAGAGGGTAGCTCAAGCTCATGCCCAAGCAGCCCTGCTCCTGTCTAGTCAGAGGAACGGTAGTCAATCGGGATTATCGTATTTTTTTGGTGGGAAAAATAAGTCGATGAAAAGACCGGGCTCTTCAACTGATTTGGGTAGTTTTTATAATAATTCCTATCAGGATCAAGTCATTGATGGATCTCCAACTTCAGTATCATCGGCTGACTCGATGCCAATGAATCCTTCAAGACATAACTCCATGGTTAATTTGAAACGGTTTTTCAAGAAAAATCCAACCTCAACCCTGCCTAACGTCAATACTCATCTGAACTTATCATCATCTTTAAGACTGCAAAATGGTAGTTTATCAGGAAGTTTAGTCAATACTCCAATCACTTCACAAAATTTAACGGTTAATTCAACTAATTCATCTTATAATTCTCAAACTCAGGGTCTGCCAATTCCTAACTCTCCAGGAGGTAATGGGATGTATTCCAGTTCTTTACAAAATAAAATCAATTATCAAGATCGTAGAGGTTCTGTAACTAATTTAGTTAATTTGCAACCTCAGTTACCTTTCTCAAAAAGATATCTGAAATATGGAGAAAATTTGGGTGCTGGAGCTGGTGGCTCGGTTAGATTGGTTACAAGAACATCTGATAAGACATTATTTGCCGTTAAAGAATTCAGAAATAAGTACCAGAATGAATCAAAGAGAGACTATGCTAAAAAAATTACTGGGGAATATTGCATTGGATCAACGTTAAAACATCCAAATATTATTGAAACCATTGAAATTTGCTATGAAAATGACCATATCTTACAGGTTATGGAATATTGTGATTATGATTTATTTGCAATTGTCATGTCAAATAAAATGTCAAGAGAAGAAATCAACTGTTGCTTTAAACAAATCTTATCAGGTGTTCATTACTTACATACAATGGGTTTATCTCATAGAGATTTGAAATTAGATAATTGTGTGGTTGATAAAAGAGGTATAGTTAAAATTATCGATTTTGGTTCTGCGGTGGTCTTCTCTTACCCTTTCACTAAACAGTTGATTGAAGCACAGGGAATCGTTGGTTCAGATCCTTATTTGGCACCAGAAGTTTGCGTTTTCAATAAATACGATCCAAGACCTGTTGATGTTTGGTCTGCCGCAATCATTTATTGTTGTATGATGCTAAAGAAATTTCCTTGGAAAGTACCAAAATTATCTGATAACAGTTTTAAATTGTTTGCTTCGAGAGGAGAAATGATTCCTATAAGTGAAATGCTTAAGAAAACGCCTGCTGATTTGACAAATGGAGAAGGATTAAGTAATTTGGGAGACTTGAATCAAGCTCTTGATTCAGAATCAAAACCTCATACTTCAAATGAAGTAGGACCCGGTAGATTATTATTAGCATTACCAGAAGATTGTAGAACATTAATCGGTAGAATGGTTGAATTGGCTCCTGCCTGTCGTATCAATATTGATGAAGCTTTCAATGATCCATGGTTACAATCAGTTCAAATGTGTACCGTAGAGGAGAGAATTCTTTCTGATGGTACCAGTAATTTTGAAACCGTCAAGTGTGAAGATCATGATCATACACAAGTGGAACAATCTAAAGCTCATATAGCAGCATTTGAAAAAAATAAAAAGAAGTAGACGTTCATTTAATTGCATCATTTGTCAATTTATATTTATATATGTATATTTACAAGATATTTTGGTTTATGGAACAACTTTAATTCCGATAGCATCAGCTGTCAGTATTATTGATCCACAAATATTATTTAATTCAATCTCTTTATGTCTTTCATCGGTCTTCTTTATCTTGGCGATCTCATAGATATGCTTTAATGAAACTTCTCCAACATGTTCATGAGTCGCTTTACCACTTCCTTGTTTAACTCCAGCAGCTTTCATTAATAACCAAGAAGTTGGAGGACTCTTCATTTCGAATGTGAAACTTCTATCAGGTTTAATGGTTAAGAGGCATGGAATTGGAGTACCAGGTTCGTAATTTGCAGTTCTTGCATTAAATTCTTTACAAAAATCTATAGCTTTAACACCTTTTGAACCTAATGCTGGACCAACTGGAGGTGCTGGAGCTGCTTTACCGGCTCCAACTATAAGCTTTACCATGACATTTTTTGCATTTCTGGCAGACATGGTCAAAATTTTTCAGTTTTATTTTTCACTTCGCGAACAAATGAGGTTTGGGTTTACACCCTCGCGGTACCACGGCGGGTCGCATCCCCCGTGCCGTGAGACTTCTCGTGAGAGCGTCGGTAAGACTATCAGAAGCAGTGTCTGAGGCAGATGTTAAATTTTACTATTGATTAAAGGCTCTTTGGCATTTTTGAATTAGCAAATATGTCAATGGATTGCTCGTATACTATATACTATTCACATGCTATTTTAATTTATCTGTTTGTATGGACCAAAAATGTGAGATAAAGTGATTCTCTCAGAACTGAGTAAATAAACGAGACCAGTGAAATTCACATATTTTTCAATAAATCCTTAAAAACTATTAAATCAATACCAGAGCGAACAAGACCCCGGAATGAACCCCTTCTAGCTGATTTTTCACCGGAAAGGTAGTTTTGGAAGATGTAGGCTGTTTATAGATTTGGTTGGGACACTTTCGCAGCCATAGGCCGTCCCATCAGTGTACTGTCCCCAAAAGCATACCACACTGCCCCATCAGTCTTCCTTAACTCCCTCAAATTACATTCGGGGTAAGATTATACTCGTCAATATCCCAACAAGACCGGCTTAAAACGTAAAAATATAAGGAGACCAGGAAACTGTACTCACGTATTACCCTGGACCATGCAACCATGCACACCTTACTCCTCTACAGTAGACGATATCTATGCTATTAATTATTACCCTATAAACGATTAACTATATGATCTCCTCTGTAAATCGAGATCTCGAATTATTACTGACATTTCCTTCTCCATACATTGGATTATTAACCAATAAATTCTCTTCATCTGGATCAAGTTCATATACCAGAGGATTTATATCATCAGATGAATGTCGAGCATGCTGTCCTTCATGTTCGAAATCAAATTGTTCGTCTTCCTCCGTGAGATCGTAAGCCGGATATCCTACCAGATTGAATCTAGAATGATGTGCACTACCAGGCCCACTTCCCTGACCACTTCCAGGCCCAGTACCAGGAGCGGTGTTTCCATAGGTGGCAGTATTATTGCCAGAGTTTGAAGCGGAAGATTTGAACAACAGATCAAGATTATTATTGGTGACACCTCTATATTCAAAATCATCATTCTCTTTATCAATGGCAGGTATATGTTCGAAACCTTTAAGATCAGCTTCTGAAGCTGCCCCTTTTGAACCGAATAATTTCATGAATCCGTACTTTCTGTTCAATGCATCATCATTAGATTCACTGCTATCGTTAAAATCAGGATTTTGGTTCTTGAGAGAGTTTCTCTTTCTTTTTTTCAAGAATAAGAAAAGAAGCACCAAAGACCCAATAAGAATGGTTCCTCCAATGGATCCCACCAACCCTCCAATCAATTTAGCATTGTTGTTGGAGCCACCACCGCTGTCCAGGTCTTCGCTGGCCGAAGTTGGCATGGTTATATATGTGGTGATGGTGGTACCATCGTGGTTCATGGTTGTGCTGTGGGGGGTGAAAGTTGAAGAATCAGAGAGGACATAAGGAGTAGTCAAAGATTCGGTGTTGGTGGACGAAGCTGACGTTGTTTCAGAAAATTCACTGGTGGCAGAAGTCGAACTGTCCTCTGCACTACTTTCAGCCGTATCACTTGATTCAACACCGGTTTCACTGGCGTAACTTGAAGTGCTCAGGGCCGTAGCAGACAGGGATATTATTGGTTCACTTGATTCAGTTGTTTCGGAGCTGGAGAAACTCGAACTGGCGACGGTGGGAAAATCCGATGAGCTGCTGCTTAAAATAGAAACAGGCGATGCCTGCGACGAGCTGGACAAACTGGACGAACTGGAGGAGCTGGGGGTCGAAGAACTGGACGAAGTTGGTATGAAACTGGACGATGATGGAGGTATAAAACTTGAACTGAAAGTTGAGCTGGAGCTGGAGCTTGAGGTAAACCCAGTCGATGACGAGGAAGATGAGGTGGAAGTTGGGACCGACGAGGACGAAGTGGATGAGGTGGAAGAAGCCGGATTGGGGATTGAACTGGAGGTCGTCTGTGGTATGGAAGATGTAGTCTGTGGTACAGAACTACTAGTGACAGGTAAAAAATCCATGGACGAAGTTGGGGTGAAAAATTGGGACGACATGGCCTGGGAATTTGGAGTCGCACTTGACGAGGGAAGGGCTACTGCATCTGGAGACGAAGACAATAGGGAGGACATTTCGTCAATTGGGCCGAATGGGGGGTTAGATCGTAAATCGGTATTCGTAACCGATTGAGATGTAGGTTGACTTTGAGTTTGAGACGTTGGAGTCTGTTGAACAGACGGGTTTCCGAAGGAGTCGATTTTGGTGGGGGATCAGTGAAAAATTTGATGCAGGACCTGGAAATGGTACGGTGGTACTACAGACTGAGTAAATTGGGGGAAGGGAAAAGTGGATATTGGTTGGAAAAATATTCCTAATTATGAATTTTATAGATTGTGAAAAGCTTAGTAAAAAAATTGCTATAAATATGTAAAATTTTCATGTAGGGTTGTAATGTGTTGGAGTCCTGCGTATACCCTCGTTTCTATAATTAATTTTCCAATCTAGGTTTAAGGTTTTCCATGATTTGAGAATGGAACAAACTGTAATCGCAAACAATTTACATAGTTTTATATAGTGATGATTATATTCTATTATACTGATAGTCTTTTGTAGTCGTTTGTAATGATATATACCTAAATTAATCATCATGAAATTCTCATCGGCCGCAATTACCCGTTGTACATATTTTTCCACGGCTTTATATAGACACCGCTTGAAATCCTTTACCACTAACAACTCCCATCCAATCTCCCTTGTTAGCTCTCCAACACACATTATTGACTTCAAGTGCTTCTTGATATGCCAATACTGGTGTAGACATGGTGAATGTGTGATCGGGCTCTTTTTGTTGTACTCCATTAGATGCCAATTGGTATAAATTATTGCAATCCCAAACCAATGCTTGACAGTCGTCACCTCCCGTAAGAAGGAAATTCGAATTGGGATGCCAGCGAATCGAGTTTATAGATGCAGAACTCATCCCACCAAATGATCCATCTAATGTTGCAACCGGTACTCCAGGCATTCTTG
Source organism: Yamadazyma diddensiae (assembly GCA_030563465.1). Classification (NCBI taxonomy): domain Eukaryota; kingdom Fungi; phylum Ascomycota; class Pichiomycetes; order Serinales; family Debaryomycetaceae; genus Yamadazyma; species Yamadazyma diddensiae. The sequence continues at coordinate 90,936 of JAJMIX010000033.1, forward strand.
TATCGATTATAATGACCTGGTTTGAATTTACTCCAACTGTAGCTAAATAATTTTGGTCAATACTTGAAGTGGCCAATTTAAGCAAAGCTTTGGAATTGTATGTAGTGTTAACTAGATTACGATTGACACTGGTGGATGAAGAAGAGGTTGTTGATGAAGGTAAAGGACTTGACGGAGGTTCATATATAATTGTAGAATGTTCAAGAGATCTCAAATCAAACACTCTCATACTACCATCATTACCCACCGATGCAAATAAATTAGTACTATCATTTAAGAATTTCACGTCGAAAACCTCTGAATCATGAGCAATTAATTGCGTTTTAACGCATGCAGTATCGGATTTTTTAGTTCCATCAATTACCGTAGACGATCTGTTGAGATCCCATAACGTACAAGTAGTATCGACACTAGATGTTATGATAAGACTGTTATCTGATTTATTCCAGTCAAACGACGTAACTGGGGGACATGTCATTATATCATTTTTGGTGGGGGATGCAGGTTTACCACCGGTGGTACTATTGGTCAAATAATGAGTTTGAACCAACAGATAATCATTGTTCTTATCGATGGTATCATGGTCCACCTTATACAACCTGAGGACTTCGCTTGAAGCCGCGAGTCGTTCATTTAGTCCACTAGCACTTCGACACATGCTGGGATCCCATTGTAAATTTGTCACGGGGTATTCAACATCAGTTTCAGACACTTTATGAAAATCGAACCCTTCAATGGTGTCGTCAGCTTCTATTGGTTCATAATCTTCTTCTGTAGCTTCTTTACCGTACTTTATTCCATGTAAAATATGAATTTTATTAGTAAAGCCTTCCTTGTAAGATGATAACGCTATACAGTCAGTTTCAGTGTCAGAAAGACGGGACCAATCGGAGCAGAATAGTGGGTACAGGGAGAGGTAGTAGGAGTATCTTTCAGCGATGTCAGAAGTATCATTTGCCAACTCTCCTGGCACTGTACCTACGGTTCCTGGACCGTTGCCTACCGCACTTGGAGGTAGCAAAGGACGATCAAACATTGAAGATTGTGATTGTAGTGGGCTTGTAAATGGTGAAACGTAAGGATGGGGGTATGCGGGAATCGAACCAGGGATGTGGTTGGAGGCGTTTGAAACTGGAGTTTGAGGGGTTTTAAAATTATTTTGTCTTGGTCCCAACCCTTTCCATTCCATGTTGTAGTGATTTAATGCGAGTTGCGAAAATTGAAATCTGGTTGCAAAATGAATGGTTTGGGTTCATTTACGGTGTATGTAGAGATGTGAGTTTTAATGGGTCGTTGAGGTTGTAGATGTTGTAACTGGTGGTTATTTATACGGTAGTTGTATTTTTGTAGTACTGCTCGCTGAAACTCTTTTTTTGTGCATTTCTGGCTACATTATGAAGCTATTTGCTTTTAGTTATCATTCATCTGTTTAAATTCTTATTGGTAGGTATTATCATTTCATATTGTTTGTCTCTTCATGCTTCTTAGTGTTCTTAAACTTTTGATGGAACTTAGTTTGAACAGTTTATAGTCCATCAGTTCAAATTAGTATGCTACTACCACTTATAAGTGGGTGTCTGGGCCCCTACTACTTCTTAAACCACTCCCATTCCTACATTAGATTCTTTATTATTTATTATTCTTACATATTATTTATACTTCCCCTGCAACTTCCTCAACTGATGGACATGTGCACATCAAATTCATATCTCCATAAGTATCATCAACTCTACTCACTGATGGCCAGCACTTAGCACTCTTCAAATATGGTAATGGATAAGCGGCTTGTTGTCTGGTATATCCTCTAGAACTCCATTCTTCTTCACTCGTAGAAATTATATCATCCAATGAATGAGGAGCATTTTTTAATACTTGACCTACTGGTTCTTGATTCTTGTAAGCTTCAATTTCTTGTCTGATGGATAATAAAGCTGTAATAAATCTGTCGATTTCTTCAAGATTTTCACTCTCAGTTGGTTCAATCATAAGAGTTCCCGCAACTGGGAATGACATGGTTGGTGCATGAAATCCATAATCTTGTAATCTTTTAGCTACATCTATGGCTTCCACTCCAAAGGCTTTGAATTCTCTTAAATCTAAAATGAATTCATGTGCACAATGTTTTAAACCTTCAGTGGTTGATGCATTAAAATCGACGAAAAGAATTTGAAAATGGTCTTTCAATTTACTTATCATGTAATTGGCATTCAACATGGCAATTGCTGAAGTATATGGTAAAGATTTAGCTCCCAACATCTTGATGTAAGAGTAAGAAACTGGGAGAACAGCAGCTGATCCAAAAGGTGCTGAATTAACTGCTTCAATACTTTCATTGGTGGCATGTGGAGTATCGACAAAGAAATGCTTTGGTAAGAAAGGTTTCAAATGATTTTTAACACAAACAGGTGCTTGTCCTGGTCCACCACCACCGTGACTCAAAGCAAAGGTTTTATGAATATTTAAATGACACACATCTGCCCCTAAATCTCCTGGTGAAGTTAAACCAACTTGGGCGTTCATGTTGGCCCCATCAAGGTAGACAAGTCCACCATTTTCATGGACCACATCAATTGCAGTCTTGATACCTGGTTCAAACAATCCGTATGTTGAAGGGTAGGTGATCATGATGGAACACAAAGTCTCTTTGTATTGTTCAGCTTTCTGTTTCAAATCTTCCAAATCAATAGATCCATTACTTAAACATTTAACCGGTACAACCTTCAATCCACACATGGCAGCAGATGCTGGGTTGGTACCATGAGCAGAAACTGGAATAAGACAAATATTTCTTGAATCTTCACCTCTTGACTTGTGATATTGTCTAATCAACGAAAGACCGGTGTATTCACCTTGAGCACCAGAATTTGGCATCAATGTTGTAGCATCGAATCCTGTGATATCATTCAAATCCTTCTCGAATTCGGCTACAAGTTCCTGGTATCCTTTTGCTTGGTCTATAGGAGCAAATGGGTGAATGGAGTTGAAACCGGGAATCGAAAGAGTTTGCATTTCAACAGTTGCATTTAATTTCATGGTACATGAACCTAATGGGATCATTGAATTGGCCAACGATAAGTCTTTACTTTGTAACAAATGCAAGTAACGTAACATGGAAGTTTCAGACCGATGAGTGTTGAACACTGGATGTGTTAAGATCTCGTCAGTCCTAGTCAAGTTCTCTGGAAATTTAGGTAATGCTGATTCGTCGTAGATACTTAAAGCATTAACGTCTCCCCCAAAAATTTCCACTAAACTGGATAAATCTTCTCTGGTAACTGTTTCATCCAATGTAAGAGATACAGTATGTTCATCTACTTTGAATAAATTAATGCCATGTTCATTTAATGCACGAGAGAGAATTTCATCACTGTTGCCGACTTTAATGGTCAAGGTATCGAAGAAACTGGAGTTGACAATCTCATGGTTTTTTGATACCTGATCAGCCAATATCTTTGTGAAACCAAAAACTCTGGAAGCAATCTTTCTAAGACCATCTGGACCATGGTACACAGCGTACATAGCTGCCATATTAGCCAATAAAGCTTGAGCAGTACAAATATTAGAAGTAGCTTTTTCTCTCTTGATATGTTGCTCTCTTGTTTGTAAAGCTAATCTTAAAGCTTTTTTACCTAATCTATCTTTTGAGACACCGATGATTCTACCCGGGATCTTTCTGGAATATTTATCAATGGTTGCAAAAAAAGCTGCGTGCGGACCTCCATATCCAAATGGCACTCCAAATCTCTGGGAATTACCCAATGCAATATCTGCTCCGAAACTAGCAGGAGATTTAAGTAATGTTAAAGCTAATAAATCAGTCGCCACGGCAAATAAACCCTTGTTTTTATGTATAATGTCACCGATACGAGTATAGTCATTAATCGACCCATCGGTGGCAGGGTATTGCACCAAAGCCCCACAGACGTTAGTTTGAACCGATTCTAAGGTGTCAATACCTTCAGCTGTTGCCAAATCCAATTCTAACAATTCGACCCCGATATTGGTAGCCCTCGATTTGATCACATCCTTGGTCTGGGGATGTAATCTACTGTCAATGACATAAACGGTCTTCTTACCTCTCAAAGAATGGAATGAAAGACTCATGGCTTCACCAGCAGCAGTTCCTTCATCTAACAAAGAAGCATTGGCAATATCCAATCCAGTTAAGGAAGTAACCATGGTCTGGTAGTTCAATAAACTTTCTAATCTTCCCTGACTGATCTCTGGTTGATATGGAGTGTATGAAGTATACCATTCAGGTGATTCTAAAAGATTCCGTTGAATCACTGGAGGAACATGGGTACCGGCATAACCTTTCCCAATAAAAGACCTCTTTATATCGTTTTTCCCCGCAAGTTTATATAAATGTTCCAACATTTCCAGCTCACTGTAACCATTCTCTGGCAGTACCTCTAACTTCCTCTTGAATAAGATATGAGGTGGTATAGCTTTAGCAAGAAACTCGTCTAAATCTTTATATTCCAATTCTGACAACATAGCATCCACATCTTTTGGATCAGGTCCAATATGACGTCTTGTAAAAGTATCTAACCGTTTGAATCCCTTGATTTCGGTAGTTTGATCGTAAAGTTGCTTGTAATGATCAGATGAGGTATTAGCAGTATTCATTGATCTGGCACAAAACCGGGAAGTTTTCACCGACAATGCCAACAATCTAGATGATCTAGTAGTTATGCATTTTACACTAGAAATCATTTTGACGAAAAAATAGGGCTGGGCAAGGTTTTATAGTTTGGCGGGATGGAGTCAGAGAGCAGTCAGAGGTGGTACGAGTCAAAATATTTAAATTATTTTTTTGGCACTAAATTACGGGATTGTGGTGGTTTAAACACTAGGGGATGGTATATCAGAGGTGTAGATCGATATAAGATGATGTGACAGTGATACGGAGGTGGTTGTGGCGGGAAAGTGTACGTCTGGTGGTAACGTCACATGCAGGGCCTGCACACAACGGGCGGGACGATAACTAAAAAGATAACGCACAACGGTAAATTGCAACTAGAGACAACTACAGGAAATATAGAATAATAAAAAACAAGTATATTAACTAAATACTTACTTCTTAGCAGCCTTTTGAGCAGCCTTGGTAACCTTACCAGCCTTGTCGGATTTTTCAACACCCTTGATAACACCGACAGCGACAGTTTGTCTCATATCTCTGACAG
>JAJMIX010000034.1:0-95333 GCA_030563465.1 Yamadazyma diddensiae
AAAGGGGGAAATTCTGCTCTTTATATACTGTAGCGTATTGAAAATTAACCCCCGCCTTGGAACCTTATGGAATCAATCAAATCATAAGCTATACGACGAGCTACAGTCCTTGGACTGCAGATGTGTCAAAATTATGTTTATGCTGAGATTTCCGAGTTGATGTGACCTAAAAATTTGCAGCCCTTTAACGATTTCCTTCCTTCCCCGCTTGATCCAAAGTTCTAAAAGCTTCGATTTAGACCTTCTTTTATGTTATCAAGTTTTTTGCAACCAAACCATTGATGTTGGGCGGGCTCATTCCTGTAAATAAGCATGAATGACCATTCAAGGCGGAGGGTATTTGTTGGGCTTTTCGTTTATTATAAGTACGACTGCAATACGATCGTAAGGGTCGTTTACCAACATTATACCCAGGAAACAATATAAAAAGGTGGTCATTCCCTTTGATCTCGTACAAAATAAAAATTTCGCAGCCATTTTTACATAAGAGATTCCACCTTTTAAAGCCAATGTCATAACAGAAGAACCACAATTTCGAAGAAAAAGCAGCATAGTATTGCATTTTAAATCTCATGTACGAGAGATGTGAATTAATCATTGTATAGTATTCAAAGTCCAAAAATTATCAGGCTCCCCAAAGTACTAGCCTCAGTTTAACAGCCGTTTAGGCTTTATTCCCATGAATTTTTGAGGCCTCACTGACCGTGTATTTCTGTGGGTTGATCACTCATTGTTTTGTTCCTTGTCTACTCCATTCGTTGTCTGCTCCATTTCGTTGTTTCTCTGACACTGTTCAAACCTCCTGAACGCAATTTGATGTTTGTGGACTCCTGTCTAGCCCTTTTGTCATTAAGCCTGGGCGATTTCACCTTTAACCGGAGCATCAACTAGTTCGACGATCAACTTGATATCCTCGTTCTCCTCGATTGTATCTCTGACTTCAAGAAATACCACCAAGATGTTCCAAGAACTGGTCAAATTGATCCAGTAAAATTCGAGTGGTCAGAATTTCTGTCACTTGAGATGTACACTCAAAATTTGTTGGTATTGACAGCTTTGGTCCAATGGCTTAGTTGAGTTGGTTCAAGAAAGCCATTGTTAGTTGTGTATATCGTGGAAGAAGACTGCAGTTCAAGTTTGTGCCTGTGAGAAAGAGAGTTCGACATGAATTTGGACTTGTGTGCATTATAACAATGTAGGAACTGTTTCAATATCAAGGGATCGGGTGCAGCAAGTTTTGAATGGGTGAATGTATAAATATCTTGCAATTAGTTTTATCTGCCTTTCTATATATTTTATTGTTATATTAAATTGACAGGATTTGTGAAGCTTGCGAGTTGAAAAGATAACAACTAAAGTCTTGAAAAAGTTATAAAACTCATTGGAGTGTATAAAAGAGTTCTGTGTATTAATAACCAAAAAAAAAAGTACAATTGGATAACTAACATTTTATATAGTTGGTATCCCGATTACATCATGAACCAATACTTACTTAGTTGATTCGAAGATCAGCTTTAACGACTTTGGAAAGTCAATATATATGCAGTTATAATCTTCAGCTTCTTAGAGACATTTTGGCTTATTTAGAGCAGCTGGAACCCAGCACTCCAGCTTCTCTACTTCCACACTGTAGATACAATATGACATCATTGACTCTTGAGGATTGTCAAAGACCCCAACGCAAGAGCAGAGTCTAAAAGTGTAAGAGAATCTGATCTGACTTCAAGAACATGACTATGAGATCTAAGTGATAATTGAGGCAATCATAGCTAGAACTAAGGTGCTTCAATGAACCATCTACCCTTCATCGGTAAGGCTCTGAACATGTAAAACACATTGTTTGTGATTAAACAAAACTTTTGCAGAGTAATGCAATTATGTAAATGTACAGCGAATTAGAGTTTCTTTAATTAGAGTTTCTGTCGACCTCATGAGATCGCCAGGCCAAATAAGGTAGGTGACCCTCCAAGAGTTCTTTTATCGGTAGTATGAGTAACTATATATAAACATGAGTAGATATGAATCTTCACCTACACTATATAAATACAAGCGTAAATCCCTTAATTACTCAGGACAGTGATGAATACATAATCAAGGAAGAGAAACGACATCGTTAGACATCTTATGATATAAACTGTTATTCTGAGTCCTCCCAAAGAACTTTGGGTTTCAACTTATCGGTCCACGCACGTATATCTTATATCTATCCCTTTTCGCCGTATTTAGAAGCGGCATGAGTAGGGATTACTCATCTTTCCCAAAAAGGATGATAATGCAGGACTGTATATAACAAGGGGTAAATCTATATAAACCCCATCGATTCCCCATTAATTGCCTTAGGTTAAAAGTTAGAAACTACAAACTCTAATTTTTATCAATTTTATATATACGTCGGTAGCTTTTATTAAACCGACGTTTTAATAGTTTAAATAAGCGAAACAGCATGGATAGATTCTCAACACCAGCTGTCGCCATCGAAGGACAATTATGATTTTCTTTGGGATGATGATATATTCAAAAATGAGTTTTTAACTCAACCAGCCGAATGGTTGGATAATACTGATTCTAGCTCAACTTCGGAGCTGTCAAGTTACGAAGCTTCAAATATTGATACTGTATCGACCACTAATGTTTCACCGCCGGATTCTAATGTAAAGGCACCATTCCAGTGGGTTGATGAATCTCAAGTGTTTTTCCATGATGAATCTCTTAGTATTTCTGGAGATAAAGATTTGGAAGAGATCAGGAAAAGGCATTTAAAGAAGAGATCTAAACCTGTGGAAGAAATCCCCAAGTCAAGAATTGACAAGAGGGCTAAAAATACATTGGCTGCCAGAAAATATAGAGAAAGACAGCGGAAGGATTTTGAGGCTCTTGATTCTAGAGTAAAACAACTTGAGCAAGAGCTAGCACTTTCCAAGCTTGAAACTGCGTGGTGGAAAATGGAGTCTGAGAGGTGGAAGAATGAGGCTACAAAGAAGTAGAGTAGATAGAATATACGAAATTTTCAAAACAGTATTTGCAACTTTTGCGAGCCGATTATCTTGTCTTTTCTCTCCCAGCTCCTCTGCCGAGCGCCTTCTGTCCCAGCGCCTTCTGTCCCACCTTCTGCCTCTACTTTTCGCGGGCTCGCGGTGGACTTTTTCTCCCTTCACCATGTTAGGAATTGCATTACTTCTTCATTGCATATATTCAGCTTACGAATACAATAAATTATCTATACCATATTCCAAAACCGATATACTCTTAGAACTAACTGTCAGTCTTGGATTAATTTTTTACTCAGCTATAAACAAAATAAAAGTCCCCCCAAAGCTCAACTTGAACAATGAGATAATCGCCAGTCCAACCACATATTTAAGCAATATTCGGATTAACCAAAGTCAAAAAGAGAATGATAAGATTGGAATCAATGAGTACTCGATATATGAAAATAGAGTTGATTATATTGATATTGTAAAACTAAGACATGAGTATAGTGAATGGGCCAAGACCATTGGTTAAACTTGTATAATAAATATTACTAGATGTACATTGCAAAACTACTTATTGCACTTTCTTTTGAACTCTTTCGGCATTTCTCTTCATTCTTTCTTCTCTCTTCTTCTTTGCAATTGGTCCTGCTTCGGTGTCCAATACGAAATCCCACCATCTAAAACTACTAGCGTAACTACCAATGAAATGGTGATGATGTTCATCGTGGTGATCAGCTCCAGCCCAAAAAGGTAAGAAATGATGTAAAGACCAAGGGAATTCGTAACCAGAATGAGCATCAATAGCTTGATATAATCTTAAAGCGATCCATAAATTGATGGTGAAAAGATGAAGGTCCCCGGTAATTGCACAGTACACAATTGGGATACCAACGGTACCGAATCCCAATAACATGACTTCAATTGGATGAGCGTATTCTGCAGCCAATCCAAATGGTGCTGCGTATCTATGATGCTGTTTGTGAATATATTTATAGAAAACCCCATAATGCAATCCTCTGTGCAACCAGTAGTGCCATGCATCTTCCAATACAAAGAAAATACACAAGTGTTTGGCGATGGTGAAAAATGATGGGAAAGGAATTGAAAATTGAATTCCCAACATAGCAGCTAAAGGATGAAAGAACCAAATTGGGAATGCTTCAACTAAAAGATGAGAGATTAAAACCGATTTCATGCATTCCCACTGTTCTCTCTTTGATGGGATTTTTGTATCTTGAATTTTCCATTTTCTAAAGTATGGAATATGATCGATGATAGCCCATGGGAGACATCTAAAGAAGTAATTGAATTCATGATTAACAAAGATTAATAAACCAGTAGCGAATAAATCATTATTTATGTAGTAGTAGTAAGTGCCCCATAATTTTTCAATCAAGGATAAAGATTGAATTTGGTTAAAATTTTGGAAAACTTCTGAGATGGTTGTAGCGTTTGTAAACGATGAATAATCGTTATAAACTTGAGAAACTGACATTAAGAAATTTCCTAGTTAAAATTTGGGGTGTGGTGTAGTTTAAATAAAAAGTTAGCACCGGAAAAAAAGTAAATGCAAATTAAACGATAGGAACGATGGACATACGAGCACAGGCGACCAAATAGGCGCGACAATTACCCAACCTGACTAACGCGAAGTCGGTCCTGCGCCTGGTTGGGGGACGTTTTTGGTGTGTGCACTCGCCCGCACTGTTAATTGCGGAAAAACGGGTATGGGTATTTCCAGCACCTGGTTTTGAGCTGTGTCGGTCTAACAGATTTTATGCACATTAGATAAGCAATTCTTGCTCTAGAGCATCGCAGCCTTTATTTTGGGCTAACGTCAGCGCTAGTCGTGTCTGGGTCATTTACTACAACTGTGGATCTCACACTATGACTAACGAATATTTCCCTGCACACAAGTGACGGCGCCGTTCGATTGATAAGCTACAGACATGGAGCATCCAAGCAAAATACCCAGCCATAAGTACCCAACCAAGGCTACGGGCTACGGATGGGCTGTAAAATGTGAATCTCCAAATTTTCAACTACTACATATCCTCTAAACTCTACTCCTCTCGGAAATGTGTCAACTTCTCCGCGAGATGTCAAAGCCATCCCTGCGGAGATGGGCTTCCTGCGGCTCTATTTAGCCTTAGATCTCCCAATAGTTTTTTCCCTCAAATGAAGAACGACGGTTCGGATTCTTCATTGGAAAAAACATCAAACGAAACCGATAAAAACATCTCTGAAATGACTGTCAGACATAAATGTAATCACTGCGGTAAAGATGAGAAGGGTGCTTGTATTGCAACTTGTCCACCGGACTGTGAGTACTACGAATCTGCCAGTTTAGATAGTGAGACCGATTCTAAAGAACACATTGAGCCGGTAGCTTTAAAAGAGGCCAAAGACAATGGTTTGATAAAAAGATTATCTTTCATTGGCAGCACTTCCCACTCGTTTGAGTCTACGAGACTTTCCAGGAAAGCTTCAAACCGGTCGGTCAAAGACATTTACGGTAATGCAGATGATGAGCAAATTCTGTTGATGAGAACCATCTCCAAGAGATCAATTATGCAAAGTCTAGGCGACCGTCTAGAAGGAGACGATGCTTACGAAGGTGTCCCCGATGTGTCGGTACCGACCAAAGATTATGGAAAAGAGTTCGATCAAGTTGATCCTGAATTGGTCACATGGGATGAAGACGATCCTGAATACCCAAGAAATTGGAGTCTTGGTACCAAAGCAATTCAGACGTTCATTGTTTCAGTTTATACGTTAATTTCACCAATGTCGTCATCTATCTCTTCTCCTGCAACGGCTCAAATAGCTGAAGAGTTTGGCATCACCAATAACTCGGTGAAAACCATGACTGTGAGTATCATGGTTCTAGCATTTGCGCTTGGGCCCTTAATTATCGCTCCATTATCTGAAAGTGATAAAATAGGAAGAAGACCTATTTTAAACTTGTCAATTTGGATCATCTTCTTCTTCAATTTGGGCAGTGGGTTCACTACGAACACCGCTAGTTTATGTCTCTTGAGATTTTTTGGTGGCCTTGGTGGGTGTGCTGCTTTGAATGTGGGGGCTGGTACTTTGGCTGATTTGTTTGACAACAAGACCAGGAACTTTGCCATGGCTTTCTATTCGATCTCTCCATCTCTTGGTCCTACTTTAGCTCCTGTTGTGTCCTCCTTTGTTGTACAAAGTTTAGATTGGAGATGGTGCTTTTACGTATTGGCTATTTTTAACGGGGTTGTGGCCGTTTTAGGGACTATTTTTTTCAAAGAGACCTACTCTCCAAAGTTGTTATTAAAGAGAACGGTCCGTCTCAGAAAGGAGACTGGTAACGATAATCTTCATACCATATTTGAATTAGCAAATGATGTACCGAAATTTCAGGCAATCAAATTCACCATGTTGCGTCCTGTAAAGCTATTATGTTACCACCCAATGATTATAGGATTGGGAGCATTCATGGCTTTCGTGTACGGATTCTTGTATCTATTACTTGTTACATTCCCCAGGGTTTACGAGGATAGTTACGGGTTTTCAATTGGTATAACTGGATTAATGTACTTACCTTTAGGTATAGGAAATCTCCTAGGGACCTTAGTATTTACTATCTTGGTTCAGTACTTCTACCAGAAACTCACTCGAGCCAATGGGGGAGTTTCAAAACCAGAGTTTAGATTGCCCTGCTTGATCTTTTCAGGTATTGGGTTACCGGCTGGTTTAATTATCTACGGTTGGTCAGTAGAATTCAAGGTCCATTGGATTGTCCCGGCCTTTGGTAGTGGTATATTTGCATTTGGGTTCATTGCTGTATTTCAAACAGTTCAAAATTATTTGATTGACATGAATCCAAGATTCAGTGCTAGTTCGGTTGCAGCCGCTGCGATGTTTAGGTCACTTTTTGGATTTGCTTTTCCCTTATTTGCAAATCAAATGTACGATAGATTAGGTTACGGATGGGGGAATACTATGTCTGCATTCATAGGACTTGCATTGGGTATCCCATTCCCACTTTTCTGCCTTAAGTATGGTGAGAGGTTGAGACATTGGGCCGACGAAAGAATGGCTCGCGATCAAGCTAGATTCGATGAGAAGGTATTGAATATCAAAACAGAAGTATAGTGTTTAGCAATAATAACAGTGACGTTAGTAGTTAATTCAAAAAATAAGTGAAACAAATGCTCTAGGAGGGGTTTGAACCCACGACCGTCGCGTATCTCACACGACCGTGACTTTAGGCATAACCTGTTGAGTCGTCAAACGGCTATAAGCACGAAGCGCTAACCTCTGCGCCACTAGAGCATCTGTACCGAGAAATTCCGAACTTTTACACTATACCAAATTTTTCAAATAAAACTTTTTATTGGAGTTAAATATGACTTAGTTAGACATACTACACTTATTATAGGACATTTAATTGTATATTCCTTGAATTACTAGTGCCCAGAGTTAATGGGGCTCTCATTAAACCACTGTCTTTTCTCAAGGACTAGCACATAATAGGCCCAGACACCCACACAAATTAAAGCAAGTACTCAATACAGCCTTTTTCACTGGAGTTCCGACCTGATAATACCACAGTCGTTCCCTACAGTAGATAGATGCATCTTTATTATAATGCACCTTCAAATTTCGTATATGTCTCTTTCCATTGTAACGCCAACTAGCAGCGTAAAGTTCACTACAGTAAAGCCTATTGGAATAAAGCCCAGATCCTGTTCTCCCCACCAAATACCGACGTTCACATAAAAGATAAACACGCAAGTTCATTGCTGTCCCGGGTTACTCCTGCGAATCATACAAACTACACAAAATATATACAAACAGACCTATATAACTAAATCTCGAAATCCATAAAACCGTTCTCATTTTGCAGTAAATTTTCAGTCTCGCTCTTTCGTTTCTATCCAATCATGAACAGATTAGTAAATTATACCAGTCGTCGATGTATAAGTATATCAACGTTATCCGACCCCATCAAGTCCAACAACAAGACCATTACAACCAACGAAAATATTCAAAACGTCAATAAGTTGAATTCTAATCAATCAATCGATGCACCAAGTCTTACTCCAATCGATCATTCAGTTTTATCAATTGATTTACCACCTTCAGTCCCTATTTATACCAAAAGAGGATCACTCATATCAATTTTCGGCATTTCAAATCTTTCAACTTCAACCCTTACCCATTCGTTATCATCATGGGGGTATCAACGTCTCGTTTCCACGTCAAAAATCTCGTTATTGATGACCAGTAATTCATCAAGTTGGTTCAAATTGACTAAAACCACAAACAACAAAGCGATTTCTATTTTGAATTTAGACGGTACGAATGACTGGGCAGTCTTTAATGCTCCACATTTCTACATTGGCGATTCAATTATCAGGAAATCTCATTGGATCCCCAGAACTATCTCCAGAAAATTTGCTAGAGCTTTGAATATACCTTCCAATACTCCCACTGGTTTGGCCAATTGGTTCAAATATAGTTATACGATTCTTACTGGACGAGGACAAGTCGGAGTGATTGGAAAGGGAGCCATATACAATGTTAATCTTGTAGAGAATGAGGAGATTTTGATTAACAAAAAGAATCTTTTGGCCATCACTGTCAACGGCCCTAGTGACTTGCAAAACTGTATTGTGAAATACGAAACCGAGAAGCCACAGACAACTGCGGTATCTGTACCACAAAAGTCTGATCCGTTAATGTCAAAAGTCAAGTACTATTTGTCGCCAGTGATGAAATTTTTCGGTTTCTTAAAAACTAAGTCTACAAACTATTTAATCGGTAATCAAGAATTTGTTAAAGTTATTGGACCTAGAAACATTTTGATTCAATCTGATATAAATTATAAAATTCCCGAATTTCCATCGGATGATTTTGATAAATCGTTGAGACAATTTAAACATAAAGCTAATGATTATTTAAACTACGTTAAAGTTGGACAAGATAAGTCCAATATAATAAGTACAAAAAATTTTGAAAATTAAATACACAACATAACTCATAAATATTCTAAAGACGTGAACGATAATCTATAAAGTAATTTGAACATCTTTAAAAAGCGGGCTCTGGTTGCCTATTCACGGTTTACTGTAACGTACCAAGTCCTCGGGGTTTGAAATATCGGGGACACTTCTCTGTTTTCTATGGTGGTTATTGACAATAGGAGGAAGTTTTACATTGTGCTCGTTATTGTTCCCGGCAGTTTTGGTGAAATATTGTTCCAATGATGGTAACTTTATTCCGTCTTGTGAAGGATTTGATAACGAGGTTCGTTGAACCTTTTGGGATGGTTGATTAGCAACAGGCGGAGATTCGGTGTTGTTCAATTGTGGAACACTGGTATTTTTAGCAGGGGGAGGTTGTGGAACACTGGTATTTTTAGCAGGGGGAGGTTGTGCAATAGGAGGGATATTCATGTAATGAATTTGGGACGCATCAGGATATTGGTAATATGGTCGTTCATCTGCATTACCTTCGGCATTACCAGAATGTACTGGAGTTCCGAAAATTCTGTCACTTTGGTCTTGAGCAAATCGATTTGTTTGATCTTTGGCACTACGAGGTTTATCACCCACCATCTTAGTAGAGCTAGCATTCTTAGAAGCGCCCCCACTGTTTTCTGCGGTACTGATTCCAGTTCCGTGGGAAGATATTCCTTTGTTTGCATTACTGAATAATCCGGAGCCTCTAGATCCTGATCCTGAGCCTGATAATGAGACCGAGCCTGATCCTGATCCGGTACCAGAACCTGAGGTGGTGACAGGAAATGAATTATTTCCAAAACCATAACTGTGAATTCCATTAACACCATTTTCCACAGATCTTGAAGATACTGCTTTATCTGATTTAGAACTTGACGATGACAGATTTGAATCAGAGGGAGCAGAACCTGATCTAACCTTTGTGGATCCAATGTCATCCTTGGAGGCCTCTTCAGACGAGGTTATTGGATCATCTCTTATGGATTCACTACTAACCACCGAATTTGAATTTTTCAGATTGGCCGATTTCGACTCTTGTTCTTCGGAAGATGCGATACCATACAAGCTTCCGGAACCTGCTGACTCTTCAGTTCCAGAATTAGACTCTGAGTCTGTCTCTGCCTTGTCCGCCTTGGGTGCCTCGGGCCCACCACCAGCCACAGGAGCCGGTAGTGGAGCATTAGCGAACGCCGCGTGCGGTGGGTTTCCGCTTCCAACACCGTCTACATGCCCTAAAGAACCCGATGGCTGCAAAGGACGGCCCTGCGGTATTGGTGTTAAATATGGAGGTTGATTTTGTCTATGCTGTTGTTTATATGGAATTGGATTAGATGGAGCAATACCATCTTGGTATGCCTTATGTTTAACTTGTAAATTATTACTGGCATACAAATTATTATTACTGTAATTTGGAGGAATATTGGTTTTCTTCTTCATCACCTTGAGTCTTTCAGAAGGAAGAAATGACAGATCTTCATTTATAACAGACGAATTCGTACTACTGGGTTCTGAATTTGGCAACATTGCTGGATTAGTTAGAGGAGATTTTTTTAAATCCTCAGCCTTTTCTGGAGCAATCGAACTCTCAACTAAGCTATCTAGAGTGCTCGAAGAATACTTTGAGACAACCTTGTTTAGGGCACTAAACAAATCCGACCATTTGAAAACTTTTAAATCTTTTTCGATATTTCTGGGTCTAGGATCTTCCATCGACATTAAAAGTTGGAAAAACCTTTGATAATTTTTATTTGATCTTGAAATAGTTAATGGTCTCAAACTCTGAAGATTTCGCCTTATTCTGTTTTTTTCCTCAATCGAGAAACTCTGTTGAATCAAGTACTCTAGTAGTAAGATTATATCAACTGATGTGACGATATGTAATTCTTTTTCTTTCCAAAAAATACATGATATTATAGCTGCATCATTTGTAAATTCTGATTTTGGAATGGGCCTAAATTTGACCAAGTAATCTGATGCACTTAGCTTGACAAACTCAAACTTTACGAGTCTTCTTTGTTCCTTGATCTCCTCTTCAGTCCAGTCTTTTGTCATACTCATGGTATCCCTTTCAAATAATAATTTAACTGGAGTATTAACCACACTTAGATTATTTCGAATGAAGTCTGGATCCAACGAACTGGTCCTCACGAGATGAGATTGGTAATCACTCATTTCGGGAGAAATCTTGATTGGATAGTAATAAACTTAAAGGTATTTATGTCCAGTAACTTGATACTGACTTTTAATGTGATAGATTTACTAATTAACTGTAGGTTGTAGAAAAAATTAAAAATGTGGATAATTTTCGGAAAGGGGGCTAATTAACAAAAATATTTTCGAATGTTCGTGGCGAATGCGACTTTGTTGTGGTTAGTTGCTCTCGAGAGGAAAATTCTGCGGCTAATGGAAGAACGAGCCTCCACTAATATGTAGGTTGTCTGAGACAATCAATAGAAGCAATCAACTATATACCCCCACTGCAAATCTAATTTGCTAAAGTCGAAATATGGATTTTTGAGACACTAGAGATTATACTACTAAAATATACTTACTAACCATTTCCCCATTTGATATTAGGCGTGGAATCCGCTCGCCTGATTACTGCTGATGATAAAAAATATTTGAGGCAGCATGAATTTCTTTTTCCAGTTATAATTTAGCATGAGGCACATATACTGACTCTATTAAAACGGTAAGAGTAAATTTTACCGTAAATGGCAGCCAACCCCATTTGAACTATTAGCTATACTATTCCCACTGATTGCTCTGATTCACGGGCCCTCTTGCTTCGAGAATTACTAGCTAGGTCGATGCCAGTGTTACCCGGATACTGATATTTTCGATCGGTCAGTGCTACCTAATTCTCTGCAAATACTAATTGCCTTGATGATCGTCCTTCCGTACGTCACCTTAACCCTAAACTCCGCGATCTCAAGTATATTTTATCCTTTTAACGCCTTACGTTCAGGTGCAACCTTGGAACTCCGTGGTAGCAGCAAATTTATTTTAGGTGTATGGGCAGGGGTTGTGACGCAGGTGGCGTTAGCCACGAGACTGTTAAAATGTCTCAGACTTTATAACCTAAACTGACGATCATTGCCTCCTTAAAATATGACGTAACCTAAAAAGATCAACAGTTATACGTCAGGCTTTGGTCGTGCCACGCACTCATGTGAATATTATCAGGTGATATTTAACCAAGTGGTGGCGTTATACTTCGAGTGATTACATTTACGGTTCTGGTATATATTTATGGTACAGGAGCATTTTGTCAGTATATTGTAGGGCCCATACGCTAAAATGGCACCTTCAAGATTTATAGTTAATATGCACAAGCCACCGTGTGTTGCGTACTCGTGGGTGCAAAAAAAGATGTTTCCACAAGTGGGTTCTCACTCTCTACACCTCGGAAGACTCCAGTGGCTAATGTGAGACATAGTCCAAAACTATTCGTTTCAGAAAATTCAAGTTTGCACTGGAAATGTATAGCTTTTTCTGTTATATCTGGAGATTCGTACCTATTTCAACTTGTTGGTTTGGATACCTGCTCCACCGCTAGATAGCGGTGGTTGTGTGGTTCTGGATTTATAGCCACTAGTGACCCAGCAGTCACTCACTTTAACTCATTGGACTAACTGTTACTCTATCTAACGGTATTCTGGTAACCCAGCTATCTAACACCTATTTCCGGTTATTCGCTCCCTTGATTTATGTCTTACTCAACTATGCAGTCTGGTCGATCTCGCGGTTGCAAATCAACAGATCGCCACATCTGCAGCGATTTTCGCAGCCACGGCTAGATTGAATCAATAGAGAATGAGGTTGCAAAATCGATATAGATCTGTCTGTCTGATTATTTTTATATTATATTAGGTCTCAGATGTACTATGTAGAATGTAGTTTAAAGTTGGAGTCAACAAGAAGCGCTGTAAGTATTACCAGGCCCTTAAGGGTTGTAGTGAGGTGATTCTTTGATGTCTCAGATGCAATTTGATCCATATTGTATTACTATGGCTAGAAGAGGAGATTTATTTAATGGGGTATATATAGACTTGTGGTATTATATATGTCTTTCTGACCATTGAAGAAGCCATCCTGTCTATTTATACGACTTTTTTATTTTATTGTATAATCTGTTTTGTATAACCATATAGATTGTAAATCGGAATCGCCAGTCCACTTTCCTTGTTTTCTTCGCCCAAATGAATTGAAATCTTTTCAATTTCGATTCACTATGAGTTCTGTCTCTGAAGTTCCAAAACTTTCCTCCACCTGTTAGTCAGTTTCCTTCATGCAACAGGATTTCTCATTTACTAACTGGCTGTGATGAAATTATGATGATGTTCCATCTTTGTACTCATCCACCTATGAGATTATTTCTTTAAAAGCACAAAATTATCATAAATGCTCCTGAATGGTCTGAAAGATGAAACTTGTCCATCATCAATTAGATTCTCACTTCAACTACCCAAATCATTCGCTATTTGTCTGGCCGGTTTCCCTACTTTGGAAAACTCCATTTTTATAGATTCTGTTTTCCCCTTCTTCCGAGACCAGCAAATCTTGTTATCTTATGATGCTATCGTAAAGTTCTTATCTCGATTCTTAGGTGACCTAGCTCTCAATAAAGTTTCATTAACTTGGTCTACAGGACTTGAAGTGTCATAGCAACAATGACGCAATTCTGCTTTTGCCTACAAAAATCGTGCCCAAACTATTGATGGTATCATTAGATCTTGAAGCAAGAAACTCTTCCCTGCTCCTTATTATAATGTGTTGTTGTAGTTCTTGATTATTAGGAAAATTTTACCCATCCCTTTAACAACTATCCGTTTAACTGGAACAAGAATAATAACCCGAAATAATACTTTCGATCCAACTATACTTCACCGACACTGTGCATTTCATATATTCCTCTCCCTAATTCCTACATAATCATAACAAACTTTCAATAAGTAAATATGTCCACCAAAATATTTATAAGACTGACGAAAACCTCAATTCCCACCAATATTATCACGACATATTCAAGGTTCTTCTCATGGGTATGACCCAATTGTTCCTTTAACATTTGAAGCAAATCACTAATGACCTCAAGTCTTTGGTTCAAGAGCTCAACTCTTTCATTGATTTCCAAATACCCCCTAACCGCTTGATAAATAGGCTCCAACTGAGGCTCTACCCACATCAATTCTGGTGAGTCTAGTACCGAACCATGCAAGTTGATGTTAATTCTCAAAATAAACAACTCACCAATGGACTTCATGATTTCGTTTCTGTTCATTTCAACTTTACCTGTAGCGGCAATTTGTTGTGGAATATCTTGAGTATCTTCAATAGTGTTATTGACTAATTCTTCGAACAACGATATTTTGACCGATTGGGAAATAGCATGACTTATACTCAATTTCAACATATAATTGGAATCATCACTCAAAGTGATGAAATCATTGTAAATTCTTGGCTGATATGACTTGGTTATATAATAATTAAACTCCTCAATTTGAATATCTTCATTACTCAATTTCTCGTTTTCAAAGTTGGATAAATCAGTCAAAAATGACTGCTCTTCTCTCACTGAGTATCCCCACAATACTACTACACCGTATTCGAATATAAACAATTCATTACGCTTACCGAAATCAATTTCTCCCCCTTCATCGGCTAATCTCACGGGCTTGAACTGGTCCTCATCGTTCCTCCAGTCCTTGTACATAAACGGACTGTATAGCACGTCATCAAACAACTTCACATTCGTGTTATGTATCCTCTTCCGGTCCTTCAACCATCTCATCAAGTCCTTCATCTTGTATGACCCACATGTGCAGTAAGCCGTAACTCTAGGTAGAACATCTCTATGGACTCGACCCAATGTCTCTGCATCCTTCCGGGCCGGCACGTCGGTGATCTTCTCGACCTGGGTGTATCTTTTGGAGTCGTGATCGCTATCGTTACCATTTAACGGACCTTCAGGTAGAAGTTTCATTTTTTGGGATGTTCTGCTGGTCCTTTGGAGACCGATTTTACTGGACGCATTTCCCTTACTTCTCTTTGATATTTTGGACGCAGTATCTGAGCTGGCACCTTTATTAGATGATGTATCGTTCGGGGGAGAATATCGATTATCAGTTAAAAGTGGTGTTTTGTCGTTGGTGGTGGTCATTGGGGTGGGAAAGAAATGTGGTCGCTTACCTGTCTGCAGGATATTCGCGAGTGATATTTTTTTGAGATGAGTAGATGAGCTAGAAATTATTGCACTATGGCAGTTAAGAAAAAAGGGAAAATTGATTCTAAAAACTCCAGTAATAAGGTTGCAAGACCTAAGAAACAACTTACCCAGTCTTCCAGACGACATGCATTTAAATCCTTCAAAGAAAGAATCGATAACACCAAAATCGAACCAAGTTTGAACTTGAGCACTAGAGTGTACGATGACGTTGAGCACACATCTTCACATTTTATATCAACTTTAGAACATTGGCAAGAAGTGAATTTGAGTGGGAACTTCACAGACTTTGCTTACCAAGTAAGAAACTATACTCAATCCTTACCTCAAATCATTCATCATCAATCAAAGATTTTCGATGCCTTGTACGACCATATAGACACTTATGATCCACATTCCATACAACCATTACTTGAACTTCTTGCTCAGTTTGTCCATGATTTGGGTTCAGATTTCATGGTTTACTATCCCAGAATCTTGAAACTCTTGACCAAAATTGCATTGGATATCAAAATAAACGATTTGCAGAATAACGTCAATTCTTCAAACTTATTGGAATGGACTTTCAATTGTATAAGTTTCATGTTCAAATACTTGGCCAGTTCCTTGGTAGAAGATTATAGACTTACATTCGATATCCTTTTACCGATCTTGTCTTTGAATAGACAACAGTATATCGCTCGTTTCTGTTCTGAGGCTTTGTCATATTTGATCAAAAGAATGAAACAATCTCAACTTAATGAAGCTGTGAGATACTTGCTAATTGAGAATATAGAACTTATACGAGAAAACGTTACTTTCAAAGACTCTTTGGTGGTCTTGTTCTCTGAGGCCATCACATCCACCAAGGAATCTTTCCACTCCAAAGGGCCTTCCATGTATGATAATTTGATTAAAATGAGTCTTGTGGATTTAAATTCCAATATCATTGTATCGGGAGTCCTCGCTAATATATTTGCTCATGGTAACCCGAAATCCATTGACCCATTTGTGACTTTGACCTTACAACATATTAATTCCTTCGTTGATAGTCAAGATTCTGGCAAGATACAAAATTTTGACCAAACAATTGAAATACTAACCAGTCTCATTTTTTCAGAATCAGGAAAGAAAACTCTTCAATGGAATCAAATTTCGGAGCTCGTATTGAAGATATGTCAACAAGTTCAAAGCATAGATGAGCCTATGAACATTGACTCTTTGTTGTTCTGCTTGTCGCTTTTAGTAAGAAACTGTGAGCCACTTACGATGAACAAGAATTTTAAGAAAGTGGTTCAATTCCTCACATCTTATAATGAAGGTTGCAACTTTTTGCCATATGTGGATTCTACTCTTGGTATATGTGAGAAGACTTTCATTAGTTTGGGAATCACCAAATATGTCCAAGAGTTCATAAATCGGTCATCTGGTGATGCCGCCAAATTGAAACAGATCTCGTATTTTGTCATTAAAAATTCACAATTTCCTGTAGTTATACTGAATGATTTACAACAGAGCCTTCTCGATTCTATTGACTTAGACTCCGTGGAGTATTCCAATTTAATCGAGATTTACTGGAAGCTCAATTTGATAGATCCAAAGAGTCCTGGTATTGAGCTTACTTTATCAGAAACTTTCCTTCAAAATCTTCCTTCAAAATCATTATTTGCTGTGGATCTTCTAGGCAAGCTATTAACATTTACAAGACCTCAAGATTACGTTTTGAAATTTCTCTCGAATAACTTCAAATCTTTGATGAAGTCTTCTGCCCTTCTCGATTCTTTTGCTGTTGCATTGTCTAATTCCAAGGATTTTGCCTCTGAAGAAACATTGATGGATTTTATAGACCTTGTTACCGAGAACTTAAATATGGGAGATAATACTTTGAGAATCAGCTCTGTTAATTTCATCATAAAGGCATTGGAATTATGCAGTAAAGAATGTCCTGAATTTATCTCCAGTATTAAAGTCGTTGAGACCATGCCTTTGACAATTGCCAATGCCAGAGATATTCAATTGAGAGTCAGAATGCTCGTCACCTCATTCCTTCAAATGGAGACAAAGACTGATCTTGATTGTAGGGTTATCTCCAATTTTATGTTTGGTTTCATGAGCAATAAATTCCAACCTTGTTGGCAAATTGTTTTCGAAAGTTTACCAAGAATAAGTGGTTTGTGTGAATCCCATATGTGGAATCTCTGTATTAAGTTTCTCACTTACGATTACAAACTGCAGGAGGACTTGTACATAACCAGTGATGGTAACGATATGCAAATCGATGAATCAGCATCGATTGATGATATCAACTTGATTTTCAACGACACGAGGATAACTACAGCTTTTGAGAATGCTTTGAACAACTCTTATATGACATTCAGAGCCCCTGTCGCTTCAATTTTTGATAGATCCGAGTCTTCAAATGGTACCCTCAAATACGATGAAAGAATGAGAGGCTTAACTATAGAGGGTCTCATGAAGATACCCGAAGTTGCTCAGAGTCACAATTCGGAATTAACGCCTCTCATCTTGGACAAACAACTGACTCTCGATTGGACACTCAAAGAAAGAAATCTTTTGTTGTCTGTTTTTGCTAAATTCAAGAATTTGAAAAACATCAAAGATGGTGAACGTCTTCACAAAGACTTGTTAAATACATTGAGCAGTCAAAGATTACCAGCGCAAAAGTTGGCTTTGGATGTGATTTTGAATTTCAAAAACCCGTCGACAAATAAATATAAAGATCAATTGAAAAACTTGTTGGATGACACTCTTTTCAAAGACGAGCTTACCAAATTACTTTCCGAAGACCTGTCGATCGCAGCTACAGATATGGAGCACTTGATGCCCTTGATCTTGAGAATATTGTTTGGTAGAGTGCAGGGTAGCACAAAAAGTAACAGTCAAAATTCAAAGAAGAATGCCGTAATTAACGTTTTACCTAGCTTGAGTCAAGATCAAATCAAAGCGTTCTTCAAATTAGGTTATGACAAAATTGGATATCAGGGTGTCATCGATGTAAGCTCGGACGACTTTTCTCAACTTAACAGAATAAACGGTTTCGTTAACCTTTTGTTTGAACTTTACGATGTTCTTGGTTACAACTTTTCTGATGCCTTAATCTCCTCGATCCAACCCTTGATATTTTCCATGGCTATGGCTCAAAAGAGGTTAGACTCTGCACCTCAACTGGAGCTTACTAATGAGGATAATGAAGATTTCGAACAAGATAATGAAGAGGAATCTAGCGAAGTGAAAGATGATAAAGTGCAAATCAAAGTCGCTAAGAGAATTCGTCAATTAGGTATGAGATGCTTAAATGAGCTTTTCAAATTATTAGGTAAGACGTTTGAGTGGGACATTTACTTTGACCCAATCTACAAGTATGTCATTGAACCGAGATTGAAGAATTTCGACAAGGAAAATTTACAACAACCTTCTTCCTTGTTGAGTATTTTAGTCAGCTGGATCAAATTACCTAACATCAATAAATTTTTATTAATTGATGACTTCAAGCCGGCCAGGGCAATCATTTCCTTGATTGAAAGTAGAAAGGTTAAAGAATCGGTTTTGTCCGTCGCTTTGGACTTTGCTATTAACTGTCTACAAAGTTCTTTCGTGGACGAAGATGGTCATTTTTTCACTTTATTGGCTATTTTGGTAGAGACTTTACTCAAAGAATTGCCTGTTATAATCGAATCTACTTTAGATTCCGACATTATTGCCAAATCTGCCACTATTCTATTACTTTTAATTGATGGTGACTATATCACTGACGACTTCACCAGAAATTCCTTGATAGACTCCTTATCAAATGTCTTTGATAAACCTCAAAACAAAATTGCAGTTCCAGAAAGAGAAAAGATTTTGATTTCATTGTCTATATTATTCAATGATTGTAATCTTTCGTTCCAAGAAGTCGAAAACTACTTCTTTATTTTTTCGAGAGCTTTAAGGGTATATAAAGAGAAGTCTATCAGAGCAAACTTGGTCGACATCTTTAAAAGCATCGGCTCCAAATTCGAAGACATGGCTACTGTGAGTCGTGTCATTGAAGGCATGAATTCTTACACTTCAAACAATACAGGTGGAAGACTTGGAGAACCTAATTACGAGCTTTTATTGAAAACTTACAAGGAATTCAACGAAGAGCTATTCAGTGAATTTTCTCCTACTCAATGGGTTCCTGTCATTTACTCAGCTTTATTCTTTTTAAATGATGAAGAAGAATTGGTTATCAGAACTAACGCAGGATATGTTTTAAATAAATTCGTTGATGTCTATTCCAGTTTTGACTCCATTAAATCTGCTTCTGAATACATCCATCTTTTCAAGACTATTCTCTTGCCCGATATCAGAGAGGGCTTGAAAAATCCAGTGGAAGTTATCCAAACAGAGTATGTCAATGTTTTGGCTTATGCCGTAAAGAATTCCCAGAATTTTACAGACCTCGAAGATATGAAAGTCTTGTTATATACCGACGATGAAGAAGCCAGCTTTTTCGCCAATATTAATCACATTCAATTGCACCGTCGTCAAAGAGCTATAAGAAGGGCAGCTTCGATGAGAGAATCACTCAAACCAAGCTCCATATCCCATTATATTCTCCCTTTGATTGAAGGTTATATATATAATCAAGAAGAGAAACTCAGAAATGTCTCCATGGAAGCAGTTGTGGCAATGGGATTGCTCGTAAGGAATGTTTCGTGGAATCAATTCAAGGCAATGTTCAAGCGGTACGTTGCAAAGTTGAGAGTCGCTCATCCAGAAAATCTTAAGGTAAGCGTAAATGTGGTTGTTGAGGTCTCTAAATCGCTTTTGACAATCGTTGAACTCAGAAGGACTGATGAGACCATACCAGCTTTGGATACGCTTAAAGAGTTTCCAAGAGATACTGAAGCTGTTGATGCATTTGTTCTTGGGGAAATAGTTCCAGTTCTACAAAGAATTTTGAACGAACGTAATGACGAAACAATTGTGGACAGAATTCCTTTGTCTGAAGGTTTAGTAAATCTTGTTAAGAGTATCTCAGAGACTAAAGTTGATGAGCAACTTCCTGGATTGTTAACGTCGACTTGTCAAGTCTTGAGATCAAGATCTGAGGAGTTGAGAAACGGTGCAAGAAAATCCCTCTGTAACATTGCTTCGAGTTTAGGAGCTAAATATCTTAAATTCTTACTTCAGGAATTGAAAGGTGCGTTGACTAGAGGATCCCAGATTCATGTCTTGAGTTTTACCATGCACTCTTTGTTGGTAGCCGTTTCGGACAAGTTAGAGCACGGTGATCTCGACGAATCCATTGACTTGATTGTCAGTATCATCATGGAGGATATTTTTGGTGCAGCCGGTCAAGAAAAAGACGCTGAAGGATATACCAGTAAAATGAAAGAAGTGAAACATAAAAAGAGTAATGATTCAGGGGAATTGCTCACATCTAATATATCTTTGGCTGACTTCAATAAAGTTATCGAGCCCGTTAAGCTCGTATTACAAGAGAGATTGTCCTTGAAAGTTCAAAACAAATTAGACGAATTGCTTAGAAGATATGCGTTGGGTTTGAATCATAATGAAGAATCTGATACAAGAAACATCTTAATCTTGAGTTTCCAAATCAACCAACAATCTGTATCCCTCTTTGAAGATGACGAAAGAGCCAAGTTGGCAAACCAAAAGATCAATGATAAACACAATAATGAAACCTCTCAAGACCATTTCCTCGTCAAGGTTAATGCTAGACCTTTAAAAACGCAAATTGATTTCAATCAGTACAAGTTTACTTTGCAGAAGTTCGCTTTTGAACTCCTTAGGGCTGCTATCTCTAGACATCCATCTTTGCTCACAGTTGGAAATATGGAACAATTCGTTCCTATGTTAGAAGGCGGAGTGGAATCTAATCATGAAGGTTTGATTGCCGTATCATTGAGATTGCTTCATACTCTAGTACAATTGCCTTTTTCTGAAGAGACTAACCAAGTTTTCAAAAAGTGTGCCAGGAAAGCTTTATCGTTCATTAAGGATAGTCCAAGTACTATCGATGAAGTTTGCCAAGCCAGTCTCCGGTTTTTAGCTACTCTCATTAGACATAGATCAGAGGTCAGCTTGAAAGATTCAGCTATCAGCTATGTTTTAGAAAGAATTCAGCCAGATTTAGAAGAGCCCAAATCGCAAGGGTTGGCATTCAACTTCTTGAAATCAGTTGTTTCTCAACATATTATGTTACCGGAAGTTTATGATTTGATGCAAGTTGTGTCGAAGATCATGGTAGTGAATCATAATAGGGAAATCAGAGATATGGCAAGAAGTATATATTTCCAATTCTTGATGGAATACGATCAAGGAAGAGGAAAGTTGGAAAAGCAATTTAAATTCTTGGTCAACAACTTATCATATCCAACTCAAGAAGGTAGACAGTCAGTTTTGGAGTTGGTCAACTCGATTGTCACAAGAAGTGGTGACGATCTTTTGAATAAGATTGCCCTTTCATTCTTTGTCGCTTTAGCTAATATTTTGGTCAACGATGATTCCAGTAAATGTAGGGAAATGTCCTCACTCATAATCCAGAAAATCATGGGGCAATGTAGCAAAGCCAGTCTTCAATACATCGAAGAATATTTGAGTAGTTGGTTGAAGCAAACCCACAATTCAGCTCTCTCCAGGTGTGCATTGAGTGTCTATAAAGTTTACCTCAGTGAATTCAGTCTACACAAGAACAGGGAGCTCGATGAACTTGCCTTGGCAAAGATCAATTCGATTTTTGGATCTGCCAGTAGAGAAAGTCAAGAAGGTGCTGATGAAATTGACGAGGTTGAATGGCAAGTTGTGTACACTGCATTAAATGTCTTCAGTGGAATCTGCCGGGAGGAAAAACAAAAGATTGTCAGTTCCAATTACGAACAAGCCTGGACTTCTATTATGAATACTCTCTTATATCCACATTCCTGGGTCAGATTAAGTGCTTCCAGGCTAATTGGAGTATTGATATCTAATCTCGAAAACTGTAAATTCACAGTCGATGATTACACCATTCAGACAGTGGCTTATAGACTCTTGCATCAAATTAGTGCACCATCTATTACTGGGGACTTGGGAGATCAAGCGATCAAAAACTTGATTTTGATAGCTGGTACCTGGAATAAAAATGGAACCAAATACATTCACAGAGAAACAGAAAATTCTAAACTCGATAAAGACGACGAGGATGCTCAGTCTAAATACGACTTAGCTTGTGAGTTCTTGTCTACACGTACATGTGCAATCATCAGGCAAGAATTGCAAAACTCGTTGGCTTCTAAAAAGGCTTCTATCAAATTGGCTGCAATGTTGGTCCAAATGTTCGAGGGAGATTTACTTCTCTCCACCTGTGAAAAGCTCATACATTCATTGTACAACTATACTGATTCTCAAGCTAATGCAGGCTATGAAGAGGAATTAGTTCAATTGTCCAGTGAATGTTTACAAGTGATTGAGAAGAAGTTGGGTGGAAGTCAATACACAGAACTTTATGCTAAGGTCCAAAAGGCTATCACTATCAGAAGACAAGAAAGAAGAACAAAGAGAGCTCAAATGGCAGTCTCAAATCCAGATGTCATTGCAAGACGTAAAATGAAGAAACATTCAAGATTTAGAGAAAAGAGAAAGCATGAAAAAGACGAAAATGGTTACTACCATTCTAAAAAGAAACGTTACACATAATTTTATATAATTCTGTACATAAAGAATACTATAAACACATCAATCATTCTTCTTGTTTTATATTGTAATTGGCTTCAGATGGAGGCTCGGACGGTAACTCCGAATGGAATTCTGAATGAGCCTCAGAAGGTGGCTCTGATGGTGCCTCCAAATCCTCGTTATTAGCACCAGGGAGTTCATGATCCTCTTCTTCGTCCATTTGATTAGCCAATTCTTCATTGGTGGCAAGTTCACCATCTTCTGCGTCAATCGCTGGAGTTGCTTGACTTCCTTGTTTCTCACTATTGTAGATGGCCATCTCTCTTTTATACCTCTCCCTATCATCTTCGTAGACTTTTTGATATGGTTTCTTTTCCTCTTCACTAAGGTTCTTCCAGGCTTCCACCAAACTTTTACCAAGTTCTGGAATTGCAGATAACGAGGTATCGCCCGTCTGCTGCTTGATTCTTTCTTTCTCCATTTCACAGAATATTAAATAAGCATTTGTTGGTCTTTTTGGTAAATTCGGGTCTCTTACTCGAGCCTTTGCAGTAGCTTTAGCGGCTGCAGGTTTTTTCTGTTTCTTCGGTGGTTTCGATGATGCTTCAAACTCAAAAGAGGGCGATGGAGGGGGTGACATTTCTTCTATATTGTCGGGGAATGTTATAGCATTTGATTCTAGCCTCTCTAAAAGAACAGCGTACTCTAATCTTAGTCTTCTTATCGAGGTCTTTGTTCTATTTATGGCCAACGTTACTAGACCATTACTTTGATCAACCTCGTCTATCCTCCTTTTCAAGTCTTTACATTTGACTCTGAACTTTTGTTCTGGTTGAAGTTAGTATCTGATGTACATAGTGGTCATTGATATTACATACCTTCGCTTTCAGGGGCAATGTCCTTGGATGTCATAGTGAACAATCTTCCTACACTCAGCTAATGCGCGTTGAAAAATCCTTTACAATTATTTTATTAAGAGAAAACATAATTAACTGTATACAACCTAAAAAACCCCATCCCAGTTACCATAAACCTAAAACCTAATTGTAGTTCGATGTAGTTGGTGTCAATACCTCGTAGTCAGAACCCAATTCAAAATCGTCAGTGTCACTAACATCAATCAACATATCTTCATCTCTACCATCAAATTCACTATGCGATTCCGATGAGATATCTTCGGTATCACTGGCGCCTGAATCGCTGACTTTTTCTGTTTCAGTCTCTGATTGGGCATCCATATAAACGGAATTCGAATCTATTGAGATGCATTCCTTTGGTAAACTAGGTAATACCATGGAATCAGTAGAGCCAATTGAACCTTTCGAATTTGAAATTGGTTCAGGAGATGATTCATCAAGAGATTCAATTCTGAAGTCACCAGACAAGTTCTTTAACGATAAATCGCTGGTGGCTTTGAAATCGCCGTTTTTCAAAACTAATTTGAAAGGATGTTTCAAGTGAGCTGAATTCAATGCAATGTTGAATTTAGATGATTTTCCTGATTCGATTCCGTGTCTTTTATGGACCAAGACTTTACAAATAGAATTTCCTAAAAAGTTGAGAACTTCAATGGTCAAATCAGAGCAATCAATGAACTTTTCAGAGTTATTCAAAATGGTGATTTGGGACATTCCATTTGATTTCAAAGCAAGATTAACACCAATCTTCAGTGATTCCGTTGGTTCAGTTTCATTGGATGAAGTGCTAGACATACTAGAGACTGATGATTGTCTCTCTCTTGATACAGTCAATAAGGACTCTTCTGGATCAAAAACACCTTCCATGACATAGTCATCATTATGACACGAAACTTTGAGTTTCTTACCGAAATGCTTTTCGACTTCGCCACTCAAATTGTAGAATCTCGACTTGGAGATATCAATGGCGCTAGCATTCTTAACAATGATGACTTCCTTCGAATTTTCATCAGAAAACTCGAAGAATAAATCTCCAGCAGGGAAATAATGAGTCGAATTATTGATGATATTGACTGAGAATATCTTAGAATCTGGACCAAATCTCTTCACCTTCAAGGTGACCTTATTGGTCCCCAAAGCTTCGGAGACACTATCAGCTCTCTCGGTCTTCTTGTATCTATGGGAGTTGACCAATGGTGGAACATCATCAGAAGCCTCAGCTAAGGCTACTTCATCTGACTTTTCTACATTCTTGTTTGTAGATTCCTTCCCCTTTTGCACTAAACTCTTCAAAATGACAAATCTCATATCTTCCGAGTCTTCGGCTTCACTGAGGTCGACAGAGTCAATCAACTCTCTGTATCTCTTGGAGTCTTCGAAAACGGATTCCAATTTCAGAAGCGCAGCTGGTGCTCCTTCACTGATCAAAGATTTGATGGCATCGGTAAGCGCAGGAGAACATTGGCCCAAGTCAATGTCCAATAAACCTGGGTTCAAACTTCCCGAGAATTCTTGAGGCATAGAATCATCAGCGATTTCCTTCATTTCATGATTGAAATTATGGCCACCGATTGCTTCCTCATATCTAACATGATCATAGAAACAAGTAGAGCATAAATCAAAATTAGGACATACTGTGCACTTGAATCTTGTACCCAGAATTGGATTATAATCATTGCACTTATCACAGAAAACGTTAAAGTGAACTTTTTCGTCGGTTGGAAGACTCTTGAGGACATCTTTACTGACCTTGTAAGACAGAGGAGAGACAATCTTTACGGTTGGGTGCATGAATGAATGTTTGTCGGTGACAATTTCATTCTCCATGAAATTACTTTCACATGATTCACACAAATCATAATCATGACAAACCAAACACTTATATCTGATTCCTTTGAGAGGAACGTTCTCAGTTGGGGAGCAGAAATCACAACAAGCATCATGATGGGTCAATACCTCTTTCTCTTTCTTGGTTCTTGAGGACACTTGGGTGCCAAAAGAATTAACAAATTCGTGGGTTGCATCAGACAAAATCTCTCTAAACTTCTCACCAGCAACGTCAGTCAACAATTCAGCCAAAGAACCAAGGTTCAATGGACTTGGAGCACATTCAGCTGGCTTTTGTTCTTCTTTCTCAACAGGGTCGTTTTGTGGTACTTCCCCAGTCTCATTGCTCATAGTCGCATTAACTTGCAGAGGAGCAGCATCATCGTGGGAATGATCATTAATGGTCAATTTAACATGACTTTTGACGTTTAAACTTCTTTGCAAACACTTAAAGTCATCTTCGGTTTCTAAAGGAATATATCTCTTACTTTTCTTTGATTTTCTAGCAAAAGAATAAGCATTGACCTTTTCCTTATCTAATGAGAAGGGAAGTTCAGTGGAGACTAACAAATTAAGAAAATCTTGTTTTGTCTTGACTGAATGCATTTCAATTGGGTTTACATAAACTTCATTACGTTCAATTTCTTTATCAGGAGAAAAAACTTGAACATAATTAGCTCTAATTTTCACTTTATCCTCTGGCATAATGTTAACGCAGAAGTAGGAAACTTGCGACTTTTATAATTTGCCCCTTGATAAGGATAAGAACTGACTAGAAATACGTGCGCTGCCCGCTCTTCTCATGGCTGCTGATAATTTTGATTTTTGCGAATCTTGCAACCGAAATATTTTGCAATGGGGTATCCAAAGGCAGTTGTATTTGATTTAGATTATACTTTATGGCCATGTTGGTGTGATGTACATATAGAATTACCCATAAAAAATAGTAAGCCTGATCAAATTGTCGATAGTTATGGTTACAAGCTTTCTCTTTATCCTGAAGTGCCGCTGATCATCAAAGAGTTGAAACAAAACGGTGTTAAAATCATCAGTGCTAGTAGAACACCAACTGTACATATTGCTAAACAATTAATAAGCCATATAAAAATTGATGGAAAACCTTTAAAGGATTACTTTGACTCCAGTCAATGGGGAACCGGTTCAAAGACAAGACATATAAGAGAAGCTGCAAGAGAATTAGGTATGGAGAAGGAATTGAAGGACGGGCAATTCATTTTGTTCGATGATGAATATAGAAACAAAGATGTTAACTCGATTGGTTGCGAATTTGTCTTTATAAGAGATACAAGCACCGGAATGACCAGAGAGTTATTTGACCAAGGAATGGAGTTATACAAATAATTTATTTAATAGATAGTAGTACATAATCACTTAAAAACACCTTGTATTATGAGTAGTAATTTGAGTAGGTATTCAACTACGTTGAACCTGACAATAATTTGATTAGTCGAAAGTTTCTTGAATTGATTTAGCAAGGGAAACAAGATTAGAATGACTAGCATCTTGGGGAGTATTGACTTCTTTCTGTTAGTTAGTATTAGCTTATGATTTTGAATATACAATCCGTTACATACCTTTTTCAACCAGGACTTTAAATCTTCATTTGACATTTCATTAACGTTAATCATACTTTCATCAGCGATATCCCTTGGTTCATCTGATTCTTCACTATTTAATTCAATTGGCTCATTCGCATCATCTTTAGGCTCATCTTTTGACCCAGTAACAAACTGATAAAACGAAGTTTTCAAGTGAGGGAATGTCTTGAGAACAACAAACGATGCACCTATGATTACAGCCGATGAAATTCCAATATTTCTTATTCTATTTGATTTCTTTAATTGTAAAGACATTTTTTAAAGTTAGTTATATCTCGAAAAATCTGGCTATCGAAAGGTTTTCCCGGTTAGGCCATCATATGCGAAAGGAGAAAAAAATTATTTTAGTCATAGGAGTGCACGAACCCATTAATCCTAATTCAAATATATTAATATACATTATGATACACAAGTAAAGTTATTCCACTTATAATTCTTGAGATTCCTTCTTACCAGATTTCTTTGGTAATAAGTTTTGGTGAATGTTTGGTAAAACACCACCTTGAGCAATGGTAACATCTCCCAATAATTTGTTCAATTCTTCATCATTTCTGATGGCTAATTGTAAGTGTCTTGGGATAATTCTAGATTTCTTGTTATCTCTAGCAGCGTTACCGGCTAATTCTAAAATTTCAGCAGATAAATATTCTAAAACTGAAGTTAAGTAAACTGGAGCACCAGAACCAACTCTTTGAGCGTAGTTACCTTTTCTCAATAACCTGTGAACTCTACCAACTGGGAAAGTCAAACCAGCCTTTGATGATCTTGAAGTTGATGCTTTTTCACTTGTTGAAGCTTTACCTTTTCCTCCGGACATTTTTATTTAATTAATGATAACAATTTTAAAAAAAGGGCTGATCAGTTTATTTATATAAATTTGCAAAGTTTTTTTTTGCAGCCTGGCGTTGGTGTTTCTATTGTGGTTATCTAAACAAACGCCGCAGCAGTGCCAGATAATACTTCTCATGACTTTTTACGCACTGGCTTGAGTATAAATCATACCGGAACCCGTTATCGCGTTGAGAATTTTTCAGTCTGCTCGCAGAATATTTCAGTCTGGCTTTGCAGCCAACGCGCGGCGACGCTATGTGTAAACATCCACTATCATTTCGCGTACATGAAGTGGTAATTTCATAAACACACATCCGGCTGTTGTTTTGATTTTACGAATTCCAATAAATTATATAAGGTTTGAAATTTCTCCCTCTTTTTCTTCTCTTTCTCATAAATATTATTATCTAAAATGGCCCCAAAAGCTGAAAAGAAACCTGCCTCTAAAGCTCCAGCTGAGAAGAAACCAGCTGCTAAAAAGACTGCTTCCACTGATGCTAAGAAGAGAACTAAAACCAGAAAGGAAACTTACTCTTCTTACATTTACAAAGTTTTAAAACAAACTCACCCAGATACCGGTATTTCCCAAAAAGCTATGTCTATTATGAACTCTTTCGTTAACGATATTTTCGAAAGAATTGCTGGTGAAGCTTCTAAATTAGCTGCTTACAACAAGAAATCAACCATCTCTGCTAGAGAAATCCAAACCGCTGTTAGATTGATCTTACCAGGTGAATTGGCTAAACACGCAGTCTCTGAAGGTACCAGAGCTGTTACCAAATATTCTTCTGCTTCAAACTAGATTTGATCTTGATTATTTTTATGTGTAATATTTTGTATATTAGTTAATATAGTTCTTTGGCTTGCAAGTGTTTACTCCACTCTTTAGTTGTCTCTCCTGATTGACCTTTAGATTTTTTCTTCTCTTTTATAAGTTAGCACGGAAGACTGTGCTTTTGCCTTGAAGTGTATAGAATGTTTCTGTTTATAGAGTCTTAGTCGTATGAAGTATAACCAAATATCCTGGCAATTGGGTATTATCAACGTGTGTTTGTGAATTTCCTCTCGGAATTTACAATTTCTATCTGGGTCTATGTAAGGCTAAAGTAAGAACTGGTTTTTATGAATAGTTTAATATATATTTCTCCTTCTTTACCCCCGATTGTGAAGCAACCATGGTATTTTACGGCCTCTGGAATTATAGGTGACCGGAAAAGATCAATGTAAGGCAGACCAGTTGAAGCGTCTACTAGCGTCTGCATGCAAGACGCTAGGGTTACATATATTTTCGGTCCTCCCACTACTCGTAGTGTATGAGGTCTCCTTGACTAACATAGTATGGCAACAATCACTGGTGGCCCAGAACTTCGGGTCTTATGAGGTCTAGTAGCTGGGAGCTTCAAATGGGAACTGATTATAAAATCGAAATTGTTCAGTTAAAGATTTGTACCACATTAGTCATATTTTGCAACCATAAACTTCGCAGAAATTACTCTTTCCAACTTATTCCTTCGTAAAGAGTAAATAATTCGATTCAAAAACAAAATGAATCAGTAAAGGGATTGGTATCAATAAACTAACCTTTCTACTACCTCTCATATGTCTTTGGTAATTGTTAAAATTTTTTGCTACACACCAAAGTTATTATCTTGGTGGTCTTGGAATACGAGGATGCTAAAAAATATCTCTTGCGATAAAACGTAAACGGCAGGTGCGTTCGTAAGAGTGGAGCAGATCATTTCAAAACGGTGGAGTTCATCAAAAGTAAGATCCATAAAGAGGGGGTACTACAAGTTACTAAGCGTTAGCGTGTTTGACTTTTCTTTTGATGAAAATGTTGAGCTTTAAACTCCAACAGTCAGAACAAGCGTTCAACTTTATTTCAGTGGTCTGAGAGGCTTGTACGAGACCAAATGTGTAGTCGTATTCTTCATGGAGCTGTGGCCTTGTTGATTTCTATGAGGATTATAATTAGATGCCCGAGCTGGCCTCGGTCTATGAGATTACCCCAGAATCTGCATTCCGTGCTACACGTCAAGAAAAATGCTCTTAAACTCATGACACACCGCCCTAATTTGCGGGGCAACGTAGAGATCACCATCAGTGATGCAAAAAACGTTCATATATTCTTGCGGTAATTGGTATCCGCTGGCCCTGCATATCTGTTATTTTTTTATTGTTACCCCAGGTTTTACCTTATACAGTTCCGTTCTCTCAGGTATAGCTGAAGGTGTGGGGTCTACTTGTTGAGATGGGGAGAGAGTTTGCAAAAGGCTGCCTTCCAGAATACTATATAAACCAAGGTATGATTCCATATTCATTCTTTTAATTCAAAATGTCCATCAAGAAAGTCGACATTGTACATGAAGAGTTCGTATCACCAGGTGCATCTATTGACAAAGAAGTCAAACTTGATGAAAGGGCTCAAAAGTTTGTCAAATCTGTGGGTCCAAAGCTTGCACCTTTAATACCTCAATATGATGCCTGGTATAAGAAAAAACACTTGTTGAAGTTGAATGTGCTTTTAACTTTTGTTTGTTTAACTTCCTCAGCTCAAGGCTATGATAATGCCCTTATTAATTCAGTCCTTGCTTTCCCTGAATGGCAGCACGACTTGATGAAATCACCGGAGGGTGAGTGGCTAGGTTTCATCGTTGTGACCTTGGCAATTGGTGGTATAGCTGGTACATTCTTAGCTCCTATAATTGGAGACAGGTACGGAAGACTTTTAGCTTTGAGGATTGGTATTGTGGGCTTGATTGTTTTTGCTCTAGGACAAACTTTCGTGCAAACTGATGCACAGTACTTGGTTCTTAGGGCGTTCATTGGATTTTTCAGTGGTTTGTGTAGTCAAGCTATCGTTTTAGTAGCAGAGCTCTCATTTCCGGCCTATCGTGGATTCTTCTCTTGTTTTTACATGACACTGTACTACACGGGATCATTTCTTGGAGCATGGACGGCATATGGTGCTCGGAATTTGGGTGACTGGTCTTGGAGGCTTGTTGGTTTGCTTCAAGTTGCCTTCCCTTCGATTGTACTCTTGGCTATTTTTAATTCGGTTCCAGAGAGTCCTCGTTGGCACGTCTCTAAGGGGAACTTGGAAGCAGCACGTCAAATACTCCTTAAATATCATGCTGGTAATGACCCAGAGTGGTTGCCTATAGTTGACGTGGAGATCGAAGAGATATGTTTACAGTTGGAACTAGACAAACAGAATGGTGATACTACCTGGGCTTCGATGTTTCATGGTCGCCAAAATATATGGAGACTGTTCATTACTATAAGTTTGGGAATATTTGCCCAGTGGAATGGAGTGGGAGTTATTTCGTACTACTTGGTCGGTGTCTTGAACTCTGTCGGTATTACCTCCGTCACCCAACAAACTTTAATCAATGGATTCCTCCAACTTTGGAACTTCATTTGGGCAGCTGGTGCATCTTTTAATGTAGATAGATTGGGCCGCCGTGCCTTATTCTTATGGTCAACTATTGGTATGTTGATATCTTATATTATAATCACTGGTTTGAGTGCAGCATATTCAGAGCAGGGAAACGAAAGAGCTGGTATTGCTGTTGTGGCATTTTTGTTCATTTATTACGGGCATTACGACATAGCTTTCACTCCATTGCTCACGTGCTACCCAGTTGAGATATGGCCCTTTCATCAAAGGTCAAAGGGTGTGGCCATGGGCCAGATGTCTACCTATGCGTCCCTCTTGTTCAATCAATTTGTGAATCCAATTGCGTTAGGAGAGTTGGGATGGAGATACTATTTCGTGTATGTTGGCGTCTTAATAGTTATGCTTTTGGTAGTTTGGT
Organism: Yamadazyma diddensiae; assembly: GCA_030563465.1. NCBI lineage: Eukaryota > Fungi > Ascomycota > Pichiomycetes > Serinales > Debaryomycetaceae > Yamadazyma > Yamadazyma diddensiae. Next base: position 31,866 of record JAJMIX010000034.1, read on the forward strand.
TCCTCTATCCTGAAACCAAGGGGCATAGTTTGGAAGAAGTCCAAGAAATCTTCGAAGGTAAAAAGGAAAAGGATGAAGGTATGAGCGTCTGATCCATATTAAACAATATTTACAGTATGTACTAAATAGCTTAATTATGACTTTGTTCGGAAACTGAATTTTTTTCAACACCTTGTATCACATTCATAAGTCCACAAAAGAACCGTTCAAGGCTCTGGGTCTTGTAGAGACACTGCCTCTTTAAGTTTTGGATGTGTAGTAAAACGACATATTAAGTAGATAAAAGTTGATTTGAAAGACCTTCGAAAATATTCGAGAAGAGTACTTCCAAATCCAGTCCAGAGCTCTTAAGGGGTACTCAGGGGTACAGTATATAGAAAAAGTAAAAATACATGAATAGAGAGTAGATTATTATGACAATCTGGCACTTTTGGGACAGAAAGATTTATTAAATCATTAGTTAAAAGTAATAAACATATATTTTTTTCATTACGTCAAATAGAGCCGTTAAAGATTCACTAAAGGCAACTCATAGTATTCATTGCTCCTCCACCATTAATTGAACTTGATAAATTCATGAAGGGGAAGATTTTTTTATATTTAGCCGCTAGTCTACTCTCACGGTTATCCTCATTCTGGCCCGTAATTACACCTTGTCTAGAGTGTGCCAAACTCAAAACACAACAAGAATTTGGGGCTTCTTACATTCGGTATCTACACTTAAAAGGTCCGTTTTCAAACTTCATTTTCCCATTGCCTATCTGTCGAAAGCGATCTCATCACAGTGGTATCTTACATTTAATATCCCAGAACATAAGGTGTAAATATAAGACAAATTGTCTCAACCTTGATAAGCGGGCAGGTGTCATAACCTGTATCTTCAACACATTGCAGCACAGGCAATCTTCTGTACCTCCCGCATTAGTTAATATAAGAGAGCGCTAAGCACAACAATATCAAGACAGAAGAATGTTCCTCTTCACATGAAGCCTCCGTCAGCGGATTAATTAATGTATTCCACTATTGGGACAACTCGATAGCCTTTTCCACCGGTTGTGCTGACCAAAGGCCTCATTCATTCACCATGAATATATATTCACATTAAGTGCATTTCATACGAACCATTATGATCGTACAGCTCTGATATGAAGGAGTCTCAGAGAAACTTCCCATAAGACAGGGATCAGTTAGTACAAGAAAAGAGAAGAACGCATGCAATGCGACACCATATTGCTGTATTCTAGGAGTGGATGCTAAGAGACCAATTAAATCTTTGGCAAGCTCTGTAGCTACAATACAATTTTCAAGCTATGAGACAAGTAATATTAGGATCCATCAGATTTCCGTAGACATCATTTATAGTACTAACATTTGATTCCCCCTTGGTAAAGTTTTCGGGGAGCAAAGTACTTTCATCTCACAAACCATCTAATAGGCACTTTTCAAGCTGTTCCATTAATGCCAATGTGTATATGTAGTTTTATAAAAAGTTATATAATCATACACAGACTCAGATTATCAACAATACACAATTGTTTCATCCACCTTACTCAGATACGTCATCCGAATCGTTACCCTATTCAAGAGACAGGCATAAGATTTGTTTCTGCAAGAATTGAGCAGAATGTGGTCTAGATGTTGAATCATTTGTCTGCAGATGATTCTATAAGTTTTGGGGAATCATCATCCCTTAAGATTGAATCAAATTGAAATCAGATTTGTACAGAAACGGACTTCTTGGAAGAGGACTAGCGGGATATCTATAAACTATAGGTATCTGGCTACCTGTACAATAATACATAAAAAACATCATCGGTGATGTAGTTATAATAATGAATGAATGCTACATATTCATATGTACATTATAATGAATATAGATACTCCTTGTAAACACCATGCCTCAAGCCACTTGTTGTACTATTGACTTGCTTTGAGATGGTACTTATGCTGTCTATCCAGAATTAACTTCCTCTACTACATGCGCATGATATTCGCTTTATTGCCTTTCCTTCCCAAAATTGGAATTGAAGTCGAGGGCTGGCAAAGATCTCTAAAACTGAGGTATGAAAGAACTCATTATCTAACAAAATATGGTGGATAATTCTGGATTTGTGACTTGTGACAACAACTTCACAACTATTGTTTTAAATAAGAAACTATTGTAATTACCTGCTTATCTTGTATACTTACCGGAGTTCGATTATCTTACTATCGCTAATGGTTTTAGCCGTGAATAAAGTTTCACCAACTCGAAAAGTTATGATTATGTATCTTGTAGTGCATATCTGCATTCGCTTGCAATAAATAAAATCTGTATGAGAATCGCGATAGAATGCACCCTTTCTAGTCAATCCCATTGCAATCATAGTGTATACTTTCTTTATCGAAGTTCTTCTCAGCGAAAGAACGTGTCTACCTATAGGAAAGGAAAAAGGGAGACTACTAAAACAATGCAATTCCGAACTATTCTGGAGCTATATGCCTATTTGTTTGAGATCTGAACGGACTTTACCGCTAACAACGCCTTTAAAACTCGAAGCCGGTTGAGAGATGGGTTAATTGTTGAGTTTGCCGTAAGCTTAATGAAACTTGCAATAAATGTTATTATAGCAGGAAACTGCTACAAATCAATAATTGAAGAGGGAGCCCATAAAGTAAATAACTACATTGATGACCACTAAGTTCTGTTTCTATCTGGGCTACACTTTATTTTTATTTTTCTAACACTTATTTACGGTTACTAATGTCATTGAAAGTAGGAAAAGTAGGTCTATGATCCTAGTACGTCCTTAAGAAAGGACACTAGGTGAGACCGCAAACGGTTCTTCAGAATTTAACACTTATTTTCAATGCATTAGGGGTCCGTTTATTTTATATTATTAAATGAATACTATTCAAATTGCATCATTACGACGACCATGTTTAGAACTATTTCCGATTTCCTGTAAATTCTTAATCCATCGATACATTGCACATAGCATAGGAAAATTACTAGAGAAGCCTATAATGTTAAATGATCAGAGACTTTCTAGTCCTTCTTATGTTACATGTTCCAAATATCAAAGGGAGTTTCAATGGTATTTTGAGGCAGGGTCTTACATGGACGTATCCACTAAATCTACAGAAGAAGATGTACTCTTTTTCTACTATATTTGAATTATATTCTGCAAAGTAGCCTCGGCCACTTTAAACGTTCACTTGTTGTAGACAAATCATTGTTAACAAAGACTAGCGAAGGTCTTATGTGGAGCCGTGACAACAGGCATCTGAAGAAGATTTTACCCCAAATCAAAGCTGTGAGTTGCTTTGTTGTAGGTTAACTTAGTCGATGGCTAATGTGTGTATTAAATGACTAGTAAACTATATCCCACATTTGCAACGGCCATAAGAACTATAAGAACTATACCAACTATAAGAGGAGCATTTGAGGTGCATCAATAGTTAAAAGACAAAGTTTTGCAGGTTCCAAAGGAGCTTTTCAATCCATCTGATACCTATGCGAGTACCCGATGAGAGAACCGGTATCATAGTTCATCCGCATATTCAAATTGTTATTGTCAGACAGTTCAGATTTGGAATCTTTGTCAGGCTCCCTTGATCTTAGACTTAGTTGGCCGAATCTTCAACGAGCCTGTCACTGGCATTGTAATCAAGGTCGCCAGAGTAAAGGCATCAAGATTCTGACTGTCAAGGATCCAGTTAACATCCATCACATTATTAATCAAGTGATGAACACATCGTTTGCTCTTGAGTTCTTGTAAGTAGCGGGATGGCGAAGTTGTTTATAGGGGGATATATTAGTGGAGGCGCCCGTTGTACTTTCGCTGATACTTAATGAATCTCTTCAAAATTAATGAATTATCGTACGTAAACCCTGACACATAACCTAGAGTTATAGATGTTAAATTCCAGTTGAGACAGTAGAAGACACCATGTTATTTTGCTGGCTTTCAAATATAATGTTAGCTGTATCTTAGTATCACCCTTAACCTCCCATATCGCCTTCATGTAATTTTTCGGCATCAGAAATCAGTTTATTTATACCCCTATAATGATACATATCTCACGGAGCATAATCAGGCCAAGGACTTGAATATCCACCACGAAATAAATTCAAACGAAACGAACTCAAAGTGATATATTCCCAGCTCCGCATTGGGGATTTTGAGGTTTTCGCCTTCCTCCAACTTTGTCTTTATTTGCTTTTGCGATACTATAAACATCGCCTGTTTTGTGTCCTGGTAGCTGTATTACGTAGAAGATGGAAAATCGCTTTACTTGTTCCCCATATTTAGCTAGTTTCCCATATTTAGCTTGGACGCTGTTGCTGTGTCTTCGGTCCTACAGATACAAAAAAAATATTGAGTATAACTGATCTAATTCTAAGGCTATTCTTGTCCATTCGATAATGGCTCTGTCAAAAGTGGCATGCTCAAGATTTTATAGACATCTCTTTTTGTCAAAGTACTCATCAGTATATATCATATAAGTACTCATAAGTATATATCATATATAATCTTTTACGTATTTAATAAAAGTTGTATTTCAACATTTTATTGAGGCGTACACAGTGAATTTTCTCTAGATTTACATAGAAATGATAGAGACAAACAGTGAGAACATCCTGCTTTAATGCTTCATAAAATGTTCGTGCAGAGAGCACTCACCTACCAATCAATAGCAGGACTGATCTACACATATACAAAATGTGAGAATCATAGTCGAGCAATCTTTTATGCGAGGAGGATAGGAAAGGATCTGATAGAAAGAGGAACAAAAAATTCGAAAGTTATATTTGTAGGAATTTAGGAAAAAAAGTAAAACTATTAGTGTGGGTGTTTGGGCCTTATTTCCTAAAAGGTTAATTAGTTGAAATCACCAACTCCATACGAAGCGGTCACCAGCAGCGCTCTGAAGAATATAGCCAGCAAGATATATTGTGATTGAAAATGAGAAGGAAAATGAAAAACAACTTGAGTCCGAATCTTGGCCAAGGTTCCGACAATGAAGAAATATCTGTTAATGATACCTTTGTACTCCCAACCCACACCAGATAATTCTCAAAATCTCAAGATGTTTCTCCACCAGCTGTAAGTTTCCCTTCTAAATGTACCCAACAAAGGTTAGAAGTGATGCATAAGAGGTGCAGGAGACTGTTGCAGCATATTAATGGTGGCTTATGGTAGCTTCATCAAATGAGAGTAGGAAACTGAGTCAAGAAGAGAACTAAAAAAGGTAAGCAGTTGGTGATCGGAAACATTTTCACCATGAAGGATTTCGAAGAAAGGGTTCGAATTGAACTAGTTCCATGAAGATCGTGGCACTTCTCCCTCCTTTATATCCCAATAATTCTCGTTTCGACAAAAATTATTACCTTCGAAACGTTGTGATCACATCTACACTGTAAAATATTTATTCGTGATGTATCCTATGGTGGGATGTATCTTCCATTCTTCTTTTTAAATTTACCATCTCTGGGCTATCATTTGAAACGTTAGGAGCCCAGAATCTAACACTCTACTAGAGAAAAAGATCCTCTAATGCATTAAGATCGGAGAGTGAGTTTTCCACTTTGGGTACCCTGACTACACTCGTATATCTGGAATTATACTTCAACAGCTGCCAAAAAGTGTCTAAATCAGCGTGCCTTGTATGAGTCAGTGGCTCAAAAGTTTAAATTTGCAACAATTCGGAGTTAAGCCCGAGATTGTGGTAAAAGAACGAAAAGAAGTAGACTTAGAGGTTTGAAGAGAATACCATATCAACTATTTATTGGTCTTGATTATATTTCAAGCTCCTGATGTAGGAAGTTTCCAAAAGTAATTTTCGAATGTTATCAGTTATATTTCGAATTCGTGAATTTCGTAATTTTGAGATTTTGATCAGAGGGTAGTGGCTGATTGAAATTATAAAGAATCAACAAATGAAATATATAGTGGGAATGAAAACCACACATTCAGAAGCTCCTCTATATTAGTCATTAATTGTAACTGAGACCTCTTTATAGACTAATGTATAGGGTAAATACTAAAAACAGTAAATATTTCCTAATCGATTAGAGAAAGATAACTTAAATTTATACACATGCTAGTAACCGCCTTCTTACGACCGCTTCTTTGAGCCCATGATTCAACAATGTCTCTCTTTTTGCAAACGATTGATTTGTGTGAATTAAATCTGACGAAGTGATTTTACCAACAAACTTCAAATTACCTTAGTGTGCCTTGTTTGTTACCTGTATTACTCTGGCCTAAAAAAAAAGGAAACAAACAGCAAATCCTTAAACCGGCAAGCTGTACCATCTTTGCATTGTTGGAAGCGGGTTATAACCGGAAGATTTTGGGGATATATGATCAGATATCATTTCTCCAAAAATTTATTTAAGCATGTTGCTGATTAGGTCAGACGCTATACTGATCAAGGCCAAAGGGGATCAAGAAAACTTACACTAGTTCTTTTATTTCTACATCTACGGGCTATAAATATTTATATATGTATCAACAGGATGGTTTACAAAAAGTCTTGTTTGGTCAAGTAGTCGACAATAGACTTGATGAATGAAGAGAAGTCAGTTTCATTAGAGTTCAAGTTGAAGTTGTTTTCTTCTTCAGATTCTTCGTCAACATTGATAACAATACTGTTGGAGGCACCGATAACACTAGTGATGCTTTCAGCATCGCCGGACAAAGTCAATACTCCGGAACCAGCCTTAACTAATTCACCAATGATGAATGGGTCGTTGTTGTCGGTTAATTTTGTGATTCTTCTGTTGGTGTTCAATTCATTCAATACGGATTGCAAACCGAAAGAGACATACTCGGCTTGTTTCAAACCTTTAGAGTTGTTGATGACGATGACAAAACCTTGTTGCTTTCTTGGAGGGTTGGTGGCTCTCAAGATTTTGACAACTTCAGGGTAAGAGAACCATTCTGGGATTTCAGTACCGTCTCTTAATCTTTGTCTCAATTCGGTACCAGAGATGTTAGCTGTTTTTGTGGTCTTCAAATCAATGGTATCAATAGGAGCATATCTGTCTTCGTCAGGCAAGTAGGTGACCATTCTGAATGGAACAATGCTAATGAGTAATTCATCACCTAAGGATTTCAATAAATCTTGAGCATCGTAAGGACCGTAAAAGTCTACTCCTTTGGAATTCTTACCAGGACCTGCGTGGTCTCTTCCAACAATGAAATGATCAACTCCATAATTTTGTCTGATCAAAGCATGCCATAAAGCTTCTCTGTCTCCAGCCATTCTCATAGCCAATGGTAATAAAGACAAGGAAGCTAAATTTTCTGGGAACTTCTTCAAAATTTGTTTGTATACCTTGACTCTGGTGTGATGATCGATATCACCTGGTTTGGTCAAACCGACAACAGGGTGAATCAAAATGTGACCATCTTCACCTAAATCCTTAGCGGCTCTGATAGTCAACTCTCTGTGAGCTCTGTGCATTGGGTTTCTTGTTTGGAAAGCAACAGTTTTATGGTTTCCACTGTTCCATCCAGCTTGATCGAACTCTTTTCTTAATTCGGTTGGGTTCTTTCTGATTTCGACATAATCGTAATGCTTAGGGAAGCTTAAACCTTGAATAGAACCACCAATGTAGATATCACCAGCGGTGTTGAATAAATATTTGATAGCTGGGTGTTCTGGATCACCTCTGAAAACCTTTTCAGCTTCGAGTTTCTTATCTGGCTTGTAAATAGATTCGATGGTCAATAAAGCCAAAGCGTTATCATCTCTTAAATCAGTCAAAACTAATTTGTCACCAACAGAAACGGTCTTAGAGAAGGATTCATCAACGTCTAAGGTAATTGGAATTGGCCATAATAAACCTTTACCATCTTTTTTGACGCTTGATAATCTCATATCATTAACGACAGACTTGTAGTCTTCTTCGTTAAGGAAACCATCCAATGGACTGAAACCACCGTTCAAGATCAATTCCAAATCACATAATTGTCTCTCAGTCAAGATTAATTGTTTGTAGTTTTTTGCAGCAATTTCGTTAATTAAATCTTGCTTGATTCCAGAGTCTCTGAGGACTAAGTCTTTTAATTCACCTCCGTGTGGTTGAAGAATCATCTTTTGTAATTTACAATAATTTAAGATAAAATAGAATTATATATATAAAGTAAGTGAAAATTTATTTCTTTGGAAAAAAAACCTATGAACCAATATCACGTGAGTTGACAAATTTGCTTAAAATTTGGGGCATTATAGATAAAGTATAGAGAGACTAAGAGTTTCTTGAAAATATCAAAAGCTTGGTGTGTAAATTGAAGCTTGGCATATGGGCCATCTATTAACTTACTTGGAAATGAAGCCACTACGATGCTCAAAGTAAACTGTGGCATTAAGTAGTTGCAAACGAAAACCTAGATATTGCGAAATCATGCATACATAGAAATGAGATTTCTTTTCATGATCTGCGGGAATTGTAACATGTAAATAATAAACAAACTGTAAAATGGCGTTCTAGGCCTGTATATGACTCAGACAAATTGTAAAACATAATTCGCAGGACAGGCTGGTTAACGCACGACCCGGAGCAGAGGAACGTGAGACTCAGAGAGAGAGAGAGAAACAGAACCCCCACTTTAGAACTTGGGGGAGACGACCTCGCACAGCACCAAGTGGGGGATCTCAACGTACAAACAGTGGGGGTGGAAACAACAACGTTGTCACTCAATAGGGTTATACTGCCACTGTGTGGGGGAGGGGGGAGGAGGATCGGAAAAGCTCGAGAATCTATATAGATGAACCTCCACGCTGCCCCGCATAACGTGGGAATTACGTCAGATAATAATATGTTTCCGAACCACCTATAGTGTGTTACCTCTAGCCACCTGTATTCGGAACAAATTCAATCCGTTTCGGTCCTGTCTATTGGCGGTGCGGGCTGGATTTGCCACGTTAAATCAGCAACAATCGATCGATTCATGCGCTCGCCACTCGCATTTCCGCTCAAGACGGTGGTGCTCGGTCTAGGCAAGTCCGAGTTTCCTGCAAATAGCTGCAAGTGTATATCGATTTAACACCAGATATAACGGACAGAAATCCCAGCAAAGTAATAAAGCTATATAATTGTCAATTACATATATATATATTTCAATCCGGGTTTCTGTACTCTACGGCAACCCCCTAAACTTGCACACCCCAATCGGCCATTAGTAATACTTGACCAAAACTGCAGTCGCACAAATCTCGCCTTTGCCGGAATCAGGACAAGATTGTCGTTCCAAGCTCAAAAACTCTCATTTAAATGAAGTAGAATATCCAACAAATGCTGAATTTCCATAACCCACATTTAAAGTAGTTTTTCACTCTATTTTTTAGGTTTTATATTTTACATTAATTATGTCTGCTCCAACGTATGTATAAACATGTATAACATGAACAATTGTAATTATTACAAAACCCCCCAAATTTCACCTGGTGCCGTCGGGTATATATTAATTGAAAAATCCCCAGATTTCCAACAATTTTTTTTGTGTGAAAAATGCAGCGATTACAATTGATTTCACGTCAACTTACAAAACTGATTACTAACAAACCTAGTGGTGATATTGGTTTAATCGGATTGGCCGTTATGGGTCAAAACTTGATTTTAAATGCCGCTGACCACGGATTTACTGTTGTTGCTTACAACAGAACTGTTTCAAAAGTCGATGAATTCTTAGACAACGAAGCTAAGGGTAAATCTATCATTGGTGCTAAATCCATTGAAGAATTATGTGCTAACTTGAAGAGACCAAGAAGAATTATCTTGTTAGTCAAGGCTGGTAAACCAGTTGATGCTTTCATTGATCAATTATTACCTTACTTGGAAAAGGGTGATATCATCATTGACGGTGGTAACTCTCACTTCCCAGACTCCAACAGAAGATACGAAGAATTAAACAAGCAAGGAATCTTGTTTGTTGGTTCCGGTGTTTCTGGTGGTGAAGAAGGTGCTAGATACGGTCCATCTTTGATGCCTGGTGGTCACAAAGATGCTTGGCCTCACATTAAGGATATCTTCCAAAGTATTGCTGCTAAATCTGATGGTGAACCATGTTGTGACTGGGTTGGTGATGCTGGTTCTGGTCATTACGTTAAGATGGTCCACAATGGTATCGAATATGGTGATATGCAATTGATTTGTGAAGCTTACGATTTAATGAAGAGAGTCGGTAAATTCACCAACAAGGAAATGGGTGATGTTTTCGCTAAATGGAACAAGGGTGTTTTGGACTCTTTCTTAATTGAAATTACCAGAGATATCTTGTACTTTAACGATCCAACTGATGACACTCCATTATTAGAAAAGATCTTGGATTCTGCTGGTCAAAAAGGTACTGGTAAATGGACTGCTATTAATGCTTTAGATTTAGGTATGCCAGTTACTTTAATTGGTGAAGCCGTTTTCTCTAGATGTCTTTCTGCCTTAAAGGGTGAAAGAGTTTCTGCTTCCAAGAGATTAACTGGTCCATCTCCAATTGAAATCACCGACAAACAACAATTTGTTGATGATTTGGAACAAGCTTTATACGCTTCCAAGATTATTTCTTACGCTCAAGGTTTCATGTTAATTAGAGAAGCTGCTAAGGAATACGGTTGGAAATTAAACAACCCAGCTATCGCCTTAATGTGGAGAGGTGGATGTATTATCAGATCCGTCTTCTTGGCTGAAATTACCGCTGCTTTCAGAGCTGAACCAGATTTAGAAAACTTGTTATTCAACAAGTTCTTCAACGAAGCTATCACCAAGGCTCAATCCGGATGGAGAAACACCATTGCTAAGGCTGTTGCTTCTGGTATTCCAGTTCCAGCTTTCACCACCGCTTTATCTTTCTACGATGGTTACAGATCTGAAACTTTACCAGCTAACTTGTTACAAGCTCAAAGAGATTACTTCGGTGCTCACACCTTCAAGGTCTTACCAGGTAAAGAAAACGATTTCGTTAAAGGTGACTGGATCCACGTTAACTGGACCGGTAAAGGTGGTAACGTTTCTGCTTCTACTTACGATGCTTAAACAACTTTATATAAAATGAAATAAATATACATTTAAATAAACAAGCAATAATTCTCTAAACTGTCAATGGATCTCTCTTGTTCCATTCCATAATTAATCCATCCATTGGGAATAAAGTTGCGAAAACTCTAATCTCTTCTGATTTTTCAGTAACATGATGAACCAAATCAGAGTGCAATAAAACTTTACCCAATAATCCAGTAAACAAAGTCATAACATAATTTTTACCAATACAAGCGTGAGGACCGTATCCGAATACTAACCAATTACGTTTAGTCATCTCGTCGGTTGCAGTGTCCCATCTGTCAGGAATGAAACTGTCTGGTTCAGGGTAAACTTCTGGATCGTGTAATGATGGGTAGAAAGTTGGAATAAGCATAGCTCCTTTTGGTGCAGTATATTCTGGAGTCACTGGGAAACTTTCCTTAACCAAGTAAGGAACCATAGTGACTGGTGGTCTATATCTAAGACTTTCCATAACAACATTGTTAGTGTACTTCATTTTTTCAATGAGATTCAAGTCTAATCTGACAGATAAATCATTGTTTCTAACAGCCAATTGTTCTTCTCTAATTTTCTTAGCAATGTCTGGTCTATCAGCAACAATTTGGAATAACCAACAAGCAAGAGAAGAAGAAGCATCTTGGGAAGCGAATAAAAAGGTGAAAACTGCTTCAGAGATTTCTCTATCGGTGAACTCTCTGGACAATAATTTGGTGTCTTCAGCAGATAACTTATTTTCTTTAGCTTGTTTCATTGAGAAAAGCCATTTTTCCATTAATGAAGCAGGTTCTTTATTATGTTCATAAATATCAATTCTGGCTTTACCAGCACATTTCTCAAAAGTCTTCATAGTCTCATCGGCAATCTTTTGTCCATACCAGGTCTTGGTATATGGAATGATGATTGGGAAATTAACCAATTCTAAAGCAGCAGTAATCTTGAAATAATTATCAGCAATCTCTTCAATTTGTTCAGTAGTAATATATTCACCACAGAAGGTTCTTAAAGATACAGCACACATCAACTCTCTGAACTCTGGGAAAAATTCTCTTTCCCCACTATAGTTATTGAATTTCTCAATATACTCATCAATGAGGGTTTCTTGAATAGGAATGTACCCTTCCAAGGCCTTAGTAGTGAATAACCCATTCAATGACTTTCTGTAATCAACGTGAGCCTTTCCGTCCAAGAAGACCCAGTTACTAGGTCTCAAGATTTTAACGGCAACATCGACTAAACAAGGTTTAACGTATTTTGGAGAATTTAAAATCTTTCTTGATAAATCTCTAGTGGAAGCGATAACCACGAATTTGTGGAAAACTGCAACACATGATAAAGGTCCTGAGTTCCATTTGGCAAGGTACTCTTCGAATTTTGGATCTAAAGATTCCAAAAAAGGACCGATGATTGGCCATAATTTGAATGAAGGGCCTGCGATTGTTCCCTTTTTTCTGATGTAATCCACTTGTTCAAACGTTAATAATAAGATAGCGGCGGTGAGGATCCATTGCCAGGTTGGCACTTGACTTACATAGTCAAGAGCTTTATTCAACCCGGGAGAAGAGAGTGTATTTGAAAAATCAGTAGAGTTGGCACTCATGGGGTGATAGTTGTGGTGAATTTTTATTATGATTTTTTTCTATTAAACGAGAACGATCGTATAGTCGTGGAACGCCCAGCTCGTACGGGATCGGACCACCTGGTTAGCGCCGAAGTGCTGCGTTCGCGGTGGTGTCGCAGTCTATTTGCCCTATTTCTGACATGTCGCTCGCTAAATGGGTTATCTTCGCGGTAGGGCTCGCGGTATTTGGGTTTTGCCTGTGCGAATATGCTCTTCGCACCTCATCTCATCTCATCGCAAATATTTTTCACCATGGGGAAGAGAAACCTCAAGTCAAAGGCCAACGAAGAGCGTAGGAAAAAGTTCAAACAAGACGCAGATGCATTACTTACAGGTGGTTTTGCTAACCAACCAGCTGACGCTGGAGTAGACTTGGAAACCGAGGAACCAGACTGGGATGTCGAGCAAAGCTATGAGCTTAAACCCAGGTCCGCACAAAAAGAGGTCAAAGAAGGGTTGCCAATTAGAACCAGTGATGGTAAACTTGAAAGAGTCCAGATCGAAGAAGAGAAACCAGAGGAAGAAGAGCCAGAACCAGAATCAGAACCAGAACTGCAACCGCAACAAGAACAACCTGAACAAGAGGAAGATGAATTCAACGATGCCTCATTATCGCCAAGGGAAAGATTGATCAAGATTAAAGAAGAAGTGGCAGATTTGGCCTCCAAACTTATGGAAGACCCTGAAGAAAACATAGCTTGTTTAACAAGGCTCCGGAAAATGTCCATGTCAAAGAATTTCGTCGTTAGTCAATTATCCATGATGGCTCTTGTCCCTGTTTTTAAGAGTTTGGCTCCGGGATACAAGATCAGACAACTCACAGACCAGGAAAAGAGAGAGAAAGTCAGTAAAGACGTTGCCAAATTAAGACAATTTGAACAGACTTTAATCTACAATTATAAGCAATTCATTGATCATTTATCTCACCTTGGAAAAGTCACCCGTATGAACTCTCTCAATAATAAGAAAATAACTGAAGAACAAGTGAAACTCGGACAGTTGGCATTAAAGGCGTGCTGTGATATGGCATCCTCATCTTTAAAATCATTCAACAATAACAACGATCTTCTCACCATAATAATCAAGAGGCTCAATAAGAAACCTCAAGACATTGAAGATTATAAAATCTTTACCAGATGTATTCGTCTTTTGGAGCAACTACTCGTGGACGATAAAGAGCATGGTGAATTGTCTCATGATATAGTCAGAATCATGTGTAAAACAATCACAGAAAAAAAGTACAGAATCGACGAAAGTGTACTCAACATCTTCCTTTCACTTTCACTTCTCGATGATTTCAACCCAAGAGACATCTCCGAAGCACCCAAGCCAAAACTCAAGAAAAAGGATAGAGTTCATTTATCTAAGAAACAAAAGAAAGCTCGTAAGGAAATGAAAGAAATCGAAGACGAATTAGAAAAGGCCAAACAAACAATTACAGCTGAGGAAAGAGAAAGATTTCAATCGAAGGTTTTGCAGATGTTATTGAAATTATATTTAGAGATATTGAAGGCCGGATCAGGTGCATTGTCTGAGAAGAACGATGCCCAGTTGTTGATGGCATCCGTGTTAGAAGGGTTGTCTAAATTCGGTAAAATGGCCAATTTTGATCTTCTTGGTGATTTCTTGGAAGTATTGAGAGAGATTATGTTGGACATCATTGAATTGCATTCTACTGAAGAAACTGAAGAAGATGCGGGTCTCTTTGACGGGAAAGAGATAAGAACTATTCTTCTCTGTGTTGTGACAGCTTTCCAATTGACATTAAACCATTCCAATGTGGGTAAACTTCCTATATCAATAGATTTATCCAAATTTGTTTCGAGTTTATACGTGATATTAACTGAGTTATGTCTCGATTGCGATCTCGAATTCAGTGCAAAGAGTCTCCGGTTACTTGATCCTCTTTCTACTGCCGAACACCTTGAAAAGCCTTCTGTGAACGTGTCTACCAAGTCAGAATTATTGTTGAACTGTCTTGACTCAGTGTTTTTCAGATCTAGAAACGGTACTGTCGCAAGAGGTGTAAGTTTCACTAAAAGACTTTATATGTCCATTCTTCACACTCCAGAAAAAACATCATTGGCCACATTGAAATTTGTCGGGAAGCTCGTCAACAAATATGGAGAGGGGGTTAAAGGATTGTGGAATACCGAAGAAAGAATAAGTGGTGAAGGGTCATACCATTTGGGTATCGAGAACAATAAATCATTAGAACTCGAAAGATCAAATGCAGAGGCTGCCACTCTTTGGGAAAATGTCCTTTTAGATAAACATTACTCACCAATGGTGAGAGATGGATCCAGGTCATTAATGAAATTAAGTAAAGTTAACGATAGAAAAGTATAGTAATTCACGGCATTTACAGCGTTCATAGCACTCTCTTATTCTTTTTTGCAGCAATCTGCACTAGTGTGCAGTTAACGTAGGTGACAGCGTTGATCTGGAGTTTTCTTTGAAGAAGAAACGAATAAGCTTATAGATATGACGTTTGATTTCCATTCCCTCTTTTTTTGGATTTTTTTTGAATTTTTCAGGATTTTTTCATCTTACTGTCCTATCTTCATCTATCCCTACTTGCCATTTTTCGCAGCCAACTCGCGAAATCCACAGATTATCTTTATCTCCCTAAACCTTCCCAAGTCGCGACAATTTGCGGCTCCACAACATTCCTCATACAACATGGACCCACTTGGTGTGACAACTACTTCGGCACCTTGGGCACTCGATTTCAGAGTATGGTTTTCGGCCTTGATAATAGTCTGCTGTTTTTTGCTAGTGGTAATTGTGGTGCTAATATGTAGAAATTATATCCAAAGTCCCAGCGATTACAGAGTGATTGGCGATGCAATAATTGATGATAATGATCTCCCCATAGAGTTTCTAAATGATGAGGAGTCATTGATTGGGCTAGCGGAAGAATACAATTTCAAGCACCTTCTGCCAGAAGAACAGGCTTCATATTTTCGTGGTGAACAATTCAGCAGGGACAATCCACCTCACTTGGATCATACTAGAGGAAGGTCTATGACTCGAGAAGATGAGACTATAGTTAAGGAGCGAGGTATCCTTGCTTTTGAATTTGAGCAGGATCTGGAATCCCTCCAGCCCCGGTATATTGTAGAGGACCGTACAGAGATTAATTTTATAGACACAGACTCTCCATACGCCACAGCGACCACGGTATTGAACTATTGCTTACCTGTGAGAAATAGAACTTATAGTGATTGTATTTATTTCGAAACAAAGGTGTTTGAGTTTGAGAACGGGCCTAATTCTCACTTCTCCATTGGCTTGGTGTCAAAGCCGTACCCTTCTTTCAGGCTACCGGGATACAATAACTTCTCCATAGCTTATGAAAGCACCGGGAATTTAAAAATCAACAAACCTTTCCCCACACCTTTACAGCAACATTGGGGCTCTCATAGCTTCTATAATGCTTTAGTGCTACCTCCATTATCGCAGAGTGATGTTGTTGGATTTGGATATCACATTTTCACAGGTACTGTATTCATCACCAGAAATGGTAGGAAGCTAATGGATGTCATGAAAGGGTTATACGTCGATATGTTTCCGGCAATAGGGTGTTTTCTGACTAATGGTAAGTTCCAGGTGAACTTGGGTCAATTGGGATTCGTATGGATCGAGGCAAACGTTAAAAAGTACGGGTTTATTTCCACGAGTGATTATAAAAAATTGCAAGGCGACAGAGGTCTCGCGTCTTTGCCACAATATGGGACCACATCGAACTTGAAGGGGGACCAGCTACTTGCCAAGGGCGAAGAGCTTCCTCCGGTATACCCTGAGGAAGAATTGGATTTTTTCGGTAGGTCTCGTTATTTGATAGCGTCATCATCTAGGAATCCTGAATCCAGTAACGAGAAGCTAAAAGAGAAGAATTCCAATTCAATGATTACCGATGAGCCAGAGGAGATTATGGATTTACGTGAACGACTCTACGAGCAACATACGACGACGTCTGGTCACGATTCGTCTTCCAGTCACAATGAATCTGTTAACGCTCAATCTTCTATACTAGGATCGGAATCTCCTGTAAATTATGGGAGTACTAAGGATGAACCACTCGATTCCTCAATGTTAGAATCGAGTCATCTGAGTACCGATAGACAGGAAGCAATGGGTGAGAGCTCCAATGGTCCAGCCAACAAAAGTCAGAAGAGCAAGAAGAAGAAAAAGAAGAGCAAAAAGAGAAAGTAATACATAGCATTTGTAAATTAATTCACTAATAGTACACGATATATAAGCTAATGGTACAAGATGGATTATTAACTGTGAGTTCTGATAGTTCAACGCCTAAAACCCAGTGTCAATTTTTTTTGGTCTACCTCTTGGCCTCTTGATGACACTTGGATCGGAATTATCCACAATCTTTTTTCTTTTATGTTTCAATCCACCAATTCTTACCCCTTTAACTGTAATACCTGTTTCTTCAATTGCAAATTTTCTTGGTCTTCCTCTCTTATCCTTCTTTTGCAAAAGTTTATCAGCCTCGTCGACATCGTATTCTTTCAATTTGTAAGAAGACTCATTTCTCTCTAAATAAGTAGAGATAACTCCATTTTCTCCTCTCTTAAGTTGAAGCTTCAAGGCTTTGTAATTAGGATGGTTAGAATCAATGTATTGATTAAGAGTAGGATCAAGAATGAGTAATCTAGGCCTACCTCTCTTCTTTTTCTCCACTGGAGGAGGCGGTGGATTTGTGAATTGATGGAAGGTAGGATTTGTGGCCTCAAGAGACTGATTTTTGGGCTTTCTTCCTCTTTTCCTCATCGGTTGGCCACCTGAAATACCAGGCACTGAGCTGTCCATAGAGGTTGAGGTAGATGAAGAAGGTATTGATGGGATTTTGGAAGCGGTCTGCGATTCAGAAGCCAGTGGCACTCCGTTATTTACGTGTTTGTGAGGCTTGGAATCGAGTGGAGATGCATTGTTATCTAGAAGATGGGGATTGGAAGGCAGATGATGTTGTTGAAGATGAGGATGCGTCTGAAGCATATGCTGCTGCTGTTGAAGTTGAGGTTGTTGTAACAGAGACAGATGAGAGTGCTGCTTCACGTCAAAATCCCCATGGTATCCTTCAAAAGAATGCTCGGGCTCATCATACGACATAGGCATATACCCTTGTATTGGAACTGGCATCTGCTTCCCTTGGTCGTAAGGATAACGAGGGTTCATGTGTATTTGATTGTGAATCTGTGGTGATTGAACATTTCTTTGTGCCTGAGCCTGAGTCTGAGCTTGCTGCAACTGAGCTTGGATTTGCGCCTGGAGCTGAGCCTGCTGTCTCTGTTGAATCTGAGCTTGCAGCTGTTGATATTGCAGTTGCAGTTGGTGGGGTTGCTGAGGTTGTTGAGGCTGTTGAGACTGTTGCAGCAGTGCTTGTGGTTGTTGTGGAAGCTGGTGTTGCTGAGTTTGTTGCAGCAGAGCTTGTGGTTGCAGTTGTGTTTGCAGCTGAGCCTGTTGCAGTTGCTGGGCTTGAGGTTGAGGTGGTTGATATTGCTGGTACAGTTGTTGGTACTGACCCGCCATCGGTTGAAGTAGCTGTTGGTACTGGTGGTACTGTTGAGGATGCATTTGGAAGAAGCTAGGATCATACATGTTTCCAACGGCCCCCACCCCAACACCATTACTACCTGCCACACCTGCAATGGAATTGTACTGACGTTGGCCTTGATTAATGGCCTGTTGGTAGCTCATCTGTTGCAGCTGTGGAGATGGCTGTTGTTGGGCCTGCTGATAATATGCTCGTACCGGGATCCCTAGAGCATTGTGATTGGCCCCGTTTGCAGGAGGACCATTGACAGGTACATTGGAAACATTAGATGGTACTGAACTGTTCGCATGAGGCACCGAATTTCGATTGGTCATATTATAGTTATAATTTCTGGCCTGGGGTTGAGCTTGTGACACATTACCATTCATAACGTTATTATATAGCTTAGGAGAAGACCCTGAGTTCATGTTTATATTGACGCTACTCTTCCTGTCCTGCAGGCTCATGGCGAAGCCCGGGTATGGATTATACATTATTGATTATTTTTTTTTTTTCAACGATTCAGTAGTCGAGTAAAATTGATGAAATATGCAGAAAGATTCAATTCAAGTTGGGAATATTAAAGCCAATAAAAGAATCTGGAATATTTGAAGTTTTGAACACTTAGCGATTTATATTTCAACAGTGGTTGTAGGGTATTTATTACAAATAATAATTTTTAAAGAAAAAAAAAGGGAAAAAAAAAAAAACAAGTGCGAGGGAATCAGCTACGAATGTACAGGCAACAGATTATCACCACCGCGGGGCGTGAAACAGTTACCGCGAATTGATGGGTCACTCCAGTAATATGCAGGGTCTAAATCTATTGATCTCGCACTATAATTTATTCGATTTATTGTTATCTACAAATCTTTTACTATTTGCTTAGTTGGAATTTGTTCCAATAAACTTTCTTGGAAATATTCTACAAAATCAACAGAATCAATTAATTTTTCGTCAAATTTAACTTTAAATTCGACATTGACTTCTCCTTCTTCGGCAACTGGTTTCGTAACCGGGGTTGGAACTGACATTAAATCATCAAACGCATCTAATGGGGCGAATAGTTTGTTTGGATTACTGGCTGGGAAAGTGTATTTGATATCATAAACTTGGAATCTTGAAGAAGTTGGAGGTGGGGCCATTAAATCATCGAAAATATCGTCGCTGCTCAAAGTCGACTTTGATGAAGGAGAAATTGAGTATTCTGGGAATCTAGTGCTGTAAGTCTTTCTAATAGCATTATGAACTGAGTTCTCGAAAGCGTATTGGAATTGATCTTTAGCAACATCTAACTTAGCAGTGAGTCTGAGAGTTAAGACATTGGTTGGTTTAGGAACTTCTTCAACTGCTTTCTCGGCTGGTTTCTCTT
The DNA here is from genome assembly GCA_030563465.1 of Yamadazyma diddensiae. Taxonomy (NCBI): domain Eukaryota; kingdom Fungi; phylum Ascomycota; class Pichiomycetes; order Serinales; family Debaryomycetaceae; genus Yamadazyma; species Yamadazyma diddensiae. Next base: position 51,439 of record JAJMIX010000034.1, read on the forward strand.
CAACTGGTTCTGGGGCCTTGAGTTTGATATTTGATAAATCTAAATGTTCTTTACTTTTGATGTAAGAAGTGACTGATTCGACAACAGACTTGTCAATCTTACCTAAGTAGGCCAAGACATCCCCATGTAAAATTCTTCCTTGTGGACCTGAAGCAGGTATTTTAGCTAATGCATCTTCGCGAGAAATATGGTTTTGGTGAAGCAATATTTCGACTGAAGGGAAGAATGTCTGGTCAGGATTGGCAGTAGTGAATATTTCTGAATGACTGTTTGATGATTTCTTCGCAGGTGGTGGGGACGCCTTCTTTGGTTCCTCTTTTGGCTCTTCTTTTGGTGGTTCAGGCTCGTCAATGCTAGGCTTCTCTAAACTACTCAAGTCATCACCAGGTTCAGCTAGGAATGCAATTGGCTTTCCGACTGGAATACCAGATACACCATTCTTCTCTAAGATCTCCCACATAATCCCGTCATCTTGAGCTTCAACATCTATAGTCGCTTTATCGGTTTCGACTTCAAGTAAAACATCTCCTGCAGCAAATTCCTGACCTGGTTCAACTTTCCAGGAGGTAATTCCACCTTCAGACATAGTTGGAGACATGGCAGGCATTCTAAACACCTGAGCAGCGGATGCTCTTAACGAAGTATGGAATTGTGCCTTACCAGTTATAGATTTTGTTACAATTCTGAACATAGTACGGGAGTATTTGACCGATTTTTTCAGTCGGAAACATCGCGCCCGATAAAGATGAGTGCAAAGTCATTTTCGTTTGCCCACCCCAGGCTCGAACCCGGGACATCTGCTGGGGGCCCGCGTTTGCACTTTCCCTCTAAAAAATTCTCCTTGTCTCCGACACGCCCTCCCGGAGTCGCAACGTCTGTCACCAGTTCGATTTATTTACTCGTCTTACTGGTTGTATTTAATCACAAATAAAGTCCTACTTAATTTTTTAATATTTCTATACGTGTTGTTTAAACTCAGACACTGTTTGTATCATAGGAATAAAGAGACTCACCACATACGACATTACAAGAGAAAAATTTTCACATATCGTTTGCATTCACCATGCCGAATTTACAAGAGCTTATTCGTGTAGCTAAAAAATACCTGAGGTTCATAGGGCCGGGGTTGATGGTGTCAGTGGCATACATGGACCCGGGAAACTACTCGACTGCCGTGGCGGCAGGACTGGCATATCAATATAAATTATTGTTTTCGATTCTTCTTCTGAATTGTTTAGCGATATTTCTTCAAATTTTACTGGCCCGACTCGGTTGTGTAACGGGCCTTGATTTGGCTACCAACTGCCGGATTCATTTACCCCATAAAGTCAATATCTTAGTGTACATAATGGCCGAAATCGCCATCATTGCAACTGATTTAGCAGAAGTGGTGGGGACAGCTATAGCTTTGAATATTTTATTCAATACTCCTTTGATCTTGGGAGTCCTTTTGACCGTCATTGATGTGTTGATCGTGTTAATGGCTTATAGACCTAAGGGCCCCTTGATTTTTGTCAGAATATTCGAGGCTTTTGTTTCTGTTTTAGTCACGGCTACTGTCATTTGTTTTGGTGTAGAATTGTACCAGGTGAGCAGTGATGACACCATTGATTTCAAGATAGGTGAGGTTTTCAAGGGATTCTTGCCTAATGAAAAAGTTATAGATATGAGCGATAGAGAGGGAGGAAATGGATTGTTTTTAAGTTTGGCCATTTTAGGAGCTACAGTCATGCCACATTCTTTATATTTGGGTTCCGGTTTAGTGCAACTGAGATTGAAAGATTACGACGCAAAACACGGCTACCTTCCCATTTTGGAGTCACCAGAATCTCATGACATCGACGACAGTATGGAAGTAGTCGATACCTCAGATCCAAATGTGGTCCCAGACGTGAAGCAAAAATATCAAGATGATGATACCGATTATAGACCTTCAATCCATGCTATCGATGATATTATGCTGTACACCATAGTGGAACTTGTTATTTCTCTTTTCACCGTGGCATTATTCGTCAATTCAGCCATCTTGATTGTTGCAGGTGCTACTTTGAAGAGTGGACACAAACGGGACGACCATCATGAGGACCATGATGACCATGACGGCCACGAGTCAGACTCCGAGGATGAAGACTATGAAAACGCAGATTTATTCACCATTTACCATCTTCTTTCGACGCATTTATCAAAAACCGCAGGAATAGTATTTGCATTAGCATTACTTTTCAGTGGGCAGTCAGCCGGTATCGTGTGTACATTAGCTGGACAAATGGTCCTGGAAGGATTTTTAAGCTGGACCATGCCACCCGTAGCCAGAAGATTAATAACAAGAGGGTTGGCAATTTTACCATGTTTTGTAGTCGTTCTCATGACAGGTAGAGAAGGATTAGCCAATGTGCTTAATCTAAGTCAAGTTGTTTTATCTTTCCTTTTACCATTTGTCACTGCACCACTTATTATTTTCACCTGTTCGAAGGAAATCATGAGGGTTCCAATCTCCACAACAGAAGAACCAGACGGAGAATTAGACCAAGAAATTGGGAGCCATGTTAGTCAAGCAGATCACTTGAGATTCAAGAGTAGTGAGCCAGCTATCAAACTTCAAGATTTAAGGAACAATCATCTTTGTGCTGGCTTCGAAGATGAAGAAGAACCCCAAATGGGACAAGAACAAGAAAGATTGATTAATACCAGCGATGTTCAATCTAAAGATGTCCCTAGATACCCTAGCACGCCAGCAAATAATGATTTTAAGGTTGTTGGCTATAAAGATTTAAGTAATGGACCATGGACCGCATTTGCAGCTATTGTGGTTTGGGGATTTATTGCTATTTTAAATCTTTTCATGATTGGTAGCTTGATATTGGGATATGATGTACCCCTTTGAAAATAGTATGTACCTGTATATATGTCTCGACTGACAAATTTCAATTTGACAGTGGTCTCATTGAAATAATGATTTACGAATAGACATTTTCGCATTTTATTTTTTTCGTTCACCATGTCCCTTGATAGTTTTATAGATTCTACTTCGAAGCTTCTAGCTGCTTATCCTACAACTGCCAAAGTTTCTATAACATATTCCAATGAACATAAATTGGCTCAAAAAAAGGGCAAATCTTTACCAGAAAAATCCGCTTCAAATTGTGTAAGTGTCAAAGTTTTCGAGCCAAGTCTGGGAAAATGCATAAAGTACAAGACCTACAAGATCAAAGAGTTTTCAAAACTTTTAACGTTTTTGGGACCAAGGGGAGTTTCAGTTGGTGAAGGAGGAAATACAAATAAGGTAACAGGAGCAGGAAGTATAATGTCCAACAAGAAATTTGATGATACAATTGAAATACCTGCCACTAGTCCTCCACCGGTGAAGGAAGATAAAAAGAAGAAGAAGAAAAAGGGTAAAAAGTGATATATAATAAACATTTTGATATGTACCATTACCTAACCATTACCATACTCTTACATCTACTCTCAAATATTAATTACCAAAGAACTGAACCTACATACCATTACCAAGGACCGACGAACCATAACAAATCACTATTACTCACACACGTGAATCTACCAGAGACCCACCAGAGGCTCGAGAGGCTGAAGACCCTCACTTGAAGAGACCTCTTAATCTAGACATCATACTGCCCTTGCTCTTCTCCTGGGGCTCATCTTTTGCTGACGAAACAGGGTACGAACCGGGGATTCTGGTGTCGTAGTCTGGCTTTTGAATTGTCGATGTCAGATCAGACAAACTAGGAGCCGTTGGAGTCGAAGTGAACGTATCATCACGACCAACGTCTGGTGGAGTCTCATCTGCCAAATCTTCAAATTTAGACGTTTCACTGGGGATGGAGAGTGCAGCGAACGAAGAGCCTGTCAACACCTGATGAATCTCGTCTCCTTCTTTCTTTTCCTTGGCCTCTTCAAACTCTTCAAACAACACTAAATCATCGGCATCAATCTGGTTGTTCTCCAACCCATTCTCATCACTCACCACTTTGTATTCAGGGTTCAATACCCATTCACCATTGACAATGAATTTGAACACCAAATCCTGCTTTTCTGCCACGGTGATAATCGCACTGAAATGATCTCCCTCCTTGGTCAAAGGAGGTGTAGCTTTGCTCCAATTATCAAAGTTACCTGTAACTTGAACTGAATCGATGGAGTCGGAAACGGGCCTGTCGTTAGTATTGCTATGAAAAGTTATAGTGAATCAGTTGTACTGAATCAATTGCACGTATTTACAGTATTTTATCTACAATGCTTCTTCTATAATAATACAAAGTACATACCATTGAAACTTATAGTAAAAGTGGGACATGTTATTTAAGGATCAAATTTGTGCGTCGCCTTGTCTGATCTAAGATCTGCGCCAAGTACCACACGGTAATCTGGCGCCACACGCTTTCGTATTTTCTACACCCTGTACATTGTCCGGTGCCTGTCTCTATTTATGACTTCTGTTATACTCAACCCTCTCAACCGGTCTACACATGTTTCTCGCCAATATATCTATACCTCTCCACTACTGTCGCCACTTCCCCAGCTCCCACCCGCCATCTGTCTACCTCCCTCTCGCTCCACCTCTCGCACCCTCCCATCACTCGCACCCTCCATTTACGCGTTGAAAAATTTAAATAACACCTAAAACATTACGGTATGGCCAAAAAGTCCAAAGTTCAAGTCGTCTCCCACGACGACCCGGTCGACACATTGGTGTACTCCCCGGGACCACAAAGACCCTATGTCCACACGACACCTACCGAAAGACTCATCAAGTCTCGTCTGTTGACCACCAAAGAGTACGTCTATCTCTTGATATTGGTGGTGCTCTCGTTGAACGTTCGTTTAGCCAGTTTAACAGTGCCTGATTCGGTGGTATTTGACGAGGTTCATTTTGGCGGGTTTGCCAGGAAATACATTCTTGGGAATTTTTTCATGGATGTGCATCCGCCATTGGCTAAGATGCTTTTTGCAGCAGTTGGATTGATTTCGGGGTTCAAAGGTGATTTTGACTTTGAAAAAATCGGGTTGGAATACCCAGAAACCACTCCTTATGAAGCTATGAGATTTTTCCCCGCCGTTTTGGGAATTGGGACCGTTATTTTGTGCTATTTGACCTTGAGATCCAGTGGTTGTAGACCAATTGTGTGTTTCGTTTCAAGTTTATTACTTCTCATTGAGAATGCTAACGTGACTATTTCTCGTTATATCCTCTTGGACTCCCCATTGTTGTTCTTCATCGCTGCTGCCGTATACTCTTACAAGAAATTTGAGGTCCAAGTGCCTTTTTCTTTTGGTTACTATAAGAGTTTAGTTGCCTGTGGTATTGCCTTGGGTCTTGCCTTGAGTTCCAAGTGGGTTGGTTTATTCACAGTTGCCTGGGTAGGTGCTGGATGTGTAGTTCAATTGTGGTTCATTATCGGTGATCTTTCTGTTCCTACTAAGAAAGTATTGGGCCAATTTGCTGCTAGAGGTTCCGTCTTATTAGGAGTTCCAGTGGTCTTATACCTCTTCTTTTTCTACATTCATTTCGGCTTGTTGCCCAATGAAGGTGATGGTGGTCCTTTCATGTCAAGTGCTTTTAGAGCTAGTTTGAACGGTAACACCATTCCTAGAGATATCGAAGCAAATGTAGGTTTAGGATCTATTGTCACTTTACGTCATGTCGAAACCCAAGGTGGTTACTTACATTCTCATAATCATTACTATCCTACTGGTTCTAAACAGCAACAAATCACCTTATATCCTCACCTTGATTCTAACAATAATTGGTTAGTTGAACATTATAATGATACTACACCAGACAACGAGTTTGTGCCTGTTACAGATGGAATGAAGATCCGTTTGAAACATGTCAATTCCGGTAAAAGATTACATTCTCATGATGAAAAACCACCGGTCACCGAAAGAGATTGGCAAAAAGAAGCTAGTTGTTATGGATTTGAAGGATTTGCCGGTGATGCTAACGATGATTTTGTGGTTGAAATTGTTCAAAAGAGAACTCACGATGAAGAATCAAAGAAGAATCTTAAAGCTTTAACGACCATCTTTAGATTAAGACATGCCATGACCGGTACTTATCTTTTCTCTAGCCCTGCTAAATTACCATCTTGGGGTTTTGAACAACAAGAAGTTACCACTGCATCTCAAGGTTACAGACCTTTGACTTACTGGTACATTGAAACCAACGAAAACACTCGTATTAACGATACCGTTTCCGAGATTGTCAATTACCCAACTCTCACCTTCTGGGACAAACTCAAAGAATCTCACAAGAGAATGTGGAGTATCAACGCTAAGTTGACCGACCATCATCCATGGCAATCTAATCCTCACGAGTGGCCTTTGTTACTTAGAGGTATCAACTATTGGGCTAAAGACTCAAAACACATCTATCTTCTTGGAAACGCTCCAGTTTGGTGGGCAACTACAACTGCTTTATTCACCTTTGTCACTTATGTATTCACTCAAATCATAAGATGGCAAGTAGGTGCTCAAATTGCCGGTGAAAAACACATTTTCAACTTCAATTACCAAGCTTTCAGTTATTTCATTGGTTGGGTAATTCACTATGCTCCATTCTTTATCATGGGAAGACAATTATTCTTACACCATTACTTACCAGCTCTTTACTTTGGTATTTTGACGTTAGGCCATTTCTTTGACATTGCCCTTAGTTATTTTGCCGCCAACATCAAGACTGTGAAATATGTGGTATATGGGTTTTTCGCTGTATTTATGGGAGTTAGTACTTGGTTCTACGTCAATTACTCCCCATTGATCTATGCCCAACCATGGACCAAATCTCAATGTCTACAAGCCAAGTTGGTTGGTGACTGGGATTTCGATTGTAATGCTTATCCAAACAGTTTAAGTGAATACGGATTCAACAGAACTTCGTCCAACAAAGCTTCTAAATCTGCAGTTCCAAATGTCAATAACATGGAACCAAATGAACCCAAGGAAACTCCTGTAGAGATTGTAAAAAAGAAAGCCCCAGAACCTGAATCTTCTTCAAAGAAAGAAGACCCAGCTCCAGCAGCTCAAGTAGAACCAGAAGAACCATTGGCACCTCCAGTTGCTGATCCTGAGACACCTTTGGAACCACAACCACCTAAACAACAGGAAGATTCCGCCGCTAAGTAGTGAATATGATACCTGATATCTAGCTCATCATACTACTCACATCGCACTACTCTAATCGTATTATTTTCTCTCGTTTAATACTACCCCAGTGTCGCTCCAATTCTTCTCATCGCATTATCTCATTTTGCAACCATTAGATCTACGCGACGCGATGAAGTCCATTCAAGACAAGCTCAGTATATTATGTGCTGAGTACGAGGAAGCGGACCCTGAAGTAGTCAAGCAGCTCTTATTAGCCCTCAAAGGCTCTTTGGTAGAATCTCGAAGCGTTCTTGACCAATCCTTCGTTCGTAAGAAATCTGTCAATCCTCAGTACCAATCTTTAGTCACCACCGTGCCCAAGTCACCAGCACAAGCTAAAACCAACCAGATCTCCAAAGACACGGCGAAGACATCCAGAACGAAGATAATCGTCATCAACACGGAGGCTCAAGTGAAACAGTATTTGCATCCTTATGTTTCTATGCATAAGAACTTCTTACCTGCTAATCTTGCAGACGCCGTACTCGACCATTTGCTAGACACCAAACAGTTTATGGAAACAAGAGAATTCTATCTTTTCGAAGAGAAGAAGCGAAGCCATTCACAGCTGGCATTTTTCTATATTCCTGAAGGGTTTTCCCGGGAGACAGCTACTTATAATGGGAAAGTAGATAAGATTCACGAGTTCAGCGATGAGATGCTTCAAAGTGCAAAGTTGGTGAACGACTACGTGAATAGGGAGATAATTCCGTATAGGGAGTCTCTCCCCTTCCAACAGCCGGAATATAAAGTATCGGCTGCAGTTATAAACTACTTTTCGAACCTTGCAAGTAACTTGGCATGGCACAGTGACAGGCTTCAAGCAATGGGGCCTCATAATTATATTACATCTATATCATTCGGTGCTACACGAGAGTTTAGATTACGAAGACATTCTGAACCTCTGATCATATATTCTATTAGACTACCTCATAATTGCATGTTAATGATGCATCCGGGGTGTCAAGAACTATTTAAACACTGTGTGAATCCGTTGAAAAAGGCCATTCAATTACACCCCAAATGTGAGGTCGAACGGTTCAGTATAACCTATAGGTATTTCCCTAAGCAATTCACTGACCATGTGCCTAAATGTAAATGTGGTATTCCTATGAAACTTGGCCGATCTTTCAAGAGCACCACCGATACCAATTTTGGCAAGTATTTCTGGTCCTGTGAGTCTGTTTACCAGAACAAGAGCTGTGGAGAATTCTTCTGGGCCGATTTCGATAATATAGAGGAGTCTATGAAGGGAGATGCTAATAGTGCCAGTACTTGGAAAGCTACGTGATAAAGCTACTTAAAAGGTGAACCACGCTATTGAGCTATGGAACTGTAGCCAAGAGACGATTTCCGAACTGCTGTTAGTGATGATAGTTTCCTAAAAGACTTTTGGACTGTTGTGGTGGTGTTTGTCTATATAGACTAACCAACTTCATTTAACAACCAACCCCATTTGTCCAACCTCATTTAACCAACCTCATTTAACCAACCTCATTTAACCAACCTCATTTAACCAACCTCATTTAACCAACCTCATTTAACCAACCTCATTTAACCAACCTCATTTAACCAACCTCAGCAACCCCTATCTTCCTCTATATACTTAATACAAACGATGATATGTACTTCCCCTATATACTTAATACAACGATGATATGACTATACACCACAAGCAACTAACCAAATATACCGTCTCTCCACCACTCAACCGGACCTCGCACGCAGACGCACCCCAGACTCGAACCGGTGCGTCCATCTCAGCGCCATTACGCACCGAAATTTCCCAATCACTATAATGGACCACCGGGTTTGTAGGATTTGTCGTGGTGAACATACCGACAAAGAGCCATTGCTCCACCCATGTCGTTGTAAAGGATCCATCAAATACATCCATCAACAGTGTTTAATGGAATGGCTTAGACACAGTAATAAATCAATCAAGCAATGCGATATATGTAATACTCCCTACAAATTTAGAACCATTTATGACCCCGAAATGCCAGAAAGAATCCCGGCAAATTTGATATTTGGGAAGCTCATTCAAAGTCTTAAACACAGTTTTTTAAAGGCTTTATCTATCACATTATACATTGCTTGTGTCGCTGTACAAGTACCAATTTTCTGGAAGTTCACAGGCCGTCTCTACACCTGGGCAGTAGACGGTGATCTTCCCCAATCTAATCCCACATTCATTGAAGCCCTTTTATACGGAGAAAACCATTTGAACACCCAAGAATTGTCAGGTACCCCATTGTTCATTTATAAAGCTAAGCAGTTCTTAAATCATACATACTTTAGTGGAATCAGATACATTTTGGTGTATGTGATTGTTCATTTAGCGCTTTTCGTGGAACACGAATGGGTCGTGAGAGATGAAGGGTATACTAAGATGCTTCTCAAGAAAATTGGCAAAGAACCCAAATCTAGACTTGCAGATATGTTTCAAAATGCATTAGATGGGTTGAGACAAGATGCAAGAGAAGGTAATGAAAATGCTGGTGATGTGGTTGAAAGAATAGAGATGATTGCGCAAGTCATTCAGGATTTGAATGAGCCTCGTGCTGATAGACGGAGGGATAATGAATTGGCAGCGCAACTTGAAGATAATGCAAGAGAGTTCAGAAATGAAGCTGATCAAGCTGAACAGGAGGGGGCTGATGAGGGAGAACATGTAAATCAAAATATCGTTAATCCTATTCAAGCTTTGCCTCAGGACCAACCAGAACCGGAAATTCAGCCAGTACCAGAAATCCAACCAGTTCAAGAAATTTACGAACCAGAGCACCAACCAGTTCCAGATAATCAAGACGTGCCAGAAAACCAGGAGCCTCAAGCTGTTCAAGTAATCGATGATGACGATGAGGATGATGAAGGCCTTGGTGGTGCTGACTTGAGAAACCAGTTGGATGCATTTGATGCAGCTGATGAAAACGTGGATGATATTGAAGAGAATCTCTTTGTGATGCTCGGGTTGAATTGGAATGTTTCCACCCCAATTTTTGTCATGATAATGTGTAATGTCGTCATAGCGTTTTACCTCTTCCTCACATACTTACTCCCATTGTCTTTGGGAAGCGCATTGGCTGTCTTCGTGGGAGCATTATTCAAATTATTCAACAATACCATTGTTACAAAGTTGACATCCCATATACCTTATAGCATAAATACTGGGGAATGGATTGAAAAATTGGCTAATCATAATAAATTCCTGGCTTTCCTAGTGACCTCCTTGTACGATAAGACATACATATCTACTAAGAAGACTTTAATGAATGTCCTTGCCTTGAATGAAAGCTCTCAGCCATCACTAGTTGAAAGAGGTATCACCATTTCAATCGGTTACATATTCATACTTTCAGTGGTATTCCAGATCACTCGTATCATAGAAAAGGGTAAGAAGCCATTAATTGGTACACCCAGAAGGATTTATTCAGTCTTGTTCGAAGCTTTTGCAACTTTGAAGGTGTTCCTTGTGTTCGCCATTGAAATATTCTTCTTCCCCGTATACTGTGGGTGGCTTCTTGATTTTTGTATTGCCCCATTATTATTGGATAACTTTCTGATAGAACCGGAAAACTACTTGGTTATGTTCACATCGGTTTCCTCATATTTTACAGTGAGTTACATCCGAGTGGCCTTATATTGGGCTCTCGGTACTTTGTACATGTTATCGTTTGCCTTGTTTGTAGGGATGGTAAGAAATAAAATTTTAAGACCTGGGGTATTGTTTTTCATCAGAAGTCCAGATGATCCAAATGCCAGATTGATCCATGATGCATTTGTCAAACCTTTGTCTTTGCAACTCTCTAGAATCTACTTGAGTGGTAAAGTTTACACTGCTTTCATCGTGTTTGGAATCGGTGGTGTCACTTTTGCTTTAAGGTACTTTTTAAATCAAGATCTTCTCTCCAGCACAAATAATGTCCTTTTGCCAGTGAGAATTTATAAATTGAGTGATTTATTCTTGGCCTTTGTAACTACGGTGACTTTGTTAAACCATAAACCGATAATAAGCAAGTATCTTGAAATATTCTGGAAGAAAGTTTTTGAAGTATCATGTTACAAGAGTAGATTATCGCACTTCATTCTTGGCAGACCAATACCACAAGAAAGAGGTTATATTGTTTATAGAAATGTCTGGGAGCAGATCAAAGGTACAACTTTCCCAGATTTTGCCAGTCCAGTCACTTATAGCGAGGCTTTGAGGTTGTTTAGGACTACTGATACTAAAGCTTGCTTTATACCTAATGGAAACTACGTGAGAGCTCCTGATAATGACACCATTTCGAGAAATTTCATCAAAAAATTGTTTGTTTCGGTCACAAAGGACGACAGATTGATCAATCCGAATGAATTGAAGCAGAACTCACTTATAGATGATGAACCCGGTGAGACTTCGGATGATGAAAATAACATTGACAATCGTTATACGGTCGTCTATAGACCTCCTAAGTTGAAAGTTAGGTGCTTACAGTTGATTGTCATGTTATGGGGAGCTGCGGTCTTGTTATTGCTCTCAATTCTGGTCATAGCTGTTATTCTTGGACGTCCGATTATAAATGTGATGGCAGTAGCCGAAGGCTATTTAATTTTCATATTGTCTAATAGTGCCAAGGGAAGTACTGAGTATGTTCAAAAGTATTTGAATGGATACGAATGGAAACTCATTGACATCAGATCCATTTCCGTTGGTCTCTTGTTGGAAATTGCAATTCTTGTATCATATCACAATAACTACGGAACAACCAACGAAAACGACCATGTCCCAATATTTAACTTTCTCAATAACAATGGCGATGCGGATGTTGGTGAAAATGATGCCAATTTCCGAGTAAACTTTAGGCAAAGAGTGGTGTTCATCCCTAAACCAGTGGTTACTTCAACTGTGTTCATTTTGGGTATTGTCTTGGGTGCTATATGGCTGATCTCAGTACATGTTGGTGTGGTAAATCTCTTGTTTTATATCTACAGCGGACCAGAGTCTATAGAAAGGTTCGATACATGGATGGTATTATCTCATTTATTGGTAAGTCTTTGGACTTTAATCCCACTTGTTGCAATGATATTTAGCAGTCTGGTAAGAAATTTTCCCAGACTCGAAGCTAGGCAAATTGTGAAAGCTACCAATATGATGTCGTACGGTAAGAGATTGTTGTTTATCCAGGGTACTAGTGCTGTATATGTTTTAAGCAGGTGGTTTTCGCAACCAGAATTGACTGAGAAAGATCTCCTTATCTTGCCAATACTTTTCAGTATCTATGTCATTATAGATTCATTCACTCGGCTCAGAAAGGTTTTTAAGAAATTTGATCAAGAAATCAAAGATGAAAAATACATCAGAGGTAAAGCATTAGAAAGTATTGATTAAATCTCATATTAAATAGTAATTATATACCCTATGTCGATTCTTTTTCCTTCTCCTTGTCTTTTTTCCGTTTCTTGTACTTCCTCTTCTTCGGCACTTCAATTTGATTATCATTAGTTTCTTCCTCCTCTTCTTCCTCTTCCTCGTTATCGTCATCACCATAATCAGCGAGTCTCTTATCGTCTTCATCAAATATTTTTTTAGCATTTTCAATCCGTTGACTTTGATTCACTATATATTCCAACCTGCTGAGTTTATGAGGATCATTACGAAGACTGAAGGGTAAATCGTCCACTTTTATTCTGTTTCTGTTCTTACTTCTGGAGTATATTTGAGTGGCAGTGCACAAATCGCCTAGATATTCTACTAGTGATTCTTCAAGAGCATTGATTGTGGGTTCAAGGGAGAAAGGCCCATCACCAAGAGCAAATAGAAGTTGTTCTATATCTCTTGTGAAGAGTCTTTGCTTTCTTCTCTTCCTGATACTAGACATGAGTGAGAATGAGAAAAAGATAGCTACGTGAAAAATGAGATCCAGGTCAAACTTCTAAACAATAATAGTCACAATTGAATTATCACCTTTTAGCTCTGACTACCTCTGTATACACTATTTTCTGTAATACATCGCCTCCGGTTTGCTTATATGCCACAAACTTCTTTTCTACCATATCCCCTATTATTCTGGTCAATTTCTTTACCTCAAGCTCACTGGAACCAATGCTGATACAATAACCACTTTTCTCAAATTCTAACGCTATTTGAGCCTGGTGGTTCCCCATAAGAGCTTCATTGTATACCACAAGTAGTTTCTTGTTGAATTTCAAAATGTCAATCAATGTGCCAGTTCCCCCATGGGAGATGATGAGATCTGATCGCTCAATGAAGTCCGAAAGATTTGGAGAAAACGGGAAAAACTCAAATTTTATAGGGCATGACGATTGTGGAGTTGAAACCTCGAGATTTCCAATTGTTTCCGTCAATTGGAAGTGCTGGAATGTCTTGGTGGTTGGGAATACAGAATTGATGAATTCTTGAGATTTGTGGGTTTGTTTGATCTCGTTACCGTATTGCACGAAAACAGAGGTGATACCTGAATTGGCGTATAGGTTGATCATTTCATCTTGGAGGAGGAACTCCACGAGGGGTTTGAAAGTTACTGTGGCCCCGGTGGTTATCAAGAGCTTCATGGTGTGAATGCGAATGAGGTGGAAAATATGGAGATGGTAGAAAATGGGATTTATGTATATTTTGGTAGAAGAAGATTGTTTGGTGTTTTAGGGGTTGTTTTGATGATTCAAGGATAATTTGGGATTTTTGGGGATTTTTTGGGGATTTTTGCAGTTTTTTATGTATTTGGTGAGTTTTATGTATTTGGCAAGGTTGTAGTGAATGTAGTAATTTGTAGATGGTACAATAAGAAGAGAAGATGGGGTAGGGAATAGTTGTGATGAGATAACGAAGCCAGTTCAATCTGGTTTACAAAAGGGGTCCAATGGGGTACTGTGAAGTATATATTAGCTTTTTACGTAGACGCCGCTAATGGCTGCAAAATATATTTGAAGTATACGAGCTGGATCTTTGTAAGAAGAAAGTGACTTCTGGGTCTTTGAATGGAACTAAAGAAGTGGCTTATGATAGCGAAATGCTGTAGAAATGGCTAGGAGATCGATGTTTATTGGGTTTATCGACCTATATTAAAACACTTCATGGTGCCTGGTGTTAATTCTTGAAGTATGGGATTGGAACCCCAACCAATCATGAATAGGGGCAATGAAAAGGATTTACTGGAGAAGAAAGTTGACTCTATCCTTCCGCAACAGAGCCAACAGGGTACCACCCGTTTGGACAACCAATACAGAAACACCAAATGGGGACCACATCCCCCATAACTACAGCGAATCGGAGAAGTAACTTAATCACGTATATCAAACTACATCAAATAACCTCATTATCGGCTTCTTCATCTACATAAACTGAATCATGATACTTTTCAGCTTCATCAATAACTAAACCTTCATTATTCTTGATCCAAATAAAGAAAACTCCCACAAGGGATATCAATGCAAGAACTGATGAAGTAGCTATTTGAATATAGTAAAAGAAACTATCCTTTGCCCATACATCTAATAACTTATACTGGAAATATTTGTCATCTACATTTTCGAGATCCAAGTTCAACGAATCCACTGTTCTGAAAGCGGAATAGATATTTGCGATAAAAGACCCTAAAAATGGTAAAGTTATAAGCAAAAACAACGATCTCTTGAATGCCGTTCTCAAAGATTGGTTCTTTTCTCCATAGTTTTCTACTGAAGTTGGGTATGGAGGGAATTCTTTGAGATGCTTTGAAGTTTTCCATGCAAAATAAAGAGTTGCAAAAAACACAATCAGCTGAACCCCACCCACTACACCGACAGCTATTCCAAATAATTTTTCATCAAACATAAGGCAAAACACCATTCCGCTAAATGATGCAAGTTGCAAAGCCGCAAATATCTTGACAAGCTTCAAATTTGATCTTGGAAATTCTCTAAACGTTTTGGTCTGTTCACGATAGTAAAGAACTCCATAACCCATACAGAAGCACAAGAGTAAAGTGTTTACACCAACCATGAAGATCATTCTGAGAACGTCGATTAACGATCTTATGCTGACTGCCAAAAATCCCTTTACTTTCATATGATTTAAAGCGAAATCGCAAATCAAGGTGAATGAAGTAATCACCAAATATGGCAACAAGACATAGAAAACAGCACATTTAGAGATCACTGAGATGTTATTCAAATTAGAGAAATTCTTACCAACGGATCTAATCAAGTCTCTAAGCAACCAAATGCACACAACAAGCATGACCACAAACGAAATCTTCAATTGCGAGTAGTTGATACCTTCAATATAAGGTAAGTAACCACCCGAATTCTTTTCAATAATCACAAATTCGTATCCTGGACTTACAGGAGGTGTATAAACACAATAAAGACCTGAATTTTTCACGTCAAATTTAACCGACTTGTCGTCTGCAGATATGTGAGCATTGACATAGTCAACAGGGCCAGCATCTGATTTGACTTTTACACCGAATTTCCCGTCTTTGATCAAATCATGGGGTGTCAATGAATCCCAATCTTGTGGGAAAGGAATATTGTCGAATTTCAAAAAATCATCAAAAGCGTAAATGAAAACTGGGACTTTTGCATCCCTTTCTAGGTGATTTTTCACAATCTCAATGTAGGCATTGCCGTTTGATTTCACTGAGAGGCATTGAGCCGGGGCATCTTGGGACAACAAGAGGTTCTCATATCTGGGACTTGCGGAGTCAGAATATACTAAAGTCAACAAGAATAAAAAGGCTGTGAAATATCTCATGGGGCACTGGTGAGAATTTAGTCACTTAAATAGGTGCGACATTAGGTTTTACGCTTGACAGGCGGTGCGGACACGACCAGACGCTAGCACTTGCATATACCCGGTAGAATATCCCAAAGGGGACAGGTGCATGAACAGGCGTTCTCGTATCCTGACATACAGTTGGTCCAGTTTGGGACATTTGTCATCAATCCCTGAATTAAGGGGGCGCAGCAACTTCGGCTTCAACTATGGGTCATGGGCCACCATGCACACGGACTTAACTTACGAGACCGGATTTATACCGTTTTTATTTATATCTCAATACGCTATTTAAGTACCTAACTCTTACTTAATACTTCTTCTGGCACCAACCCTTGATTGGGTCTCATCCAGAAAAAGTAAAAAAATACCAGATAAACCGAGTAATTGGCAATATCAAATTTCGATTCAAGGTCTTGAATTTTCTCTAGTGTCAAGTCCCACTCAACTGGTTCTGTTGAATACCCGTAAATTTGACGCATTAGATGAGAATAGAGAATTTTTTCGACATAGGGAAATACCTCAAGTAGTGTAGTCGTAAGTATGAAAACACGTTTGATCTTGTAGTTTCCCGTTCCGTAGTTCTTCAAAGTGGCCGGTGGA
Organism: Yamadazyma diddensiae; assembly: GCA_030563465.1. Classification (NCBI taxonomy): domain Eukaryota; kingdom Fungi; phylum Ascomycota; class Pichiomycetes; order Serinales; family Debaryomycetaceae; genus Yamadazyma; species Yamadazyma diddensiae. The sequence continues at coordinate 67,961 of JAJMIX010000034.1, forward strand.
GGAGTGAATTTACTAAAGGCTTTAAAAGTCTTCACTGCATACCTCAAAGACAAAAAGAGAGACATGTTCTCAAGAAAATGTCCTCCTTCATGTATAGCCCTCTTTACTGAATCTTCGTAGAGAGTATACCATTTAATGTCTTCAGATCCACAACCAAAGAAGGACTCGAAGCAGTAACATACCAAACGAAGCGCCAATATGTAAGTGCCCCATTTGAGCTTAGATGGAGTAAACTTACGATACACTTTTGTATACTTATGATAATACACGGTCCCATACCCCAGACAGAACGCCAAGAACATATACTCTATCATGAACGAGTAGAGACCTTTACCTTTGTATTCAGAAAAGAAATCTCTCCTTTCATCATATGAACGGTTATCTGGTTGTGAGTTAGCCCTCATTCCAACTACAAGTTTTACTACTAGTGATAAGAAGAATGGTGCATGTGAGGCTAACACCGAGAGAGTAACCACCGAAATAGACTTCAATTCAAACCTCCTGACAAAGAGGCAGTAATCCAATAGAAATACGCCCCACAAAATGCTCATATACTTGAAAAGTTTCTTGGTTGAAGCGTATCTTTGGTACAGACGGGGCTCTAGGTAGCCATGAGCATACCGAACTTTTAGCGGAGCCTTGAATTTCTCAACGGTTTCAGGAACTGCTACGTAAACGCAATATTTCCCTGGCGTATCTGGCTCTAATCTCACCAAAGCATGTTCATCGGACTTATCTGAGGTAATGTAAGTGTTCACATGCTTGGTCTGCTCCATGTCAGGCTCTATCTTGAACTTATCCACATCTAATATATCATCCCAGTCCTTACTGAAGAACATGTGCTCATTAATAAAGCTGTTACCCTCTGAATCCTCAATATCTCTAACTATCAATATAGGAGCCTTTACAGGCTCAGAACCGTCGGTGTCGAGAGACACTTCGATAAAAGCTCCATTTACGTCGTCAATTTTAAAGCAAGCGGCTTGTTCATCATACCTTTCATATCCACGTTGAATCATTTCACAATTAGCTAGAATACCAAACCACAATAGCAAATTTATATTCATCAAGGAGGTTATAAGATTTTATTTTTTAGTCATTATGACACATATTGTTGGGGCTCGTGATTCCGTTTTATATGTAGGCATTTTCAGCCCAATTAGTATTATCGTAATGTGAAAGGAGTTAAGCAAATGCGGTATTTGAAAACTCGTATGGAAGTTGCATAAAGCCGATTCTATTTGAATGCCATCCGTACATTACATTGCGACACTGGAGGCCAATTCGGCTTTTCTTGACCGAAGATTCGTGCTCAAATTAGAACAGTCTCGTGACTGCCCTCGCAAGGCTAGACGCATGGACTATACAATTTTTTCAAGAACATATACGAGGCGTGCTATATACATGAGAAGCTTGTTACCCAGATACAGCCTTGACCTTGTTTGAATTTCCAATAGTTAGGTACCCAGACACCCATATAATAACTTGGCTACAAGGTTTCTTGACCTACCAATCATGACTCGACTTTATAAACTTAATTTGTAGCTGTGTAATTCTGCATTCCACTTTAAGAGCCTCATTTACAACTCTATGGAGTAAGACTTTTATGTAATTTTGAGGAATCTCACTCTATCACTAGTAGTGCAAATCCAAGGCTCGGGTCAAACAAGTGTCGAAAATCATCGAGACCAAAAATTGGCCACAACACCAGGCCGACGTCGGATGTGCGTCACAGCCGTCAAACATCGAATTTTAAAACCAAAAAGCCCAGAGACGTGTTTCGGCACTATATATGAGAGATTGATTATACATGGCAAGTATATACGAGACCGCATGGGTTACCGAAAAAATTATAAGAAATTTGAATGTACGGCACGGCAAGAAATTCCAAAAAATGATCTGAAATCCGAATTCTAATGACATTAGTACTGTTATTTCCTTTTATATGAATATTTCTTGCACAATCAGGAAGCAACTTTACTAAAAATACTGAACATTCCTGATAACAAGGGGGCCAAATCGCCTTTTGGGTTGGCGCTGTGCATTTTTACAATTAAAAACAAACCCGCTTAATTTAGGCCATATTAAAACACGAGATTTACACACTCTCGGAATGACCAAATACTGTGTCTTATTCAAGGGGCGGTGCCTATACGGCTGAAAAACAACAAATGTCTCAATGACAGGGTCTCGGTTACAAAAATGATGACATCCCCCCATAACGGCGGCCGGTATAAAAACCCCGAAGTATCCATCTCAACATGCCCCACGTAACAAAGTTTAACTGAAGCTAATTGTCTCACATACACTACGGACCCCATCCATGACCCAAAATTTTTTGGTTGCGCAGGTGTTACGTGGTGTGCAGGGCTGTTCCCGGTCACACAGGTGTAATTTATTGCGATTTCTGGGGAACCTGTGCGAACCCAATAATCGGATTCGGACTTGAACCAGAGGGTACCAGAAGCTGTATATATTGTCTCTACATCACCGAGACCCAGCCAATCAACCAGATACTCAGTTGGAATAGATACGCCGCCAGTCACACCAATTTTCCCCCGTCTCTCCCCATTGGCTCCCCCAACCGTGTGCCCCCCCATAACGGGTCCTGGGGCTTTTGTCCCGATAACAAGGTTCCCCAAAGATCTGGCAGAGCCGTGCCCTCACCGTAGTTTTGCGCGAGTTTTGTGTCATTTTGTTCAAAATGAAAATTCTGGGGAAATAACTGGAAATTTTCTCACCTTAATTAATTCCTTCAATATTAACACTTAATTAACAAAAAACCTTGTATAACTTAAATCATGGGAGATCATCTAGTAGAATCGATCTCGGGTCCCTCCCAAATTTCCACCCAAATTTCATCCCAAATTAATTCAATCCCAGACTTGTCAAGTCCCGGTAATTTTTCCAGTGGATCCCGTTCAAACTCCACTGACTTAACCCCATCTCAACCCATCCCCAAAAAATCCCAACAAATCAAAACGGATAAACCAAGACCTCATATATGTACTACTTGTACTCGAGCTTTTGCTCGTCTTGAACATCTTAAACGTCATGAACGATCTCATACAAACGAGAAACCGTTCCAGTGCGCTGCCTGTGGGAGATGCTTTGCTCGTAGAGATTTGGTGTTGAGACATCAGCAGAAACTCCATACCGATTTACCCAATATCATGAGACGTAACTCAAGAGATGGGACTGACGGGCCTAATTTGAATAACGAACATATCATTGTTTTACCCAATAATACTGAACCCAACGCTGCGCTTCCTGACTCCAGTGCTTCGGTGACTCCCACCGGTGCTCCCCCAGCCAAGAAGCAGAAACCCCTGTTGCCGCATCACAAGTCCATCAGCACCCCTAGTAGACAGTTCAGGAACTCGGTTTTTTCCGATAACAAAAACTTGTTCCCCAGACATTCGTCTTTTAGTGCTGCTTCGAGCTCTTATTCTAATTTTAAGGATAGTTTTAATATGATCAAGGAAGAAGATCTCGATTTGGGCCATGTAGACATGAATTTCGACTGGCACGGCCTTGATTTGGCCAGCCAGCACCACAACCCTACCAATGGTCACACGGGCCACGAGCAAGACCATTTTGACTATAACCAGCTTCTTTTTAAAAAGGACTTTCTCGATTCAAACACTAATTTCTACCAGAATCCTAAAATGAAGAACCTCAAAGACCAGTCTCTTGAATACGAGAACGTCCAGAGTCCACAGGGGGGCCATCTACATTACGAGTCGCCCAATTCAAAACCTGAAAAGCAGCGAAAATATGAAGAGTCTCCTAATAAATCACCTCCCAGGTCAATGTCCATTTCTGGCCACAAATCTTCCATCGACTCGTTTCCCCAAGGTTTCCAGAATTTCGGGATCGATATAGATATTCAAAAACCAAATAATTTGACCCCAAACTCGGTTCCTAACTCGTCTCACACCCCAGCTTCAACCAGAAGCCATAAGGGGAACCAAATCCACAATCTCAACAGCAATAGTCCTAACTATGCAACCACCACGTCGGGAAACGAACGGGAATCAATTCCTGACCAGGGAGATTGGCTTCAAGAGATCATCAATACGCCTTACGATCCAGTGTTTAGTCACCAGGATTTATCGCCTGCGTCACCTAAAAACGTTGACGAAATCACCAGTTTGTTTAAGACTCGTCAGTTGGATTTGAGTAAACATTTTCAGATGGATGGACTCGCTGAAATGCACGATATTCCTGAGAACGACCACATGATGGGAGTTTTCGATAATGGACATTCTGGGATTCAAATGAACGGTTTGCAGGAGCCCCATCATAGTAATAATCCACAAGATCAAAATGTCACTCACCAAGAACAGCATGGTTTGGACGCCAACTTACAACATTCTGATAAACAGCTTAATTTGAACCATTTGAATTTGGATAGCCAGAATATCATGTCTCATGACGTGTGGGACAATTTGGGCTACTTCAAAGTCAAAGATGGACGGAATAAAGCATTCATATGTGAAGAATTGAGAGATAAAATAATGGTAATGAGTAATTTGAGCGATACTCAATTTCCTAACCTTGAAGAGTTGAATGGGTATATGAAATTGTACGAAAAAGAGTTCAATAAGTATTTTCCATTCATTCATTTACCATCATTAAAAAATCCAATGGTTGATAAATTTGAAAATATTCCATTGTTATTGGCAATGGCTTCAATAGGTGCATTATATTCCTATAATGATGCCACTACTTTGATGTTGTTCAATTTGTCTAAATTTCACATCCAGAATTTCTTCGAAAAAGAGGTGACTTTGGACAATTTGCAGTTTAAAAAAGTCCCCTTGATGGCTCATCAGTGCTTGGTTCTTCATATCTTCATATCGATGTTCTTGAATGAACCACCGATGGTAGAAATCACCTCTCGTCAAATGAAATCTATGGTGGGATTGATAAAATCGACAAATTTTCACAAACAATTGGACAAATTCTTGGTACCCCCCGTGACCATTATTCATCCAAAGGCTGGTAGTAAAACTGGAGAAGTGGAATACAGTCATGATCCAGGTTTGGTGCAGACCAATTTCGATTATTTTATCATGGCTCAATCTAGAATAAGGACCATTCAAGTTTTCTACATGCTTCAACAGTTTAGAACCTCTACATTTATTGATTCTACTATTCTTCTTAGTAGTTCAGGAATCGTTTCAGGTAATCACTGTCAAAATGAAGATTTATGGAAATGTGAAAACAGTAACCAATGGTTGGATGAATTAATCAAACTGGGAAATAAGACTTCTGTGACAGATTTGAGTAATAATGGTAGTATGAAGGATCTCATTGATAGTTTGAATGATTTCAAACCTAAATCGATGAATTTTAATAACTTGCTTTGTCTTTTGATGCACACTCATGAAAAGATTCAAGAACAGTATGTGAAGATGAAACAACAACTGTCTAGTCATCCTCATAATCAAGTTTCCAACTTTTTGAGGTTTGATTTCATAAACTGGAAATTAAACAGTCAAACTTTGGACGATTTGATCAAATCTTGGGAGATGAATTTCGTTAAAAATGGAGGCTCTTTAGTCATCAATGAAAAGAATGACTATCTATTAAATGAACACAGTGAATTGAAGTTAATTTTACCATTATATCATCTTGCTAAGATTAAAGTTGCGGTGAATTTGACGCCAATCATAGAAAGAATAGTCTACAAAGATTGGGAGAATATGAATAAATTTTTGAATTGTTTACATGTTGATTTTGAGGGATTGAAACAACTGATAGAGTATTCATTGGATATTATGGAATTATGGAATAGAAACATTTATGTGGTGAATAATTCCAATGAAAATAATTTGAGGACTCCTGTCTTTTTCGTGACTTGTGTTTTTGTATCATTGTTATTGATTAGTCAATTCTTGTATTATATTGAACAAATTAACGATAAAGATAATGGAATATCCTTAGGTTTAACGGAGAAAATTTTATGGTTAAAATGTGAAAAAGTTCTTAAAAATTGTGAAAAGATCATTGCTTTAAATTATCCACAAAAAAATCCATTTATGGAGGAATATGAAAATTATGAATCGATCAGGAAATTGATTGAAACAAACTCTAATTCAAAGTTAATTGTCAACTCTTTAAAGTTGATAAAACTTTCTAATAAATGCTTATTCTTGGGCGTGAGGATCTTAGCTGATGCACCAATTTGGCCATTGGTTATGGGATTCGCCGAAGCTTTAAAGAATAGAGCTAATTATATATCTAAAACTTAATTTACGTGTCACGATAGTAATATACGACTGTACGAATGGGTAAACGTAACTCAAATACCGCCAGAAATTGCAGCCATATAAAGACGTGTCTCAACCAGAAAATACTGAACTTGACTACAGACTACCCCCCAGTTCAGTACCATTAACCACAACTGTTCAACCCCGAACTCAAACCCAGTCTACATTCACATCCGAGTCCACACCTCTCAAAACACCTTCTCAACTACTTCTTGGCATTACACTACTGGCGGTGTACCGGGGATCTCCTGCAGCTGCGCGGCCATCTCATCTCATCTCTAACTGCCAAAGTGAAATATTTCACCTCTACGATCCAAAGAGTCGTTAACATCTTCAAACCACAGAAAATGACAACATCCACAAAACTCACAGGCAGAGAATTGTATAACCAAATCGGTCAACCCAAAACCATCGTTGCTCCCATGGTAGACCAATCTGAACTAGCATGGAGAATTCTATCCAGAAGGTATGGTGCAGACTTATGCTACACTCCCATGTTCCACGCCAGGTTATTCGCCACGGACGAAAAGTACAGGAAAAACATGTGGTCCGAATTCGACGGACAGGATGGCCTTGACAGACCACTTATTGTGCAATTTTGTGCTAACGATCCAGACTACTTGCTCGAGGCTGCAAAAAAAGTTCAGGACAAGTGTGATGCGGTAGATTTGAATTTGGGATGTCCTCAAGGTATAGCCAGGAAGGGGAACTACGGTGCGTTCTTGATGGACGACTGGGATTTGGTCCACAAGCTCATAAGAAATTTACACGACAATTTGTCTATTCCTGTAACTGCCAAAATCCGGGTTTACGACGACTGGGAGAAGTCCTTGAAATACGCCAAAATGGTGTTAGATGCCGGGGCCCAGTTCATCACCATTCATGGAAGAACTAGAGATATGAAGGGGCAGTTAACTGGGTTAGCCAACTGGGAGATCTTAAGATACTTGCGTGATAACTTGCCAAAAGACCAGGTTTTTTTCGCCAACGGGAACATCATCTACCCCAACGATCTCCAAAGATGTACAGAGGCAGTAAATTGTGACGCCGTAATGTCAGCTGAAGGTAACTTGTACAATCCGGGAGTTTTCTGGACAAAAACTGATGATATAGACATGCAATTTCCTCGTGTCGACAAGTTACTTCGAGAATACTTTGAGATCGTTAAACAGTACCCTACGGATGCAAACAAGCATGCGATGAAAGCACATTTCTTCAAAATGTTACACGAATTTCTTAATGTCCACAAAGAGCTTAGACCAACCATCGGTAAAACAAGCGTACATGCCAGCTTTGATCACTGGGATGATATAGTCAAACAGATTGAAGCTATTGTAGCAGATATTTATGCCAAAGATGATATCAAACAGAAAGACGTAGTGACGGTGGGAGAAACTGAAAGTTGGGGTGGTCAGTATAGACAGGTACCTTACTGGAGATGCCAGCCATACTTCCGTAGAGTCGATGGAGAGAAGCAGAACACCAGGGTGTTGAAAATTGCCGCCAGCGATAAGCTAGCCAATGAGGGAAAGGCCACTGGAAGCAAGATTAGTGACAATATTGAGTCAAAAAAACGGAAACTCAGTGAAGACAATGTAGAAAAGAGAAGAAAAGACATAGTCGTGTAATATAAATAGTGTATTTTTCGCAGCCATTTAATCGCAAAAATATTTTTGCAGACGCAATAATTTTTCAACCATGTCAGTTTCAGCCGTCAGAGTATCGGCTAAAACCAGTGCTAAAAATGCCATTATCTTCGTCCATGGATTGGGAGATTCCGGTGAAGGCTGGTCCTGGTTCCCCCAAGTTTTAAGATCCACAAACACCGTGTCCGCCACCACCATCGACTCGACAAATTTCGTGTTCCCCAACGCACCAATTATCCCCATCACCGTTAATGGGGGCTACAGAATGCCCGGTTGGTTCGACATTTATGAGCTTGGAAATGCCCATGCCAAGCAGGATGAAGAGGGGACCCTTAGATCTTGTGAAGTTTTGAAACAACTTGTCAAAGAACAAATTGAAGTGTACAATGTCCCCAGTGAAAGAATCATCATTGGAGGATTTTCACAAGGTGCAGCGTTAGCTCTCGCTACCGGAGCATTACTCGACGTTAAAATTGGGGGAATTGTGGCATTAAGTGGATTTTGCCCCGTTACAAACAGGCTTGGCCATGTGATGAACGATACCAATGCAAATTTCGAGACTCCAATTTTCCAGGGCCACGGTACGGCCGATCCAGTTATCCCATTTGAATTTGGGCAGGCTACCCAGGAGTTCTACGGGGCTCTTGGGTTCAAGAATTACCAATTCAAGAGTTACAGCGGTGTTGAACACACTGCTTGTGACGAAGAGTTGGGAGATGTAGCTAGATTTATCAAGTCTATATTAGAGTAGATATGGAATGGATTTATTGTAGTCTGTAAGACATAGTAGAATTGTAGGACGGCATTCTCTGTAAATAGACATGTGGATTGTGTAAGATGATATGTAGCCTCTAAGCCAGAACGGCTATTGGCATCGATAGGTCCCGTTCGGTAGACCATATTGGTTCCATATTCTCACTGGGCCAAAGTCCTCGCTAAAACTCGCACCATCTCGCACCATCTCGCACCACCTCCCCATCTCGCCCACTCCCGCACTCTTACCGACCTCTTGTCCCCAGAAAACCTCAACTCACCGCGCTCTACAACAACCTCATGGACAAACCAAGGCTTCTAAGTGTCCTACCTTTTAGGTCCAAATCTCACGACGACCCCAGTAAATTGTCCGCCAAAGATAAACGATACCTCCAGGCCGTTGAAAGAGCTCTTTTATCCTTCGAATCGCTCGAAGAATGGGCCGATTACATTGCATTTCTCGCCAGATTGCAAAAAGCCCTACAGCTACCAATTGATGCAAAATCACCTCATACCATTACATGGATCCCCCAAGCATCTGAGATCGCTGACAGACTCTCGTTGTGCTTATCGTCCAAACTTCCCAATGGTGTTCACCAAAAAACTTTGGCCCTCTACGATATGATCTTTAATGCCATCACCACCGAAGCGTTCAACTCCCAAGTTTACGTGTGGCTTCCGGGACTTCTCCCGGTGCTTTCGTTCGGGTCAATTCAAGTGAAATCCGAGATCATCAATTTATTCAAACTGAGAGTGTTCCCCATGATCAATGGCACTAATTTGAAGGTGGTGACCAAGCCGATGATTCTCAGTTTTCTTGCCGGTTTAGACGATGAAAATGCCGAAAGTTTCGGTGAGGTGATGGAGTTGATGGAGACTTTGAAAAAAAACCTCGAAGATGATGGCCATTTCTGGAGATCAATGTTTCTTGGTATCATTTCAAACCCGGAAAAACGCTTGGGTGCATTACATTGGTGTAATAAGAGATTACCGGTGTTTACTGCCATCACAACCGAGTCGGGTGAGTTGCAGTATAGTGATGAGGCCACTTGTTGTATTAGTCCAAGTCCGGGGTTACTCGTAAGGGCATTCTCTAGTGCTGTTAACACTCATACTGTGTTTAATCCTGCCAACGATATAATTGTCATCAGAGGGTTTTTCGACTTGATGTTGGACCACCTCCCGCTCAGTAGCGATGTTTTGCATCACACGAAAGAAAAAGAGATTTTGATGAAAGCATGCTCTCGGGTTCTTTTGAAGAAGGATATGAGTCTTAATCGTAGATTATGGAATTGGTTATTAGGACCTGATTCCGATCATTTGGTTGAATCGAGTAAAATTAGAGCTAAATACTTTGAGGACAATGGCTTGAACACGTTGGTTAAAGTGTTGTTAGATATGATCCAGTCTAAGGATATAACGTTGATGGTAGATGCTACTAGAATGTCTCTTTCTTTGATAATAGATAAATGGGAAATAAGCCATATACTTACGCCTAGAGTGTTTTACCCCATATTGACAGCCACATTCGAAGAAAGCAAAAATAGTCGCTCTGGGAAATTCAATGAATTATTGGCAGCAGCTCAGGAATTCTTTAATGGAGTTGAATCTTCATCAATTTGGAAAATCTTAATCGAGCTCATTAATGCGGGTCATTTGCAACTTCTTGGGTTCATTTTATCCCATTTTGATATAGGAGAAGAAGAAATGGTGGTGAATCATGTTCCATTAGCTTTGATCACTTTACTATCTACTTTCACTCCAGAAGATGAATGGTTCACCTGTGCCCTGATTTTAATCGGATCTCTTTCGCCAAAAGGTTTAGCACCTATCGATACAAATTCGGAGAAAATGAACCATGTTTTGGACAAGATAGATGACTTTTACCTGAAACTATTACTAGACGAACAGGATGTTGAAGTTCCACTCTCCAAAGTCCAAATCACAACCCACCTCTACCGCTTGCTCAAGGGCACCATTATAGATGAACTCAAATCTCCTTATTCATGTAAATTGTGTGACTTATTCGAAAAGTTGGTAAATGCAATTCCCTTCGAGCCAACCACCACTCGTGATGAACTGCTTGTGGGTTTGTTGTTAAACCAACAGGAGACATCTGATACTTCTAGTGACGAAGACAAATCCAAGAACTTGCTCATTGCATTCAGCATGTCGAAATTGTTTCATATGATAGGAAATGATTTGACGGCGTTAGAAAAAACCAAAGTCATAAAGACCATCACCACCAATTTGTGGCCATCTTTAGTTGCCTCTGACCCGACTCTACCTCAAGTGGAGTCAGTCAAATGCTTATTCGACTTAACCTTTAAGAGCAGTAGATACTATGTTGAACCCGCCATTTCGGTGTTGATCTCTCGTTCTTCTCAAAATGATCGAATAAAGGCTTTAAATTGCCTCTGGTCTCATTCTAATTCAAATGAAACCGATTCGATCTTGGAGCTTCCGTTGAGAGTGGTATTGGATGAACTATTCGATGAAGGGGCTTTGAATACGTTGCATGTTAAAGAGTTTATCAGGACGGTTTTAAAGAGTGGGCATGCTAATAGACTTTTAAGAATGACCACCAATCCTCTTTTGAATTACGACTTGATGGAAGTGAGTAAAACGGTAATCGAGCCAGAGGATGGCTTGGCTGAATTCGCTTATCATCTCAAAACGATATTGAATGTTCTCAACTCGAATAGTAAGAATGTCAAGGAGGCTTTCAATAATGAGTTTGCCGTAATGGATAACAGTACTAAGTTAGAGATAATACGGTCCAACGAATGGGATATTTCTACTTATAAATCGTTAATTTCATACGTAATTGAGAAGTTCTTAGATTTGAAACTTCTGGAATCTATTCTCAAAAACCATGATGACGTTCTTGAGGACTATTATAATTGTGTTACCAACTGCTTGGAATTATTCTCCGCTTTAACTAACGGAAATGAACCTGATTTCACTCAGAAATTTCATAAACGCATTGAGAACTGCTTTTACTTTATATCTTTGCCTGAAATACCATATCAAATTGAATTGGTGGAATGCCAGTACCTCAAGTGTATATTCCACCTACTCAAGATTTCTGAAGATGCTAGGATCAACTTGAATCTCCTTCATGTGGAAGACGAAGGAAGAGTGCCGTTCTTGGTCAAATTCATCATTAAGGGTATAGAAAGGTCTCAAATCTCCGTGTTACTTCAACAGTATATGATCCTCCTAACTAGATCGTTGTATCTCTTCAATGAATCGGTATTCAGTGTATTGTCTCCTTTGAACACCGCAATTATCGATAAGATCAAGCTCTACTTCGATATGATTGTCAATAAAACAGTTGTTAATGACCTCGTTGATTTCGAGGCCTCTATCAATGAGCTAGTGGGAGGAATTGAAGACTTATTATCCATCAGCCATAGCTACTTACTCACTTCTAAATTTAAGAGTAAGACTGATTCCAAAATCAGCTCGGGACAACAAGATTCCAGCTTCCTCGGTAATGTAATCCAAGGGGTGTTTCTGATTGAGTCACCTGCTGTAAGAAGTAGCGAACAGAATAAATTGTACTCCATTTTATTGGCGTTCCAGGATGCTACCAAGGTCGCATTTGAAATGTGGAAGTGGGCCGATGATAAATCTAAGCATGAAGACATAACATCTTCTTCCTTGACATCACACAAATCGATTCTTTATCTCGGTAATAAATTAAAGTATAGATCTAAGAAGTTGCTCGAATCACTCATGGATCTCGAACGACAAGAGGTGATTGAAATCTTGATCGAAAATGATAAAGACGCCTCCTCTGCTATCAAATTATTGCATGTCTTAGATGGTGGAAGAACACAAGTCACCCTCCCATTTATTTTGAACTCAATTATGTCAAGATGCTATCCAAGTATAGTTGAAAGCACCAGAAAGTCTCATTTGAGTGTCAACATATCAGAGAAAGATCTTACCCAGTTTTTGATTCCATACTTCTGGTCCGTGGACACTGACTCTGTTACCGATATATGGAATTTTAGTATTCAATTTTTCAAGGATGTGTTAGCTCATCAACACCATTTCAAACCGATCTCCGCTAAACTCTTGAAAGTCCTCTCCATTTTGAGCTTGAAATTGTCGAATTCGAAATTTGGTAACGAAAAGAGACACAAAAAAGAGTTGGGAGACCTATTCACTAAATTTTTAAGTTCTTGTGTTAGTGGTAAGAAGATCTTATTCGGGGTCAGTGAGGAAGTAAATCAAGTTAACCCTAGAAACTCTCAGGAAGATAACAATACTGACGATGAATCATCCACCCCAGCAACACCTCCAGATGCACATGAGGAACTCATTGATGTTCTCATTGACCTCGTAGATCATTTCGATGAGATAATTCAAGATTCAGAAAAGTCTTCCAGTAGTGTAAACCTTATAATCTATAACTTAATCACACCACAAATAAAGGGAAAAAAGGTGGGAGATATTTCGGTAAAGATATTACAGTTATTGGACAAGACCGGTACTGTGGCCAACAGGGCCTGGAAAGGTATCGTTAATGACTTGTTCATGGACCCCAGTTTCTTCCAGTTAACTCCGGTAAAACTTGCCGTGTTGCAATCAATTATTTCCCAGTGGTTGAACAGTGAACCAGACAAATTCAATGAATTTGTCAATAAAATAGTTACTTCAAGTTCTAGTGCTGCTGGTACCTTGTTCATGTACAATGAAAAGGCAGAATTGGAGAACAAGATTTTGACTCTCAAGAGAATCTCTTTTATGATTCTTGTGCAACCTGAAGACTACTTTCTCAGTTCTCTTGATGAACTTTTCAACAAACTTGAGATCTCATTGAGTAACAATCCTCCTTTACCACTCAAGTCATGTTCTAGTGTTTTACTTAGAGCCGTCACCATCAAGTTCAATGAACTCTATTTGCTTCCTCGGTGGACTATGATAAGTCAGGAGCTCATTTCGATATTTGAATCGATTTTGAACAAGAGTATGAAAGAATTGAGCTTCTTAAATGACGATGAATTGAAATCGGTGCTTTTCGGATGTAAACTTCTTGATCAACTTCTATTACTCAGTAACGATGAATTTAACATGCAAGAATGGCTCTTTGTCAATAGCACATTTGACATAAATACCAGTATTGAGGAATACCTTGTATCGATCATCGATAAATTCTCTAAACTGAATGACTTGACTCTTCTCAAAGAGCTGCCAATCAAAATGGAAGCCATCTCAGATGATAACAAAAAAATCCCATTACTCAGGGGAGTATCGAGTATCAAGTCAATAGCCAGTTTGCGGAATTTCTTTGAAAGTCTCAGCTACTTGAATTTTGAGAGAGTATATGGATTATACGAATTGGACATCAAGGAGTGTCAGGAGGATGTCAAGAACGACATATTTAAATAGATAGTATATATACAAGTACCCCCCTCTTGGGCCCTACTGAGACCTTGCTTACCCTCGCCAGTCAGGTCTCAAATTTCGCAGCCATTCGCGTATTTTTCACCATGAACTCCTTCAACAATCCCCAAACAGCCCTGAGATCTAATTCCCGTTCCTTCTCAACTGGGCGTATAGTTAATGAGCCAGTTAAAAGCGATGCTGATGCTGACACTTCTGATGAGGAGGAATTCGAGCAATTGTCCCCCGAACGGCCTGAAAAAACAGCATCTCATCTCAACTCTCGCACACCTCCCACTTCATTCACCGTGAAAAGTACATCTATAAAAGTGCCTTTGAAGGACGGACAAGACACAAGACGTCCTACTACGCCGTACAGTTCCAGAGATATCACCACCTCGTTTTCGGCCCAAAAAAATGGCGTCTCTACGGCGGAAATTGACAGAGAAGACACCTTGATACGCGAACAGGTATTGATATCTGATGATAATACGTTTACTCCTAATCACAAAGCCCGCAGTCAGCTCTTGAAGTCCACAAATGGGCCCGAGAGACTTCAGTCTGCAAATGGTTCCGAAAGAAATGTATACACCAAGAGCCCATTCGCCAAATCCTTCAGCAAAAGCTCGATCTCTAGAGGCCCGGTCACCAAGAGCCCCAATTACGCCAAAATCCCCGGTCCAAAACAGGACGGTGATGGTCCTAAATCACAGGATGTCGACGTCTCCAGTTCAGATATCCAGGACGAGAAATTCTCTACGAAACCACATGTAGATGACTTCACTGTCCGGTCTGCGTCCCCCAAATTGTACAAGGGAGACGGACTAATTGGCTCCAACAACGACCCAAATCTTCCTTTGAGTGTCGAGAGCGACTCGGTGGTGACAGGTATAGATAAGAGGAGTTTACAAGTAGGCACATCTGGGATAGGTGTTGATTTGACTCTGTCACAGGCCCCCAAACCTAGCGATAGTCAAGAACAAGGCAATTTTTTCGATCCTGAATTGAGTTTTGATGAACACGAAGTCAGTCTGGACGAGAATGCCGATATTTTAAACGACATGAATGCTTTTAGTGCGAGCAAACTCTCTAGTCCCGCTAGGGCACTAGGGAAAACTTCGGTGAGGATTGGTCCCGTAAGGATGGCGCCTGTTGGTTCCAAAATGGGGCCTGTTGCGTCTAAAATTGGCAACGCTTCGTCCAAAATTACCCCCAGGACCACCTCTCCCAGAACGACCCCCCGCAAAAGATCTCGTATCCATAGTCCTACAGGGTCTCTTTCCAGCATGTATAGGGCATCAAGAGCACGAAAGGAAATGACGCCTGAAGCGTCTTTGGAAAGTCGATTCAAAGCTACAAAAGTCCCTAAGCCTGAAATGACGCCTATAGGCAAACACTACGATCGATTGAAGCAGACTTTTGAGAAAGACTTCATCAATAACAACCGAAAAAAATCGCCAGTTAAAGTATCAAAACAGTCTGAATTAGATAAACCGTGGCCAGAGGAGAAATGGGAGAAATTGAACTCACTAGTAGAATCTCCAAATTTAACTGTAGATGATATACTTGACAGCCCCACTGTACAAAATATATTGGATATAAGCGAATCTGATTTAAAGGAAAGAGTCAACTTTTTACTTCACATCAAGACCATGGGCAAAAAACGAAGAAAATTATTATAACCTTGTATATTAATGTATTACTAGAAAACCCTTGATAAGACATCATTCAATTTTTCATCTGGCTTATTAGCCTGCTTCAAATCATCAGCTGCATCTGCCCTCTTACTTGTAACATTTCTTTGCTTGAAATTTCTCCTCATCTCCACATCATCTTCAGTTCCTCTACTTCTCTTGATATTCTTGATCATCTTAGATTGATCTAAATTGGCCATAAAGGTCTTGTTCAATTTTTGTTGCTGAGATAATTCTAATGCTAATTTGGATTGTTTGACTTCGTTCTCCTTCGATATCTGTTGGGTCAAATCCAACCATTTGAAGTTCTTTAAATACTTTATATTCATAATGTCATCATAATAATAAGAAGTCTTCTTACCACCAATAATGTTCCCATTCATGGTATCGGCGCATAATTTAGCGTCTTTCTTATTAACAAATTCAACCCATCCTTCGGTATAATTCTTCTTCTTATTCCCTCCATATTTTACTCGTTTCTTGTATATCTTGGTGTCTTCGGGCTTCAAGAACAATCTATCAATTTCTCCAAATCTCGATAACACCGACCGTAATTTGGAAGGCTTCATATATGGTGGGATCGTTGAGAGATAGCACACTCCAGTTTTTTTGATCTTCTTTTGCTCTTTGGCTAATTGCTGAGGTGTAAGTTTCTTCAATTTGGGACGTTTGGATTTTACCTGTGTTATATCTTGCACATCGTCATCTGCTATGGCTACCTCATCGGCCTCATCTTCTTCTTGTACGTCTTGTTCTGCGTCTTCTTCTTCTTGATCTTCTCTTACGTCTTGATAAGTCTTCTTTTGTACTCTGACGACTGGGTAATCGTCTTCTGATTCAGAACCAAAATCGTCTTCTGACTCGTATTTCTTGTTGGATTCACTCATGGTGGATGCGATGCGATGAGGTGAATTTTGGATTATGTAGCTGGAAGGTGCACGTATTGTAGCGAGACTGGAAGAGTGGGTGTCGGGGCCTTTTCTGCAAAATCGGGTTTCTGGGCCTTTTCCACAAAATCGGGTGTCTGGGCCTTTTGGTCCTTATATATCGTTAGTAAATCTAAGATGTAACGATCATGCTGCAGCTTGGAATTGGCATCAGAGGATGAGACGCCCCTACTGAAGATATCTGAGACCTGACACCTGAGACATGACACCTGAGACCTGACACCCAACACCTGAGACAATCTGGTACCCGGGTTCAAAGTAGTATAGTAGTATAGACCCTTTTGCTCTAGATTTTCAATCGTTCTAACATTTATTCACTATATAATTTATTTCTTACCGCTATCAGCACCGGACTTGGCACCTTCAGTAGCACCAGTAACTACACCACTGATGTAGTTAGCAGCATTACCAGCTTGTTCTTTAGCAGCATCGATGTAAGAGTTAGCAGTGTCTAACAAAGTTTCTTGGTTTTCACCGACTTGAGCCTTGGCATCGTCGTGACCTTGTTTAGCATTATCAGCTATAGTTTGACCAAATGATTTTTGGTCGTTTGGGGTAGCCTTACCGGCAAATTCATCAACCTTATCGGTGACGGTTTCTTTGGTTTTTTCAAAACCAGTTTTTTGATCATCTGGGGTGACAGTTTCTTCAACTTTATCACTGAAATTTTTTCTACCTAAGTCTGACATTTTACAATTGTATTTAATGATTTAAAAAAATGGGGAAAATGTGGTCTATTTATACTTTCAAATTAGAACCTAGAATTGTCAGACATTCCCTAACCTTCTATTTTGAGACTTACATGTTTCATTGCTAGTGTGACGGACTTTGCAGTCCAATTGCCCAATTAGGCTATTTTGCAGTCCTCCCATTTCCTCACCAATTGCTAAATTGCTACCTGCATGATGCTAACGCCAGGTGGCCCATACTTATAGGGGGCTTCGCATACATACTTTTGAGCAATTATATAGCTGTATAGAACCTTCTGGGTAATTTGTATCACACCAGCATGACTATTGGGAAGCAATTACCTGTTAACCATTGCACTCTTACTAGCCACAACCCAGCCACAATTAAATTCTCGGTCGTGCGCTGGGCCAAAAATTAAAAACCTTAAAACACCCTAGTCCTGGGCCCACCAGTCCAATAATAGCGCTTGGTGCTCGAATGCATGACCAATTTCATTCGTAAAAGCTTGTAGGTTAGTTTAGATATAGATTGTTTTCCGAGCTCTGTGCGTTTTCCTGCGATTGTTCCGGTAGTAGTACCCCGGATGCTAGAATTAGCAGCCAATCTCTTGGACTGCTTGAGGCACAATAAGGTTTGAAACCTACTATACTCGCATATGTTCTCTTACAGTATTGTTGGTTAATAGCTAGGTACCAGGCAATTCAGGAATGGGGAATTGACGCTGTCAATTTGAAGAAACATCGACTTTTAAATTGATATCTAAAAGAATCTCTGGTGTCATCAAGAACAATTGACAGAATCTCTAGCTCATTTAAACTGTAAAGTTTGATCAATTATGGAGCCCTGTTGTTCGCCTTGCCGGTCAACTGGTTGGTTCTCCCCCCTTCAAATATCAGTCCTTCAACCCCAGAATTTTTCTGTATGCAGGATAATTAACATGTTTCCAAAGCAGGTCCCAGAAATGAGACGGTAAGCTTGGAATGAGTTATGGATCTTCATCAACGGTCTCTATTGTACCTTTCATCCACGGTATCTGTTGTACCATCCATCAACTATGGCAAATTAATTTAACCAAACAAGCTTCTGTTGTCATGTGACCTCTCAAGAGCCACGATGGGCGACTTTCATTCAATGTGTTCAACTCTGCCAGACAAAAGATCCATATAAGCTCCAGTAATAACAGAAAACTACGAGAAGAACTTAAAACAATCAGTAACATTACACTATATAGCGAAACTTTTATGACTATCAAAGCCAAATCTCTAAATCACTCTAGTTTGTTTCGCAAGATCTAAATACTTAGATACCAGTTGGGATTGGTAAACCAGTTGGAACTGATAATCCTTCTGGTAAAGCAGCAATAGCGTTTAATAAGTCATCCAAAGGACCTGATAATTCAGAAACAATTGGCAAACTGTCGATAACTTGGACCAAACCATCAACGGCACCTAAAACTGGACCTAAAGCTGGTAATAAGTCATTGATATCTTCTCTCTTTTCAGTAGCAGCTGGAGCAGCAGAGACGGTAGCTAAGATGGAAGTGACGAAGGCAACGGTAGCGAATTTCATTTTAATAGTTAGTTGGTTTGTTTGTTAAAAGACTTTATCGAATTAAGTGATAATGAACAAAAAACAAGGGTATTTGCAGCCATATTTATACCCGATTTTTCTGAATAAATGCTTATCTCTAATTCCAGGTTGAAAGTTCTGACCGGAGAAGTAGCAAGGTTTTGGTGGGCGTTATCTTGAAAATTTTGCAATTCTTTTTTTGCAAATCACTGCTTATGTCTCAACTCTTATCTATATACAGGAACTTAACCGTTTTTGAACGTCCTTTACCCTAATGGTGCAGGTACTTTTCCGGTAAAAGCATGTAACACTTACCGACTTTGACGAAAATGTCCACAATAGACAACATAATTGAGCCTCAATAGTACTATATGTAAGAATCGTGTATATTAGGAACAATAAATTAGGGGAACTTCTTTGAACTGATCAACATATGTGGTTAGGTTGCGCAATCACCTATTGTTCCTATTATAGTCAAGGCAGCAAAAGAGCGCTTCTATTGTTTTGAAGCACCTACAACAAGCCTTCGACTATAGGTGTTTAGCAATAATATCAATTCATGCTTATCAATTAGCGGGTGTCTTCAAAAATCAGAATCAGGCTTAAAAGGTTATCCACTATTTTCTTTCTTTTAAAGCTTTTTTTTGGCTGATTTAACTTTTCTCTGCATCCTTTGGACCCTTTAGACCTTTTGGGAATTTAGTTAACCCCGGTTTAGACAGCAACAATATGCAAGATATCAATTACAATATGACAGACAAGAAAGTATCATGCAGGGTCTATAATATATAGGATTGATTGTTGGAATTACCGATTATGGTAAGTGCCCTTGGTATAATAGCTCGTTCCTGTATGTCCCTCTTTCACGTCACTATTGTTAGATAGCGAGATATCTACAAAACTCGAATTTGATTGGATTTGCGATCCACAGTGTTCTGAGCATGGGGTACACACAGGTTCAATGTCTTTCGAGAACGGCCGATCTTTGTATATATGTGTAGGAATGCCTATTTTATAAGCCACTCTTCATATCGAGCCTATAACAATACATTATTCTTGTACTATTGCAGCTGATTCAATGAAAGAAACGCATTCTAGAACTAGTAAACCCGGCTTAGAGAAAAGTAGTATTCAACCACTGAATTGAGTTAGCTATTCACAAATATTTTGCAGTACTACTAAATAAACTTTAACTATATATCTTAAAGCCTATGGGGAAGGCAGAGTGGCTATTCTCGAGAGTAATTTCATTTCTAGAAAACACAATACGGTGACTTCATTTCTTCGGAGAACTTCATGTATTTCCTCTTATCTTTGCAATGAGTTCACTGCAAACTTGTTTACATTCTTTGAATTTTCAAAAGGGGAACATGTTAGCAGCCCTTTTTTTTCACGAGATTGAGCAATTACTTGGCACATCTGACGTGAGTTGTGAACCTCTGATAACTACACAAAAGCACAAGTAAATGCGCTTCAAATTACCCACAGGCTTCAAAAACTAACTCTGTTTGTCCCATTTGAACCTTGTCTTGCTACAAAATTGCATCCAGCTTCGGGCCTTTAGCGGGATAATTATGCAGGAACCATCTTGCAGATAACGCAATCATCGCGTTTTCGGCGAAATTTAGGCTGCTTATCTTGAACATATTATTGGAACAATAGAACCCTTTAGTGCGCTAAGAGAGAGAAGTTTGTTATGAAAATTCAATAGTTCCTGGCAGAACAGAACTCAATTACTCTTTACAAGTTTTCCTTCTCACCTATCGTGGTAGATTAGTGTCAGATGTCAGAAAAGTTTCAATAATAAGAAGATTTTAGTCTAATGTAGTACGCTAGATCGTAGTCTCATGTCATGTAGTCTGCGAAACTTTACTCTAAAAACTGCATATTCGTAGCTCACAAGTGAGATGACGCAATACTAAATTATAAAAAGTTAATTTTGATGTTATGATTAATTTTGAGTCATCTTACGAAAGTCAATTTTTCATTCGATCGACCACCAATTCAGGATATGGGATTTCTTTTTCAGTGGGTGAGTTTGTTTCTCTGGTAGAGTTTGTATTGCCTCTTATCGTGAAACTCTTTCCATGCCACAACTATACTAGACATGATTTTGAGTTTGTCGTGGAGCGGCTATGTTAAAGATTTCACCTATAGCGTTATATGCGTCAAAAAAATTAAAAAAAAAAAAAGCTGTACCCCACGTGAAGTTTATCATTGATAAGGGACATGACATTTCCCGCTAGGAAATTATAACTTAATCGGGTATGCGTGCATAAGACCCTCTTGAGTCATAACAGGGTCTGTAATCACCTATTGCTCCGAGACCTTCGACCTTTCGCCTAATGGTTAGCCTGGTCTCTAAATTTGCACCCAATAAATTTACGTCTTTCCTGGAGTACTTCAATTGAGAAATTTTGTAGAAGAATAGAGTTGTAGTTCTGATGGTATTTAGAAGTTATAGAAATTTTTACAATAAAATTTTAATTCTAAAAGTTGTCTCTTGCTTGTCTTAGATTGTTTCTCAATAGCGCAAAATTGGCAGAAACTATAAAATTTAGAATAAATTGAAATTAATTTATTCTAAGTTAAGAAGCTAAAAGTCGGCTAGGCTAACATCCCACTGGAGTAAATTTTGATGAAAATTAATTCCCACAACTTGAAAATAAACCTTTTTTTTTATCTCTTGAACGGCAATTTTAATGGAGTCGTGTGAGGAGAAAAGTGTGGTGAAAATACAAGAAAGTCACATAAATTCGATAATGACAGATGGGACCAAATGAATATGCACCAAATCATCTCCCAATTAACTCCAATACCCATTGAAATACTGGGCCAGAGTGGGCCACTCTGTCCAACAACAGTTGCAGCCACTAGTTCTGCCATCACACGACTCTTCGCGATGAGATGTAATCCTGGAGCAGGAAATTCAATAAAGGCGTCAAACCGGTCAAACATGAAGAAAGGAACGGTGGCTGCTAGTATCGATCAAAAGATTTATGATCTCATTCATAATCTATTGGACCAAAAGACAGAAGAAAATAAAAAAGATCATGAAAATAAAGAAGCATTTGAAACCATCGCATTAGCCAGAGATTTGACCTCCAGTGAAGTTCTTCACTTTGTTCAACTTAAAGATTTCCAATTACGTAGAATGAAGAGAAACACGTTAGAGAAACTGATTGATGAGGTGTTGAAAGTAGTAAGAGATGATGAATGTGAAGAATTAGGAGATATAATTAAACAAAGAGATGAATTAGAGGCTGAAAAACTCCAACAAGAAGCTATAGATAGTGATTTAGATGATGTTGATGAGAGTAATATGATGGTGGTGAAAGATACAAATTCTCTTAACAAGTCAGTTGTCAGCTCATGGAATGTAGGCACTAATAATGACAATACTGATGAAGAGAAGAAGAGGAAACGTAAAGAAACTCCTGAAAAGAAACCAGGAAGTAAGAAGAAAAAGATAGATCACACCCCTCCAACAATAAAGCTCTCGAATCTTGGAGGTATGGAAAAAGTCACTACTCAGTTAATGGAACTCATTGGGTTACCTATTTTGCATCCCGAAATTTATCTTTCTACCGGTGTTGAACCACCAAGAGGGGTCCTTTTATACGGTCCTCCAGGGTGTGGTAAGACCACCATTGCCAATGCTTTAGCCGGGGAATTACAAGTGCCTTTCATCAGTATATCTGCTCCATCTATTGTGTCTGGTATGTCAGGGGAAAGTGAAAAGAAATTAAGAGAGATCTTTGAAGATGCCAAAAACGTAGCTCCTTGTTTGATATTCATGGATGAAATTGACTCAATTACTCCCAAAAGAGATGGAGGTGCTCAAAGAGAAATGGAGAGAAGGATAGTTGCTCAACTCTTGACGTTAATGGATGAATTAACTTTAGATAAAACTGATGGGAAACCCGTTATAGTCATTGGCGCTACTAATAGAGCTGACTCTCTAGATCCGGCTTTAAGAAGAGCAGGAAGATTTGATAGAGAAATTCTTCTTAATGTTCCTAGTGAAGACCAAAGAATCTCTATTTTGAAAGCCATGACTTCAAGCTTAAAATTGAACACTGAAGGGTTCAACTTTAAAACCTTAGCTAAACTTACCGCTGGGTTTGTTGGAGCAGATTTGAAGAGTTTGGTTACTGCATCAGGTGTGTTTGCCATCAAGAGAATCTTTGAAAGTTTAAGTGAGCAACAAGAACTCGAAGAACTTATGCAAAATGGGTCAATCGATAATAATACAATGGAGGTGGACGTAGCTTCTCCTTCGATATCCAAAGAGCTTGTTAAGCAATTCGAGACTAAATCTGACGACGAAAAACTATCTGTGATTCAGAAATTTTTGATCAGACATCCATCTCCTTTATCTGAAGAGCAATTAGAACCATTATCTATCAATTTCGATGATTTCATGAATGCTTTACCTTCAATTCAACCAACCGCTAAAAGGGAAGGTTTTGCGACTATTCCTGATGTAACCTGGGATCATGTGGGTGCCTTGACCAAGATCAGAATGGAATTACATATGTGTATTGTTCAACCCATTAAAAAGCCCGAAGTTTTCGAGAAGGTCGGTATCACGGCCCCTGCAGGTGTTTTGATGTGGGGTCCTCCTGGTTGTGGTAAGACCCTTTTAGCTAAAGCTGTAGCTAATGAATCAAGGGCAAATTTTATCTCCATTAAAGGTCCAGAATTGTTAAACAAATATGTCGGTGAGAGTGAAAGAGCTATTAGACAAGTTTTTCAAAGAGCCAGAGCCAGTGTTCCATGCATCATATTCTTTGATGAATTAGATGCATTAGTTCCTAGAAGGGATGCTTCATTAAGTGAATCAAGTTCAAGAGTGGTGAATACTCTTTTGACTGAATTGGATGGATTAAACGATAGGCGTGGAATATTTGTGGTGGGGGCTACCAATAGACCAGATATGATTGATCCTGCTATGATTAGACCAGGAAGATTGGATAAATCTCTCTACATTGAATTACCCACGGAAGAAGAACGTTTGGATATATTGAACACTTTGATCAAGTCCAACAGAACTCCAGTGGATAGTTCCGTAGATTTGAAAAATATTGTCTATGACACCAAGTGTAGGAACTTTTCTGGTGCAGATCTTTCGTCTTTGGTTAGAGAAGCTGGTGTTTTGGCATTGAAAAGAAAGTTTTTCCTGCATCAAAAAGTTAAAGACTTGGATAAGTCAGGATTTATAGAGAATGATGATGATTTCAATGATGATGATATTTTTGTAACGATGAATGATTTCAAAATGGCGTTGGATAACATCAAGCCAAGTGTAAGTGATAAAGATAGACAAAAGTATGAAAGATTGAATCAGAAGTTGGCACCTGTGATAGAGGAGCCAAAAGAAGAGAAGTAGGGTTTATAACGTAATAAACGTAGTGCATTGCTTGGAAATCATAATCAGGCCCTCCTTTTTTCTCTTTATTATTTTATCGAGGTGGTTTGGCTAATACATAAACTCATATGGGGAATGGGATATTTGATAACTATATTTGATTTCACCACTGTCTTTTTGAAGAGACAATTGTTCTGAGTTTCGATTTGAAAGTGATGTTTATCTCGATCTGAAAGTTTTCGAGCTTTTGAAAACTAAATATCTGGGAATATCGGAAAATGAAATATATACCACCTCCAGTCATACTCTTTACATTTGATGCAGCCTTTCTTCTTGCTTGTTTGTAAGATTCTTAGATTGTAAAAAACTGGATTTTCTGATTAAGGTAAGCGATGAGTAATAATATAGACGTTTGTTGCAGTCGACCACTTTCCTTTTACGACAGCCAACATCTGACAATATGTACTGCCATTCCACAGTTATGAACCTCTACACAAGATACAAGATAGAAGATGAACAAGGCCTACAAGAAAGATAGTAGCATCCCGCTTAAACATATAAGGTTAGTGAGAGAAGGATTCGGTGGGTCTAAGTACATAGTTATCGCAGTTAAGCACTGCGGTTTTGTAGGAAATGTCTGGCTCAATTTCAATTCGAATGGCTGCGAAAATGTCGCTGAGATCGGGTGTCGCGACCATGTCTAGTGACACGATTTTGCAGCCGTAGATAATACGAAGAATGGTCAGCTTGTTTCCTACAGCCTCTCAAGCTCCAGTTTGGAGGATATACTTTAAAAAAATCTCCCCTCTTAATAAAAGTGCGGGATAAGCGGAACCTCCATCAATAAAGAGTCCCCATGGATAGATATATATGCAAATGCTTAGATGATCGCTCAATGTATGTTAAGCATGCATTTGGGTAGATATACGTCTGTTTCTGGGTATGATAAGTTCTCTAATAGTATTTTTCATGTAAATATCATCAAGTAATTATGTAGTAGTAAAGAGTAATGAAACTGAGGCTTGAATCAAAGTCTTACAAAATTTGATGTAATCTTTACACTGTTACCGGTCTCTCTCGCAATTACTGCAAAAAATCAAAAAGCCCACTTTTTTCCTATTTACCACATATTCACAAAAAGATATTTTTAGAGAATGTTTAGAATGCCACCAGTTTCCCCCGTGAAATTACCTCCAATGTTAAGTCAAGACTTTGACTATCACGACATTATGGATGATGACATAACCACCGTCATCAATAACTGTACAAAGTTGCAATTAAATCCTTCCTCTGTGTTTTACCAACCGCAGAAAAGGGCACCAAGATTTGAGCCAAATTTGACCAAACTAACTCCTTTCAGACGCCATAAAAGAAAAGTTCAAGTACCATTAGACTCGACCTATGGTCTGGCTTACAATTTACTTTCACGTCTTGAAAGATATGTCGGCGAATTTGAAAAAGAATTGTCAACTTTGGAGTTCCCAACTGATTACGTTGAATCAAATTTAGATCCATTCAACATTATCAATGAAGAGAAAGAACACTGGGACAGATGTACCCAATTAATATTACCAGATAATCAAGAAAATCCTGAGATTTATGTCCCATATTTGATCAATTTTCACAGAAAGATTGATGAGAAAATTCAGAAAGAAAGAATCAGATTAAAGGATAATCTTCCATTACATCTCCAAACTGATCCTTTCGAAGACAGCAAAAGTTTCAAAGGCTACAACTTGAAAGCCAGAAGTACCTACGAACTAGTATTTCTTATGAAATTATACTATTGGAAAGGTTACGTAGAAGACAGAAAAAGGGACGAGGATTTTTATTTCCATCAAAAGAGACTTGCTCTTGAAGAACAATTAGAAGACAAAGAAAATAACCTTTTAAATCGTATTCCTTGTTTAAAAGCTAGGAATTCCTATGATATTAGTTATCTTTTTGCTACTGAGTTAACTCACAAACCAAAGTCGCAAAAAGAAGCTGCAAAATTTAATCTGCTCCAAACTGCAAATGAGGAACTTGTAAAAATGCCAGCCGTGGATGCAGCTGCAATCTCATTGAGACAATTGGATCGTACACTCGCACGACTCGACAATCAGGATCCTGATAAGAGAGACTTTAGTGCGAAAAAATTAGAGGCTGCAAAAAAAATGGGAGATGCGACACAATTTAGAACTATCCCTCAAATTCGGGATTTGCATGGTAATGCACTCTTAATACCAGAGGATAGAGTATCACCATCCCTCTTACCAGATGAAAATTCTACAAAAGATACGAAACCAGCTCCTAAAAGTATTCCCCGTAGAAGAAGTGTATTGACTAGTGAATTCTGTGACTTGGATCGAGAAAATTTGAAAAAATCTTGTCCAAAAAAAGTCACTTTTAGTTTGGAAAACTCTGTTAAGTTTTATGATCCGTATTTTAAACCTGACCGCATAGCAGAGGACAGGGTATCACCATTCCTCTTACCAGATGAAAATCTTACAAAAGATACGAAACCAGCTCCTAAAAGTATTCTTCGTAGAAGAAGTGTATTGACTGGTGAATTCTGTGACTTGGATCGAGAAAATTTGAAAAAATCTTGTCCAAAAAAAGTCACTTTTAGTTTGGAAAACTCTGTTAAGTTTTATGAACCGTATCTTGAACCTGACCGTAATTCATTTGGAAAATTTGGATCAAAAGAATACGAGGAATGGGAAAAGCAATTTTGCGAAGACGTTGAAAAAATAGGAAGATTTCTTGACGAAGATATTATTGAAGATGAAGTTAAAACCGCAACGATGGAAAGTAACGTTGATCTTATTGAACTCCCATCTTCTAAAAGGGAACTTTTGAAATATTATGCGAGACGTAGAAAAGAAAAAATGAAAGCAAGAATCAGGAGACTTCATAAAAAGATCTCCCCCGAAAAATGCAATTAAGAACAAGTGTTGGAGTGGTTTTAAAATAGAACGAAAGCTATAATGGTGTTGGTCTTTGGTGGATATTCAACGGCAGCTACCCTGCCGGAGAATGAAAAAGT
>JAJMIX010000035.1:0-93977 GCA_030563465.1 Yamadazyma diddensiae
AACTTAACTCATTAGGTTAATCTAAACCTACAAATTCGGACACATTTACTTCATCCTATCACCACTATACCAAACTAAGGTTTTTTCTTTAAATTTTCCTTATCTGCACCTAGTATTAGATAATTAAATAGTTATATAATTATCCAAATACATATGTTTAGAAAAAAAAAAATTGTCCATTCTGGTAAAAAAAACCGAATATCAATATATTCTTCAACTATTTATGGTCCTTTCCTTATTAGAATACACTTTTTGTAGTAATCCGAACATATTTAAAGTAATTGGAAGAGAAAATAGGACTTATCACCATACATCAATGTTCCAGATACCTAGACAACAGAATAGCACGAAGCGACAAAACAGCAGGAGTTAAGAACTCACAATAGGGTAAAAACCCTCCATACCTCTTCCCAAATATTAGCCTGACGTTAATTATTCTGATCCCAAGAGAAGAAATTCCATTTTTGTGTTTCTTTTTATTCTTATTTTTTTTATTAACAAGGTACATAGCTAGTTATATACTATACACGAATGGCGATGGAAAAATCTATTAAGGAGATTGTATCTCAAGAGCATGTTGCAAAGTTACGAAGGGCAAAAAAAACATTGCGGGAAAAGGAACTATTGGACCTGAAAACCCAACAATGGGTGCAAATTCACACAATTTTTATCTGGTCCGTTGCATACAAAAGAGATGGAGAAAATTACTGATTAGAATGTCTCTCATTAAAACCTCCCCAGTCATCAATAGAGATTATCAGTTCTCTTTTCTAACCCTTGAATATCATCAACAGTACGTAGATAGTATTTAACCTACTACGTATATCGTGAACTAAAGAAAAAACACCTATATCAACACCAAATTTTCCTCACCAATATTGTAGTTTGACTATCAACGTATACTCTCACAGCCATATCTAAGTCATGTATCAACTGCATCTTCCTCAAGCCCTTTCTCAATAATAACTGACTTATCTTGCCCTTAATGTCTGGTGATAAATTCAAAGCCAATATAAGCAGGTAGTTCACCTTCTAAGATACGCATCTTACCATGGGATTCGTCTATTCCGTCTCTCTTGGTGAGACGAAGAAAAGGATCAGTGCCGTTATTCTTAACACCTCAACTCTATCACTTATCATTCTTTCCAGCATTACCAAAGGCTTGACTTGGGCTTTTTACATATCCAACAACGAATCTTGTGGTCCAGTCCGTTCTTATGGATCATTAAATCCCGTTCACCCAAAGTTTTGTTATCTCTTATGCTAGAATCATCATCTTTCCACCCTCTACATTTTAAGTTTTAATCGAATAAGAGAACCAGTTAACGGCTGCAACTCCAGCACCTGCAGCGAAAAACGCAACAGGGGATGGACCTGCCGAACCATGTGGCAATATCATTGCATTTAACAATTTTCCACCACATGCTACGACATATAACGCAGTAAAATATCTCACAATAAGCTGGAATGTAGATACTGTACCATCAACGACCGATTGGGCCCAGACGCCTTTTCCAATTCCCAATTGATGTTCTATCTTAGCTGAATTTTCTGTCCCGAAATTTGCCTTCAATGACTTGCCCAAATCTGTAGATTTAACAACTTCAACACTGAACGGGTACTTTTTAAACATTCCAGGATTCGCTACTGCAATAACCACTGTCATAATTATGAACATGATTACAATAGGAGAAAATATTACGAGAAATAAATTTCTATCACTTCTCCATTGTTGATTGGTATCTAATCGATACTCTTCTATTTGATCTTCCTTTTTATTATCAATTTGTTGGTCTGTGATTGCAAAATGCTGGCTATATGTTTCGTAGAGTTTTTGTTTTAATGACTGCATATCCACAAGGTAAAGTTAACAATATTCGTAAATAAATAATTATTCAGTTCCTATGGATTTATTTGCACTGGTTAAATGCTTTATTCGCTAAGGAGATTAAAAAATAAATCTACAATGCGGAAAAAGTCTGTCGTGATAGCAAAAAAAAACAATGTTTTCAAACTTTTGGATATTGGTTAAAGTTTGATTGCCCTGATACATGAAATTTACGTACTCCAAATGCTTATCTACACAATCAGCTACCTTTTGGGGTGTTAAAAGCGAAACTTTTTCTTAGTTTTATCCCCTCATGAGTCTTCGATAATACATTGAGATATACAACAGGTTTTGTAGTGTAGTGGTTATCACTGTCGGTTTTGATCCGACCAACCCCGGTTCGAATCCGGGCAAGACCTCTTTTTTTGTTTTTTTTTCATTCATGGTTTTGAACTTTACTTGTCCTTTAAGAATCAGGCTAAGTGATTGAGCCATTCCCATAGTGATGTACCCATTTTAAGTCTTTTATGTTCATGTTTAATGATCTGCAAAGACCCTTTTAGGCAATTTATCGAATCGCATCCACTCGTAAATAGGAGATAACACACAGGATTCATAAAAAATATTGTGTTATCATAGTGATACTTCAGACTCATAAACATTGTCTACCTGTAATGTGTATCTCCAACTGCATATGTAATCTAGCACCGATTACTTGTAAAACCGATAGTCTTCAACGATAGAAAACACATTTGTCGTGTCTGGACCAGATCTTTGTTTACTTCCGTTGAATCGTCAATAAAATTTCTCAAGTATGGAAGAGAGTCCGAGTAAGAAACCCACGTCATCGAGAGTGATCGATTCTTTACATAAAGAGATAGATCAATTAAAAGATGAATTAGAAACAGTCAAATTATCCAACTCAAATTATAAGAAAAAATTTGAAATCGTCAACAAAAAAAATGAACTGTTTGTAGATCAATTAGCTAATGCAAAACATGAGAATGATATGATAAATGCTTTATTAACTAGAAAAGAGAGGAGAATTTTAGATTTAGAAACTGAGTATAATAATCTTATTTCATCAAATGAATCATTGAAAATGACTAATAAGAATATTAAAATAAGATATGATAGTTTACAAGAGCTGACAGCCTCATCAACTGCTGAAGCAGAAAGATTAAAAATTGCATATGATGCTTTAACTGCAAGTCAGTTAGAGTACAAGAAACATTATGAATCGGAAATTCAAAAATTGAATGATTCATTTTCTGCTTTTAAACAAGATTATGTTACAAAATATGAAAATTTATTAGCTAAATTTGGTGATAATGATAAAGATATTGATACATTATTAGATGGATTAACAAATAAGAGGAAAACTTTGGATAACTTATATTTTAATAAGAATAAGTTAATATTAGATCTATTGTCAAAGCTAGCAACTATTTCCAGAATTCATGGTCAAGATACAAAAGCTATATTACAAGATAATTTAGATAATTTGATTTCATTAAGAGAGAAAAATCCAGATTTAGAAATCAAAATTAATCAATTAAATCAACAAGAATATGATGATTCTAATCAACCTTTAACTGGAATTAAAGAAATAAATTTAGATGATTTTATACTGGAGTCAACTGAAGTTTTAAATTCTTCATTTGATGAAGAAGCGACATTGATAGAAGAGCCAAAATTGTCCAGACAAAACACTTTAAAGAAAAACAACATAAATAATAAGAAGAAGAGATATTCGAAAATCGATGATAATAAACTCGAAAGAACCAGAACTCCAACACCTCCATCTCATAACCATAATACTGATAAGAAGAAAAACAAAAGAAGAAGCATGTATGGTAATCCGGGAGTGAAAAAGGACTTGCCAATAAGTTCCTAGTATATATTAAAGAGTCGTATACATTTTTCTATAATGATAATTCAAATACCATAATTTTCCCATTATTATACCCACCAAACACGAGGAATTTATCAACTTTCCTCTTGAGAACTAAACTCTTATATTTGGATGATGAGGGGTTTGACTTTAAATAAACCATTTTCATTGCCGACAATTTTTCATTAGTTTCGATAACCGTTGCCTCTTGATGATTGTTAGTCGTAACATTATTTAGTTGAGGTAAAGCTATTTTATGTTTTTGAACTAGATCAAAATCTTTATTGAATATTTTGATAGTTCCATTCCAAAATCCTACCACCACCAGCTCATCCATTACCTGGATCGCTTGAATCCCACTCGTTTTGACGTTAATGGCTTTGACATCTTCTCCATATATATCATGTACCGTTATATTCTTCCCCGTTGCCCCCACTAACAATTGAGTACCAAACAATTCCATTGAAAGTACAGGATTAGGAATGTGGAATTCATTATAATAGATCATCGATATAGTAGGGTCTCTATTGATAACAGATTTCAGATTCTTCTTGGTGGATTCTTTAGCATCTTGAATATTGATTCGAAATCCTGCCAAATGACCAGATTCAAAGCCTATATAGAATTCGTCATGCTTGACAAACTTTATCCTCATCATTATACCAAATCCATCTCTTTTACCAGAATTCACCTCTTCTATATAACCGGTAAATTTTTTATAAATTCCAAACGGGCTTATATTATGTACAAGTCGAGATAATGAGAATTCCCTGTAGTCCAATTGATATATGTCAAAGTTCTCTGAGTCGACTGTTGAAGGCGTAATGAGAAGACCATCGTGGTAATCAATGTTGCAAAAATTTAAGGTATTCACCGGAATTGAATCATATGTAGGTAAAGGGAATCTCTCAAGTAACTGGGATGTATCATCTTTTAAGTAAGTTAAATCATTGAATTGAATATCCGGTAAATCACTAGTAAGCTGTGTACAATTTTCGAGGTTCCAAATCTTGATCTCACTGTCTTTTGAGTGAGTTAGAAAGTGATGAGCATCTAATGATAGTGTGGTCAAGATTGTCTTATCATGTCCTTTCCAACAATACAATGGATTCCTCAATGAAACATCCCATACTATGATCCAACCATGATCATCTGTAGAAATTATTTTGTTGGAGGAGAACTCTTGGATTGTGGTGATAGGATTAATATGCCCTCGAAGAGACCAGAGTTGGTTCATTAGATTACGCGAATATCACATTTTCGGTTAACTAAAACATGGAGAGAAAAAAATCGCAAAAATCACGAAATAGGCGAAACTGTGATAGGATCTGTATTTCACTGTAATTTGAGTAATTGAATGGGGAAATACAATCTTGGCAATATTGAACTTAATCACCCCATACTTTTCCTTTAGTTTGGGATCGTGCATATTCCCCAGTCGTGCACCATCATATTTGTCCGGTCGTGCACTTACAGTGATTTTCTCGGGTCTCGCACATGGTTCCACATCTAGTTTCTTATTCGGCAAATCCTTGAAAAATATAGGATTCCGCCTTAGAGCCAATTTCTAACAGCTCATAAGTTACGAAAGTCAAACAAGTCTTGTGATTTTTTTTCAATCTCTTTTTTATGAGAACTCTGACCTCTAAGTACTTCTCTGACTTACCACAATGCCTTTTAACCACTGATGACATGAATTTACGAATGCCAAGCACTCAAATATATGTCAAATTCATGTCAAATTAAATTAGCCCGATTTTATGGTTGTGAATATTGAGCTCTGTCGTGCATACAAAGCCGAAAAAAAACTCCAACGTTCGCGCTCCATTGGCTATCCTTTTTGACTAGGAATTTCATGCATACGGCTTCTAACAAACTTTGGTGGTCTGTAGGGCAGAGGAAAGAGAGAAAAGACCCAAAGTAGGGTAGATATATCTGTAGAAAGTACACTATATAGGGTGGCAATTATCTTTAGGCGAGTTTCAAATTCTATATTCAAAACTTCCCAAAAGACTCCACAGGAGTGATTTTTCCCGATTTAAATTAATTAAAAAAAAAAAAATTAAGTGCCCTGTCACTGATTGTATCTGATAAAAAAAATTTTTTAAGTTAAGGGAAATGTAATTGGATAAAGTCGTATTCCCGTAAACTATAAAAGGAAGGGAAAATCCAATTTTTTCAATTTCTTCACCCTTTATTTTCCTATTTTTCTCCTTATAATTTATAAAGCTTCTTTGTAAGTAATTCAATCGAAGAATGGCGAATAACGTATTTAATGTACAGATCTTCTTTATCGTTTTCCGTGAAACGTTAGAAGCTGTCGTTGTGGTTTCAGTTTTATTAGCCTTCATCAAACAAGGTTTAGGTGGAGCTAGTGAAGATCCAGTTATTTACAAAAAATTAAGAAAACAAATTTGGTTAGGTGCTATCCTAGGGGTTTTCATTTGTTTGGTTATCGGTGCAGGTTTTATTGGTGCTTTCTACTCCTTAGGTAATGATATCTGGTCAGCATCTGAAGATATTTGGGAAGGTGTTTTCTGTATAATCGCTACAGTTATTATCTCTATGATGGGTATCGCTATGTTAAGAATCAATAAGATGAAAGAAAAATGGAGAGTAAAGATCGCTCAAGCTATTTTAGAAAAACCAAAAGGTACTTCTAAATGGAGTCTTGGTTACTACACCAAGAAATATGCTTTATTCATTTTACCTTTTATTACTTGTTTAAGAGAAGGTTTAGAAGCAGTTGTTTTCGTTGGTGGTGTTGGTTTCACTGATTCAGCTAGATCTTTCCCATTACCAGTTGTTATTGGTTTAATTGCTGGTATTACTGTCGGTTGTCTTTTGTACTACTTTGGTTCAACTATTTCTTTACAAATTTTCTTGATTTTCTCCACCTGTATTTTGTACTTAATTGCCGCTGGTTTATTCTCCAGAGGTGTTTGGTATTTCGAAATGGATGCTTACAACAAAAAAACTGGTGGTGATGCTGCTGAAAATGGTTCAGGTCCAGGTACTTACGATATTTCCAAGTCAGTCTGGCATGTTAACTGTTGTAACCCAGAAATTGATAATGGTTGGGATGTTTTCAACGCTTTATTAGGATGGCAAAACTCTGCAACTTATGGTTCAGTTCTTAGTTATAACATTTACTGGTTATCGCTTATTGTCGTTCTTTTGTTGATGTTATTCCAAGAAAAGACTGGTCACTTACCATTTACTAAGAACTTAACATTGAATAAATTGAACCCAATGTACCACATTAAGGGTAAGAAGAAATTCGAATTAACTCAAAAAGAACAAGAGGAATTGTTTGAAAGAGTTAAAAACACTAAATATAATGAAGATGAATCTGAATCTACTCAGGAAAAGACTGAAAAGGTTCCATCTAATTAATTTTAGTTTTTGATTTTATTATGGATTATGAATGCTCCCCACTACACACACACACACACACACACATGTACATACATATATGTATAATAGGGGATATTCGTAGTTCATTTTGCAGACGTTCATAATTTTGCTTTATTATAATTATAAGGATATATAGGGAGGTATAGAGTCGAGCTTTTGGGAATTTTTTGTATTTAATATATTTAAAGGGCATTATAATTGATTATTTAGCCAAGCAGTTAAATTGAATGTTACTGTTTTCCAACGCTATTTCCAAGATTCTATCAAACTGTTGGGAATTTAAGAGTTGTTTTGTTTCCTTCTCTTCGATAGATGATCTGATAATCTTTGTAAGATTATAACAATAATCATTCAATCTTAATAATTCTGATGGCTCGAAAACTTCAATAAAAAAATCTATATCTAATTTCAAACTTACCAATAAGATTTCGTAATCGTTGACTGTAGTTTGCATTTGTCTGAAGCTGTCAAGGAATCCCATCAAAAAGAAATTTTGTAAGTCATTAATGATTTTGCTGAAGATCTTTTTGTTGGTGATGGGCTTAATATTGTAGACTAATTTGACAAAGTGAATCAAAATTTCGTAGATGAAATTATGGATTTGAATTTCTGGTTTACTGTTATTATCTCTTGACTTATTATTCAATCCAATGAAAAACTTGGTAAGAATGTCATCCAAAATGTACTTCTCTTTGGAAAGAATATCATCTAGGATAGTCAAACCTGCTCGCTCAATATCACTGAATAATTTCAAGTTTTGGCTCAATAAATCCTTTTCAAACTTTTTGTCAAAACTTAAAATAACAGTTGGGAACACAAATCTCGAAACCTTGTCGAAGTTATTCATGGTTAAAACCTTGAAAATTTCATCAACTTTCGGATTCGTATTGAGATTTTGCAGTTCAAGATTATATTTCTTCATTATAGAATCCGTTAGAATATTGAGACACCTTACAAATTGAATTTCAATACTAACAAGCATCTTCTTGCTTGGATGAGTTGTTACAACCCGTACATAATCTGAGCTATCCAAATTCAAGTTGTTGATAAACATGAGATTCTTTATCTTACGTAGCATGAAGATGGTGTAATGTTCAATAATGCTTATAAGTTTGGTACTGCTTCCAGGTTCACCTTCTTCGGTACTATTATACAATTCTGGAGGACTTCCAAATTTAACTATATCAGTGTCCACTTCCCAGTTTTCGAGATCATAAAATTGAGAGCAGTCATTGACCCAAACAGCACAAGTAGCTTCAAGTATTATCTGATTTATGCCATTTGAAATACTTCTCAAGTTCTTGATAATTTTATTTGTTTCAGTACTTCTACCCAAATTACCGATCTCAGTTATATTCTTACCGAAATTCGTTAAGATGACGTTGATCCGCTCACTGATTCTGCTTATATAAAAAATCGTAGAAAGTGAATTTGTATAATAAGGTAAAATATTTGAGTAATTCTTTGGTGAACTCTCGAGTTGATTTGTTGTGTCTTCGGGACCTTTGAAAATCTTGAAAAGTTTGTCAGATGTGACATTAATGAAATGTATGAATTCATTTTGTATTTCACCATTCTCATCAACTTTTTTGTTGTTTTTGACATAATAATTATAGCTGGCGACAAATTTATCGATATTTTTCAAATAAACATCGGATAAGTAATTTACGAAATTCAAAAACACTAACCAAGCCTCATTAATCAAAGATAAATCTAGATTATCACCAGTATTGAAGACCTCCAAAGTTATCAGTTCCTGCTCTTCAAAACTTGGTGATTTGCTAGTGGAGGATGCTTTGAAATATTCCTCTAGGTTTTTATACTTATCTGCGATATATTTAACATAAGATCCATTTTCTCTGTGATCATTGAGACTTTGAATATAATCCATCAATTTTTTCTGCAGACTTGTGAACCTATCTTCAAATTTTGAAAATTGGTAATCTAAATCTTTGTTCGATTTCTTCAATTGAGATATCAAGAATGTATTAATAGGCGATTCCTGCAGACTTTCACCATTCAACTGATCGATTTTGTCAACCAAAGATAAAAATTTGGTGTTATTGGATCTATTGATTTCATGATCAAATGATAATAATTCATTATAAGTAGATCTACGATATTGTTCGACTATATTGTCCACTTCATTAAATATTTTCACAAGTAATGTATTTGTCACTTGATGATCTTGAAAAATCGACTGCTTTTTCTCGTCATCGATTGAACCAGAATTTATGATTTTTAGTTTCTCGTGATCTTCCTCAATCATCCTTTGTTTTAATTTGGTATAATTTTGTAAATCATCAACAATTTCGTCATGATTACCCAATTTGACATTTTGCATCAACTTCGAGGGGAGATCAAACAAAAATTTATTTTTCTTAATGAATTCCACCACTTTTGTTATTTTATTTTCTTTGGCTTTATTATCTTCAATAGGCCGTATAAGACTATTAGTTAAGAGGGTCAAATTCTTTATTGATTCTTCAAGTTCACTAACCAAAAATTTATTAACCAGATTCCCCTTCAACCTGTTCCTATCCTTTGGATTATATATTCTGATTTTATCCATTTCCTGTTGTGCCTTGGTCTTCAGAGTCTTGAATTGAGCCAAGATATCATCAATTGATCTCTTACAATTAACGAAATTAATATAATTATCATCGATGGTTTGCTTCAACTCATTCTGTTGATTTTGGATCATCTGTTCTAAAAATTTTAAGTAATTGGTCAAATCATCTATAGAGGTGTTCTTGTGAATGGTGGTTAAGAATTTTTGACTGTTGAAATATCTTGAAGATATAATATACTCATTGATAGTGGGATCATTTTTAGATGAAATGATTTGTTGTTCAATCAATTGTTTGATAACATTTGTCCCATGGCCTCTTAATGGATCTTCGTAGTCTTCTTCGTAAGTATTATCTGGGCCATTATCGTACTTGACAAGACTGTTCAAAAGGTCAAATTTCAGTTCTACTTCGAGGGATTCAAGGTCGTCCAAGGGTTCGATATTTGAAAGGTTGACATCATCAATGGACTGGGGAGTTAAAGTTTTGATATTGTAGAAAGAGAGGAGATTATGTTCTCCGTCGTCGTAGTTGATCATGGTGAAAATCAACGCGGGTTACGTTTGGAAGTGAAGTGAGAGTTCAGAGTGAGATTGAGAGCTGTGTAGGCTAGCACCAGAGCAGTGCGGGCTAGTACCAGAGCAGTGCGGGCTAGCACCAGAGCA
The DNA here is from genome assembly GCA_030563465.1 of Yamadazyma diddensiae. Taxonomy (NCBI): domain Eukaryota; kingdom Fungi; phylum Ascomycota; class Pichiomycetes; order Serinales; family Debaryomycetaceae; genus Yamadazyma; species Yamadazyma diddensiae. The sequence goes on from JAJMIX010000035.1 coordinate 10,375, forward strand.
GTGCGGGCTAGTATCAGAGCAGGCGGGCTAGCGCCATATGTAGAAGTAGAATTGTGAAACATTAATCTATAGTACACTATATTACATCACCTCCACATATAATCTCTCTCCTTATCATCGATATTACCTCGCTTTTCCAAACAGTCTTCGATCAAATGATCTAACAACTCCGGCAATTCATATAATTTAAAGTCTTTGATGGCTGTCTTCAATTTGTCGAACCCATACTCGAAATCTGATGGGAGCCATTTAGTTTGAGGTTTTAGTTCGTCTTGGGACAATTTACTAACCAAATTCCAATCAACTTCTTGGGTTGACTGGTAATTCAATGTTTTAAGTTTTTCAAATAACCATAATTTGGTATCTAGATCCATAAATGATACTCTGTCTAATGATTCTCGTTTAACGAGTTTATTCCATTTATATCTACATTGAATTCTTGATCTGGTTCCTTCCATAGCTTCGGAAACCAATGTCCAATTTATCGAGTTCAGTTTCAGATTTGAAAGCATATCCGTAACCACTTGCTTTAATTTGTTTTCTTCATCGACTGACCATTTACTTTGAACTCTATTTTGTCCACATTTAATATAATTTCTCCACCTGTCTCTACAATCTTCTGGCATTCTACCCATAATTGATCCAATTTCTTTCCAATTACCGGTTCTTGTAGCAGCAAGTCTACCCAATTTATCATCATCTTCAGCAGTCCATTTACCTCTTACATCGAATACATGATACTGTCTTCTGACATGTTTATAAACTGAAGCTCGTGATCTATAAGGAAGCACTCTGGTAAGACATTCCCAAAAATTATCTTTCTTTCTCTCAGACGACCAAATTCTAGCACAAACTCCTTTTCTATCCATTTTCATGAGATATCCATATCCAGTTATAAAATAATCGACTGCTTTTTGTTCTTCAGGACTGAATGATCTTGGCCCCTTTGATTCAGGTTGATCTTTGAACCAAGTTAATGCAATTTTTTGCGCTTCATCTGATAATTGAAATAATGTCCCGATATGAGAGAAATCTTTACTTTGTTCACCATCGTTGATTGAGCCCTCAACCGGTTTATAATCGAAAGATCTAAAAGGAGGTTTAACGTTAGGAAGATCTTTACCAAACTGAGCCAAATGGTTTATATGAGCAATTGAATCTGGATTACTGTTGTTTTGTAATGCCAACATAACTTGTTGTGCCTGGTGAACCGGTAAATTATTTAAACTGTTGTAAGTTGTACCTAATTGTTTGGCTAATTCTCTAGTTTCCAAGATGGCAGCTCTGACAAGTTGATCATGTTCAGAATTAGTATCTAAACCACTTAATTCAGGATCAACTTCATTGGTTGAAGAAATTCTCCTCTTCTTCTTCTTGGGAGATTTATAATCAAAATCTTCATCTTGATGTTCAATACCATCGTCTAAAAAACCTGCCCAATGTTGGAAATCTCCCATATTTGCCAAATCTTCATTCCTTTTTTTTTGCTTCTTATCATCATTGTCCAAATTACCACCAACATATCTCATAACTGCTGCTTCAACTGCATCATTAATTTGTTGATTTGTGGCTTTTGAATCTAAATCTTCATCAATAGACTCTTCAACATCTGAAGAATTGGATTTTTTGTTTGATTTTTTGTTTTTCGATCCAAGTTGTAGTAATGCTTGTGCACCACCAAGCTCTGATTGATTATTCATTTTTGCAATCACTAGTGTTACCCGCTAATGACAAAGGTAGGGTAAGGTTTTTTTCCAGTGCGATGGGCTTATCGATGAGGACAGAGAGGGACACGCACGGCCCAATGAGTGCAGTGACCAGTGAGGAGTAGTGCCGTGAGTAGAGGACCTTTCTCAGTCATAGTAGTGGGGCTTTGGATTGGCGCTAGCTTTCCCCCCCTACCGCCCCGGAAAAACAATAACCATTGATTTATCGCCTGACTTTAATATGCTATGAAAAGAGGTTACGTCATTACGCGGGCTAACTAATTGCATTTTTAGTGAATTTGTGTCTCACTCGTGTCTGACACTGGTCATGGCCGGAACATCGGGAAAAATCGGTAATTGTCTTATTCTTGCTATTATGACGAAATTAGACAGATGAGCCCCATGGAGAGCTCAAAACTGGTGGGGTTTGAGGTGAACGAATGATGTGGTATATGATATGATGACTGCCAACTACCATAACTAGTTACGGCGGTTATATTAGAGATCTACTTTGGTCAACTTTAATGATAAACCCGACAGCAACAATCATTCGCCTTTTTCGGCAACATGTCTCGGATTAATTTCAAAGATGTGCAAAAAAGCAAATGGCTGCGATTTTCTCTTTTTGATAGCGAACGCCAAGTTGAAAATGTGTCAAATAAAATGCTTGGATAGGTAGACCATAAGCTGACAGCTTATAAAGGTGACAAATATCCAGGAAACTCTGATCTAAGGTTGTAACCATAGTATTAGTAGTCTTAAACCTGAAACTGAAAGGCGGACCTTCATTCAGCATGCTTATTTTTTTTTTTTTTTTTTTTTTTTAACAGCAATCGAGTTGCAACCTAATTTCCTTTCAATAGCTTTATTTCGTAGTGACTGTTTATAGTTTTATATTTATATATCGGGGTTCGTCCCACTTTACTATATTTGATTTCAAAATTGAACATGTCTTCAAACCCAACTTTAGCTAGTTCAGACCACAATAAAGAGAAGGCGAGCTTCGATCATGATGAAGACCATGGAGGCAGTTCTTCTGCTCAACCATACCCTGAAAGACCACAACCAGTAAAACGTAAAACAAAGAGGATAGTTGGTATTACTCAACCAGACGGTAGAAGAGAACTTCAAGAAGAAGAATGTTATGACAAACTTGGATTTTCTTATCCATTTTGGAAGAAATGGTCTATTTTGTCTGTAGTTTTTTTGGTTCAATTATCCATGAATTATAATTCAAGTGTATATGCATCTTCGGTCGATGGTATAATGGAAAAATATAATGTAGGTGAACCCGCTGCAAGATGTGGTCAAATGATCTTTTTAGTAGCTTATGCTTTTGGCTGCGAATTATGGGCTCCATGGTCAGAAGAGTACGGTAGATGGCCAATCATGCAATTATCTTTATTGTTTGTAAATATCTGGCAAATCCCAGCTGCTTTATCTCCAAATATTGGGGGTTTGATTGTTGCTAGAGGTTTAGGTGGTTTGTCATCAGCTGGTGGTTCCGTCACCTTAGGTATGTGTGCTGATATGTGGGAACCAAATGATCAAGGTTTTGCTGTTGCTTACGTTGTGTTATCATCAGTAGGTGGTTCTTCTATTGGTCCTATTTTCGGTGGTATAATTGCCAAAAGATTGAATGTTTCTTGGAATTTCTGGATCCAATTGATAATTGGTGGTGTAACTCAACTTATTCACTTCTTTTTAGTACCAGAAACCAGAGCAACTATATTGACCGACAGAGAAGCTACCAGAAGAAGAAAATCTGGTGAAGATGACAATATATACGGACCAGGAACTTTCCAAAAGGGTCTCGATTTAAAAGAGTGTTTGGCCATTTGGAAGAGACCATTTGTGATGTTTGTCACTGAACCTATTGTTTTATTCTTATCCTTGTTGTCTGGATTTTCTGATGCATTAATTTTCATATGTATGGAATCCGTGCCATTGGTTTTCGACCAATGGGGATTCACAACTATCACTAAAGGTTTAGTATTTTGTGCAATTATTATTGGTTATCTTATTGCTTATTTCATTCATTTACCTGATATTGCAAGACAATTTCATATTTTGAAGAAAGAGGGAGAAGCTGCAAGGTATGCTGAAAGAAGAATGCTTTTACTTTTATTTCTTGCTCCATTAGAACCTATTGGGTTATTTGGATTCGCTTGGACTTCCTATGGACCAAGCCATACTCCATGGATTGCTCCAATTATCTTTTTAACTTTGATTGCAATAGCAAATTTCTCAATTTACATGTCAACCATTGATTACATGGTGGCTGCCTATGGTCCATACTCAGCTTCCGCTACAGGAGGAAATGGATTCTCCAGAGATTTCTTGGCTGGTATATCAGCAATGTTTGCCGGCCCCATGTATAAAAAGATGGATCCAACTCATCCTTATCAATGGGCAAGTACATTCTTGGGATTTGTTGCTATTATTGTAGCCATGCCAATTTATGTTTTCTACTGGAAGGGACCTGAAATCAGAAAGAGATCAAGATTCGCTCAAACTTTGGCTGCTGATAGAGAAATCAGAAGAGAAAGATCAAGATCTATTGCTGCCATGAGTGATGAAGAAGAAATAGAATTCGATGATTTGGATATGGCCGATATGAACCCAACAACGTCGTCAGAGTCCGCTGCTAGAGCCGTATAGATATAGAGTAGATAAATCAATGTAAAATATTATTTAATCTCTTGTAAGTTTCTTAATAATCTTTTTATGTTGTGGATAATCTTTAACTAATTCATCGTACTTGAACAACTCAAACTCTTCAAATATAAACCCCGGAGAAACCATGCATCCTACCAAAGCAAATCCTTGATCAACGCTGGAGCCAAAAATTGCACCTTTAGGCACAGTGTACTGTAACACTTCACCATTTTCAGGATTTTTGCCCAATTTGGTAGCAGTATAAGTCCCGTCAGGAAAGATACAATGTACGGTTAATGGGTTACCATCATGAAAATACCATATTTCATCAGAAGCAATTCTATGGAAATTTGATGGGTTAGTGTCCTCCAAAATGAAATAAATACTCGTATATAAAGGAACATCGTTACCTTTGTTTGATTTAATGATATGATTAGATCTCTGGGTTTCAGCAAAGTATCCACCTTCGGGATGTTTTTGCATGTTCAAGGCCTTAGCCCATTCTTCAGCCGTTTTGCTCATGTGGATTTTAGTCAATGCGCAGACTACAGCGGTGATGGTGAGGAAGATAATAGGCAAGATAGATGGAAATTAGAATTGATCATTATGAGTGATACTGGAATACCGGTATCACTGATACTGAGAGGGCGACACTGAGACAGTGATCCACATTGTGACACCGTACTGTGACACTTCATCTTAGAACTTGACTCATTGAAGATTCTCACGTGATCATACCCGATCAAAAATACCGCGAAGTGTAAACACTATTGATTTACTTGATGCCCCTGGATTCTGTACTGGAGATATCCCCTCCACTAACTCCAAAACTGAAACATATATATCAGTGGTCTAAAGATGAAATTGTTAAGCGTGTCTTAGAACTCGAAGATGAATTAATGGAATTTCAAGAATCGAGTAGAGAATTAGAGAAAGCGTTAGAAGAGGAACTTCAAACTCTTGAACAGACAAACGAGATGCTTCTTAAACAAGATAAAACAAAGAGCCAAACTATAAAGGATTTAAATGACAAGATCAAATCACTCAAACGTCAAATGAATCAAATGTCTGATAATTACAACCATGATAAGATAAAGCTCGAAAACGAGATTCGAGCTGCTAAACAACGAGTGGTAGATATTGAAATTACAAACGATACAATGGAACTGAAAGATAGATTAATAAGTAATAAATTAGAAGGTTTGAATCTGTTCAATATGGAACTTCTTGAAAAGGTGGCATTACTTGAAAATGATTTACATCTAGAGCGGAAACGAAACAATGAGAAAGATTTACATATAATGAATTACAAGAATCGAATCATTGATTTGAAGGCACAAATAGACATAATGAAAGGGATGAAATATGAGATTTCTAAACAGAAAGACGATAGCGACAGTGAAGTAGATATTCTGGTTCTTAGTATGAAAGCCATGTTGAAGGCTGGTCCCCCAACTCCGTTAGCTTCATTACCTAAATCCGGCTCACGTCAAAAAGTTCACGATCTAATCTTGAAAACTGACGATTTGACAGGGAGATTCAAAGATTTAAAACGAGATTCCATGTATTTGGCATCAACCCCTGCAAAGTCAAGATCTACCACTCAGTTATCTAAATCTGGCACTGCTGCTAAACCTGAAACTTTCGAAAAATCAAAAACCTCAAGAGATATTTCAAAAATGCTACTTAAAGAAGCGGGTCTTGAACCAGTAGCAGCATCTCCCGTAGCATCAAGTAAAAGCAGAGAATCAAAGAAATCAACGAAAACTGAAATCGATGCAAAAAAGAAAAAAAAAGTGCGAGCAATGGGCTGGTTTCGTTCATAGTCAATATATACTGAATAGTATCGTAAAGCATTACTTGTATGAAACAAACTACCAAAACACGGTGAATAGTAGGTGCAAAAAACAAGCGACCTCGGTGAGGATCGAACTCACGATCTTGAGATTAACAGTCTCACGCCTTAACCAGCTTGGCCACGAAGTCTTTGATGTGTGCCAAATACACTTCCAAAATAGTGAGGGATTTGTTGACCCATACACCAATACATTATATACCAAAAGGCCCAGACACCCATTTTATTTAAATCATTTACAATTAGCTAGATAATTCATTTATCACCCCCTAGAATCAAATTCGATACATGAGACATATTATTTAACATTTAAATTCACTTTTATAGCTATTTGAATAATCATTTGTCTCAAAGACAACAGTTAGAAAAAACATGGCCCTATTCCTAATAGGGTATTTTTATTTTTTTTTTTTACTGGAAAAAATAATTGAAAAAGAATCACCAGTGGAGTTTAGATTAACAGCAGCCATTCGTCATAGATTACTTTAGATTACTTGATCTCGTGATGGTATCTCTTAAACTCGGGTCAATAGACCCAAATGCTCATATGCTGTAGTAAGCCTATTTCGTATAATGAGTATGTGTTCGTGACCGTTTGTCTCAATTATGGGAATAGACTTCTAAATTCGTCCGGTTGCAGATGACAATTTTCCGTAATCAGTAAAATATTTTTTGAAATACGAAATAATGCCTTTTGTCTCTTAAGTCTATAAATTCAATTTACTTTAGCGAAAAAAGTATGATGCTTTTTTTCAAAATTTTGCTTTTGATCCAATTCGTTTTATCGACATCTGATGTCATTTCGACTTCAGATTACTTTGACACTTCAGAATACTGGGCCACTGTTTCCTTCCCCTCTTCTCCTTCAGATTGTTTAGCTTGGGTAGAAAAGCTGGATAGTTATTCGTGCTACCAGAGAGAATCCGATCCAACTATGACTCCCGAACTTCAAGCCGTAGTGTCAATTAATGTTACAGAAACAGTAATGACTGACGCCTCGACTACATGGACTGAAACTACTTCTATATTTATCATTTCTTCCGAATATGGTGCACGTCCAGGAGAAGTTGGAGCAGGCATAGTCAATTGGCCAGGATGGTGGAGTGGAAATATAGAGGAAGCATTCTCAAGGGCGAATACTACCTTGGCCTGGTATAAAGATGCGGCTAGCAGAGAAGCCAGCAGAGAAGCTAGTAGAGAAAATGGGGCAAATTCGATATCTACTGGCTTCAGTGTCTTAATGTTGGGTTTATTAGCTTGGTTTTAATATTTGCAAGTGGTCCCACGTTAAATGAGTTCGTAACCAGTGAGTAGGTGTTAGGGTCTTATGTGAATTTGTAGAAATATAAACAGATAAAGATGAGAGTGACAGTTAACAGAGTCCGAGAATAGGAGTCAATGACTTGTCCGAGGTTTCAGAGATGTCAGAGTCAGCAGACTGGTAAGATAAGCGCTTTTGGTCGGTAAAACATACTCGAAGCGCCGATCTTGTTCCGCAGACCACACGGCGGCATAGAAGCGGAATTTATAGAGGCCCTCGAATTTTAGTAATACACAACGAGGAGACATATTTTACACCCAATTGAAATCAAATATAGTATTTATACATTGCATATATATTAGAGTATTAAATTTGCCAAAAAAACCACTAAAAAACCTTAAAATTTCCCTTTTTCAATGCCACAATCCACACCAAGCGCTTATCTAAATGCGCATCCACTTGACATAATTTCGCACCCTATTTCGCATCCAATATCTTTGCTCCTCTCTATCTTTATTTCAATTGTGTAAAACGTCGACGTTAAACATGGTAGACTTAAAGTACGAAAAGTTACCTCTTCATGAAAAGGGCACAGTGAAAATCAATGGCTCAACTAGCTGGTTTAGAAAATCAAAAGTAGGGCTTTTAATTCTTGCTGTTTTATCTTATAGTGTTTTCAAATTCAGTTTCAACTGTTCAACTATTGAATCTGATATTGATTATGAAAAAGTTTTTCTTGATGCTTTAGAAACTAATTTGGCCTCTAACTGGTCAAAAATCTATACTGCTGAACCACACTTAGCTGGTACTAACTACGGATTGGTTAACTTTACCAAGGAAAAATTTGAAGAGTATGGCTTTGAAACCACAATTGACGATTACGAAATCTTGGTCAGTTACCCACATGAGCATGACTTAAAATTGTTGAAAAATGGTGAAGTTGAATATACTGCACCATTGGTTGAAGATGTTCTTGAAGAAGATGAAACCAGTAGTGGTGACGATTTAATTCCAACTTTCTTGGGTTATGCTGCTAATGGTAATGTCACCGCAGAATACGTCTATGCTAATTACGGTTCTAAGCAAGATTTCGAACAATTGAAAGCTTGGGGTGTCGATGTAACTGGTAAAATTGTTATTGTTAGATACGGAAAGATTTTCAGAGGATTGAAGGTCAAGTTTGCTCAAGATAACGGGGCAGCTGGTGTTTTAATTTACTCTGACCCAGGTAACGATGGAGGAATCACTCCTGCTAATGGATACAAGCAATATCCAGAAGGACCTGCTAGACATGAGAGCTCTGTTCAAAGAGGTAGTGTGCAATTCTTGGGTGGTGTTGGTGCAGCCCCTGGTGATCCAACCACCCCAGGTTATGCATCCAAACCAGGATGTGAACGTCAAGATCCTCATAAGTCAATTGGTAAGATTCCTGCTTTACCTATTAGTTATAGAGAAGTCACTCCAATTTTAGCTCAATTGAATGGACATGGTGTTAAACTTACCGATGAAGATTGGATTGGTGAATTGGAAGGATTCGACTATTACACTGGGCCAAACAAAAAGTATGAATTAAATTTGTACAATGACCAAATCTATAACATTTCCACTTTAACTAATGTTTATGGACAAATCGAAGGTGAAATTAAGGACGAAGTTATACTTATTGGTAACCACAGAGATGCTTGGATCAAAGGTGGTGCTGGAGATCCAAATTCTGGTTCTGCAAGTATGTTGGAAATTGCCAGAGCTTTAGGTGAGTTGAAGAAACAGGGATACAAATTTAAGAGAACCATTGTTTTACAATCTTGGGATGGTGAAGAATATGGTTTATTAGGATCAACTGAATATGGTGAATATGCGTCTAAATGGTTATCTGGACATGTAGTTGCTTATTTGAATGTTGATGTTTCCGTGTCTGGAACTGTTTTAGATTTAAAAGGATGTCCTTCATTGTATCCTGTTTTGAGAAAAGCCTTGAGTAAGGTTGAATATCCTGGAGAAGCAGGAGGTACTATGTTAGACCACCACATCTCTCAAAGTGGTGATCATATTGGCCCATTGGGTTCAGGTTCTGATTACACTGTCTTTTTAGAACATTTAGGTATTCCTTCTATTGACACTGGTTTCACTTATACCGGAGGTGATGCTGTTTACCATTATCACTCTAACTATGATTCTTATCACTGGATGGAAAAATACGGTGACAAAGGATTCAAGTTCCATAATGCTATTTCTAAATTTTTAGGTTTAGCAGCTTTAGAATTGAGTGAGAACCAAGTCCTTACTTTGAAACCATCAGAATACGCATCTTATTTGATCTACTATTTCCAAGTTGTCAAGGAAAAGATTCCTAAATCATGGTTGAAAGAAAAGATTGAAGAACCAGAAACCTGGAACGATCTTTTAACTTACACTACTGATGATATTAGTTTCATTAATAAGGTCACTAATGGATACTATAAAGTCAAATCCTACTTACCATTTATTGAATTGATGAAATCTACACCATGTCCAAAACATGATGCTAAGATGTATAGATTGGAAGATCATGAAGAACTCACTTTGCAAGAACTCATTGATAAGACAATTGAGGACTTGGAAGATATGAAGTTGAAGGCTGTTGAATTTGATCTCAAATCTGAAGATCTTCAGGAACAATATGACCATAGGGACGAATTGTATTTCTGGCAAAAAATAAGATTAGCTGCTCACATCATCAAGCAAAACAAGTTATTACAATACTTCGAAAGAAATTTCTTGCACCACAAAGGATTGAAAGAAAGACCTTGGTTTAGACATATCGTCTATGCTAGTAGTAGATACGCCGGTTATGCCAGTCAAGTTTTCCCACTTTTACAAGAAGCTATTGAAGACAACGATTTCGATGGCTTAGTTAAAGGTTTAGGTGTTGTATCAAAAACTGTCAGAAGAATTGGTGGTGCTTATAACTAAAAACATTATATATTTTTTTAATCAGATGTTTCTTATTGATCTTTGTCTTCTCAATAACCAAAGCAGTGTCAGTCCACAAATCAAGAGCAATGTAATACAACAGGCGTGGAAAAAGTAAGACATGCCATCTTTTCTCTTCATAGATGTATTTTTTCTATTCTCTAGCGACCTTTTAAGTCTCCTATTGAAATTTTTTAAGGAATTCTTCTGTTTTTCATTGACGGGGTTTAATACTTGTGTAGGTAACATTTTTGGTGGTTTAAACTCTAACCATAAGGGTTGCTTTTTGCTACCGTCAAATGCATACAATTGTAATTTATACCTATTCTGGTAATGATCAAATTCAATGACATAATGGTCAATCTTTTCGACCTCGTTATAGCGCATATATATTGACTCTTCATGATTGATTGGATCGCTAAAGAGTTTTCTCCCATCAGATTCATATGGCTTTAAAGTCAAAGAGCCATCTTTGTTCTCTTTGTATTTACCATGTTGCCAAAGAATGGTAGCTGTAGAGGCCTCAGGACGAATTGGATTGGGCAGAACTTGATAAATAGCTTGTTCCCAATTCCCATTGTCATCGAAAGAATAACATATGCCTGGTAATGCTGGCTCATATATTAATTCATCAATGGGGTCATAAAATTCAGGGCCTGTTACCACTGATTTTGAGTAACTCATCCATGTCCCTTCGAGACTTATAGCTAACAGAATTGGGGCCAAAAATAAAAGGGTAAGTAGAAAAAGCATTGAAATAATAGGTAAGGTTTAGAGTAATTAGATATAATTCAGGCATTTAGAGCCTGCAGGTGTATGCAGAGTTGAGCATATGATAAACTTTTTTATTTGATATAACGAAAAACTAACTAAAATAAGATAATGGGTATGAGCCTATAGATTAAAAGTTTTAAACTCAAAGAGTTTAGAACTTACAATCAAGAGAGTATTTCAAGTTGTGGTCAGCATCATAAACACCCCAGTATTTTTCGACATCATTAGTACCGGAAGTGTCAGGTTTCCAAGCTTCATCAAAAGCTTCAAAAACACCAACATTAACACCCCAAGCTCTAAGACCACAAATGGCTTCTTGGTAGAATTTCTTAGCATTATCAACACCTGGGTGGGCATCTTCAAAAGAAGTACCATCTGATGGCCAACCGGTTTCACCAACCCAGAATTCAATATCAGTTGATCCTTTAGTGGTTTGAATAACTTGTAAAGCTTGCATAATATCATCAAAGAATGAATAAGAAGCGTTATTCATAGATTGACCTTGCCAGTAAGAGAAGGCATTTGCGAAAACAAAGTCAGCAGCTCTGATAGTTGGTTGAGCCAAACCGTCAACTAAAATATTCCAAGAATCAACGAAACCAACTGGAACATCACCGTATGAGTTACCATCTTTATCTTCGATATCCTTTAAGAAATCCTTGATTTCATTGATTTTGTCAGCCAAATCACTGGCACTCATATCATCTCTGTATAAAGCTTCAGAACCAACAGTGAAAACTTTGATGGTATCTTTGGAAATTTGTGGTAAATAACTTGACAAAGCATCTTTTTCAGCTTGAAAATGAGCATCATCATTTGGCCAAATACCTGCCATAATTTGAAATCCAGCTTCATCTGCAACAGGTCCTAAAACTTCTAAAGTGTTACAATCAGAGACGGCATAAGTTTTAATGATTTTGGTATGAGAAGAAAGGGTTTCCAAATCTGCAGAGTATTCTTCGGCAGTTTTACAGTTACCTTGATTATCTTTGACACCAAAATTGAATGCTAACTAAAAATTGTTAGTATGAGATCAGGGACACAGAAGAAAATGGTGGGCCAACATGGGCAAAAAAAACCGAAAAAAAATCGGGGAAAACACCATTAAAAACTATACATACTTCTCCCAAAGCATTTGCAGATGCAATGGCGGCAGTTAATGCAGTTAAAAATTTCATTTGCATTTTATTTAACGAAAGTGTTTAAAAAAAAGGGTGATTAACTCTGAAAATTTTTTTTGTAAACATGCTCGGTGCCAAAAATAGGAGGCCTAGACTTGGGGAAGATAAAAATAGTTAAATTGACAGATGCGACAATGAGACATGAACCCGGGATGTGGAGGTAGTACGATGGGGGTTTATTGGGTGGTGTCTATTATATGGGGTCTATATATGTAATGTATATTTGTATGTTGTAATTAGCGGTGCCATGGGCATAGGAAAGGATGGAAATGGAAATGGTATGGGGTTGGAGGAACAATCAGTGGTGCTGCATATGGTGGTAAATTGCCGGATCGGGAAGGTGAGGTAAGATCGGTGGAGATTGGTGTTTTGTACCCGATGGTATTTTGGTATTATTTTGGGGGTATTTTGGTGATATTTTGGTGGTGATTTAGGGCTCGGTTCTATAGTTGCTATTTGAGGTTTTTACCTTTGTAGTATTAGTGGAAGATGTTTGGGGTTTTGATATTCAAGTGAAGTGTGATAATTGTAATGGCTGCGAAATTTATTATTCTCATGTTTATGGGAGTCGTTTGAAAATATAAAGTCAAAGTCCTAGAGATATTTATAAGAAAAATCAGAAGAACCCAAAAAATTCAAATAAATAGATTCTCTTGTACCGCGAGCTCAAGGCCATCTCAAATAAGCCTTCACGTACTTAAGTTACTACTTTAATGATATGGTGACCTACAGTGGCAGGTCGGGCCTTCTCGCAGGACAGAGCAAGACAATGACACAACAGTAAGAGGTTTCTTGGTCTACAATATGAGCAACGTCTATTAATTACTTGCTTTGGTCAATCCTATCATAACTGCATCCTCTATTCTTACATTAGGTATCGAAGTTTTCTTATCAAACAAATCAGTAAATTCCCCCGTCAACGAAGATTCCTGGTCAAAACTGAATTTCAAATCTTTTGGATTACCAAACACCAATAAAACTCTATTATTTTCCTTTGTGAATTCCAAATTGGTGTCTTCATTTCCAAAGTAATTATCACAATTGACGTAAACAGAAGAGGTATACCCATCTGGATGTCCACTATTAACGAAAATTTGACTAAATTGTTTAGCTACTCGAGTATAATAGCCAAAATTCGACTTGTAACCAATAACTCCGTAAGCTTCAATTGGTGAAACGACTTTCTTATTTTTTAAATCTACTGTAACTCTTACATTGACAGGAACTTCTTGTACCAATTCTAGAGGTTCAGCTTCTCCTATATTAACGTATTTGGTCATGGAGAGTTTGTTTTTGTTCTTTTTTCCAGGGCTTTTTTTGGGTATGGTCAAACCTTCTTTGAAATCTTTATGCACCTGATTATTGTTCATAAATGGAAGATTTGAAAGTTTTGGAAGATGAGATGCATACTTCAACTTTGGCAAATAGGGACTGTCTTTGAAAACTGATTTAACAAGGTATGGAGGAGTAACAAAATACTGTAAAAGAATAGCAAATAATTCACTATTATTTTCATTTCCAGTCGAGGAAGTGCCCGAGGAGACTGAGACAGGTTCTGGAGTTGGATCGAGTTCTTCATTAAATTTGATCTTTTTATCGATTTTCACGGTCTTTGTGGATTGAGCTTCAATTATTTCGTTTCTAATTTCTATACTTGGAATATCCAATACTATTATCTCTGGGACATCGTAGATGGTGGCAGCTTTTGCGACTTGATATGCAATGGATGTTATTTGTTGTAGATTATAAGCATTGGATTTTGATATGATTGTTGATGGAATACAAATCGAAAGCTGATGATCTGGTTGAGACTTTCTAGGTTTTTTAGTTGGTTTTTCAGGTTCAGATTTACGTTTAGCCATTGGTGAAAAATATGCGATGAGGTGAGATGAGATGGAGCGAGTGAGAGTGAGATAATGCTAGTATGGGCATAATGAATACGATGGAAATACGATATTTTATTAGATAGAAACTATCACTATAAACAGATTAAGCAGACTCTTCGTCTTCCTTTTCAGCTTCTTCTTCAAACTTGGCGATCTTAGCCTTAGCTTTTTCTATATTAGCCTTAGTTTGATCATCTTGCTTTTCTTGTAAAGCAGCCAAAGTTTCTTTTAATGTCTTGATGGTTTCTGGAACATCATCTTGTTTGGTTGGTAAAGGAATTGATAATTCACCTAATGCAACGATAGTATCAGGTGGAACAGTGAAAGCTTTTGATTTTGAGGCTTTCTTTTTAGATTTCTTAGTGGCAGAAGCAGGTAAGTAATCTGGAGTTGATTTCTTGATGATGGTAACATCAGATGGCATTTCAATGGTTCTAATCGAATTAGTTGAAGTCTTGAAAGATTTGTTATCCAAAGTGTTAGACTTTGGAATAGTGTATTCTGGATCAAAGTAATTCAACAAGTTGTGAATTGAATTAATCTCTTCTTCAAAAGCAGGTCTTGAAGCTTCAGCTAATTCCTTTTCAGCCAATTCTTTAGCTTTAGATTTCTTTTCTTCTTGTTGTCTCAATTTATATTCTTCATCTCTTCTCTTCTTTTCTTCAGCCATCAAAGTTTTAAATTTTTGGAATTCTTCATCGAATTCGCTTCTCAATTTCTTGATGGAATCATACTTTGAATCTTTCTCCTTTCTCAAATTGTTTCTCTTGGTGATCAAATCACCTTTTTTATCATAAACTGATTTATTAGAATCTCTAATTTCATTTAATTCTTTTTGAACTGATTCATATTTAGCTTGAACTTCCTTATTTTGGATACCATTCAATTTTTTCTTTAATTCAGCAATTTTGGTTTTATCGTTATCGATACTTTCTTGTTGCTTTTCAATACCACCAAAATCTTTTCTTAATTTTCTTAAAGCTGACATTTCCTTAACAGTTTTTCTTTCATCAGCTAATTTTAATTCACCTGAATCAACTAATTTATCTAAATAATTAATTCTAGCATCAATATCTTTAACACTCTTAAAATTATTCTTACTGGTTTGTTGTTGAATTTCACTAACCTTTCTCTTTAATTGAGTGTCTAAAGTTTTGATTTGATCCAATAATTGTTGTCTTTCATTCTTGATTGAACCTTGTTGAGAAGCTAATTCTTTTAAAGTTTTTTGTAATTCTTGTTTTTTAGCATTGGTGGTTGAATCAATTGAAATCTTATTGATTTGATCAGTTAATCCATTGATAGAAACGTCGAGTTTTTCGATTTCCTTTCTTAACCCACTAACTTGGGTTTTCATGGCACTGTCATCTGGACGTTTAATAAAACGTTTAGAAATTGTCTGGGGTTTTTCGGTAATGGTAGACATGGGTGAATTTTTCAGTGAAAAAAATGGAATTTTTCGAACTTTGGTCGACGACTGAGGGGGGCACGACCTGAATTACAGATAACGGGTACCGACGAGTACAGATATTGGCACTAGTTAAATGTACGTATATATATAGAGAGTATAAGTTAAGTAATAACAATAGCCTAAGTAATATACTAGCATTACATAAGGCCAGACCAACTGCGGTCCAACCTATCGCGTAGAAAAATATTATATAAATCGGGCTGAAATAAACGAGCTCGAAAATTCAGAAGAATGCGAAAAGAAACGATAGATATTTTGTAGGAAAAAACTGAGAAAAATCTGAGAAAAACCAGAGCGACAAGTCTGAAAAGTGAGAAATAAACGAGGTAAATTTTCATGTCGTACCAACAAAAAGTTAAAGATTTAAAAGAATCTGATATTTTAAGTGAATGGCCAGATATTGTCCCCATTAAAAATATATCTGGATTATACTCCCAATCATCTGGATCTGAAAAAGAAGAAGTTTTCGACGGTTACGATGAAGAACAAATCAGATTGATGGATGAATTGTGCATTGTATTAGATTATGATGATAAACCTATTGGAGCAGGAACCAAGAAATTATGTCATTTAATGAGCAATATCAACCAAGGTTTATTACATAGAGCCTTTTCTGTGTTTGTTTTCAATGAAAATAACCAATTATTATTGCAACAAAGAGCCGATGAGAAAATCACTTTCCCAGGAATGTGGACTAACACATGTTGTTCACATCCGTTAGCGGTACAAAGTGAAATGGGATCAAATATTAATGAATTGGATAGTGCTATAGAAGGAGCCAAAGTTGCAGCTCGTAGAAAATTGGAGCATGAATTAGGTATTCCGCCTGATCAAGTCATATTGGAGCAATTCAATTTTTTGACGAGAATTCACTACAAATCTGCTAGTGGCAGCGATGACAGTAAATGGGGAGAACATGAGATTGATTATATATTAATCTTAAGAGCAAAAGGTCTTAGTATTGATGCAAATTTGAATGAAGTTAAAGATTATAAATATGTTACACCAGATCAATTGAAGGTTATGTTTGACGATGAGAAATTGGTCTTCACTCCATGGTTCAAGTTGATTTGTCAGACCTTTTTATTTAAATGGTGGGACAATTTGGATGATTTACATAAGTTTAAAGATGATAAGGTACATAGATTATTATAGCTGTAATATTAATAGAACACTCTTGTATTATAGCCCTACAATTGCGTGAGGTTAAAATGTTGTGCTTACACATCACTTGGGCTGCAAGCATGGCAGTCTAGAAATGATTCTACCTCAAAACATGTTTCTGGACCAAATCACGGTGTCTGAAAATCTTACTTCTTTCACTTTATGTGATTGTTGAATCTATACAGATGTAGATGAAAGTGTTGATATCCAGTTTATTCTTTCGCTTTTATTCAGAATGAGGGGGATAAGATAGGAAGACAGGGAAACTAAAGATCTCCACAGATTCACATTTGGTTGAAATTTTAGTCACTAGCCAAAAGGATCTGGTTTGAAACCTGACTGCATACAACCACACACCATCCTGACCAGCGTCAAATCGAAAGATTCAGGCTTCTCATTAAGTATTCTATTTTCCTTAGATGATTCAGTAATATCATACAATAATGTGATTTGTCTACAATGACAAAGACAATGTACCGACAATAACCCAACGGCTGACGCAAGTTCATGTAAAGATTTGTAGCACTGACCCTCACACACATTCTGATCCGATAAGGTTTTAGAAATTCCTCACACACCACACAACCATGGACCTGATACCTTTACCAAATGAGCTTATAGATAAGGTCATTGGATTCTGTTCCCAGAAAATCCAGTTTTCTCTATTAAAATCAAAAGCTTTTGCTACATCAGCTTATAAGCACTACTACAAAAGGGTAAAACTTGCAAAACCACTGTACGACTTCACCTATCAGTATAATGATACTGAGACGATTTATCAAGAAGGACCAGTGATGTATCCCAGTAGAGAATTTTCTTGTGCAAAATCTCTTTTGCTTTTCTATAAAACCCACCCATTATATAACCCAGACACCCTTTTAATTAGCGATTTTAAACAATTGGAGAGTTTACATGAACTTAAACCTAATTTTTTAAAAAAATTCAAAAATATAGAATATGAACCAACAGAAATAATCACCATACCACCAAAATTCATGGATTTAAATTTTAGTATTATCAAAACTACTGAAACTTTACAATTCCCCAAAACCATCACTAAACTCAAATTGGTAAACTGTAGTTTTGGTGCACCTCCATACATCCAGGAATTGAAGTTGGATAATGTAAAAATTGATTTTGATGACCTTAAACAAATACCTAATTTGAGGAAACTTACTTTGGAAAGCTACAGACAAGATGTGGTTATAAATCATCCTACACTTTTCAATCTCACATTGCAAAACCATGCAGGTAAAGCAGATATGTCAGGTTGTAAAAAATTGGCCGATTTCACTTTATTGTTTGAAGAAGAAGAGTGGTTTGATTATACTGGACCAGAAGAATACACCTTGGGTTTTGATATGAATGATACTTACCGTTTACCTCCAACTCTTAGTTTTCTACTGCTTAAAAACGTACTCTATAGTCCTACGCTTGCAAAACTTTCCCAATTCCAAAATTTACAATTTGTTCAAATATATCTAGATTGTGGTAGCGAAGGACTGAGTATCATTAATGTCCCTTCTAATTTAATGGGGCTCGTAATCGAAAGTGAAAATTATGATTTTGACGTATCCTGTAACGTGCCACCAAAGTTGACCTACCTCGACCTCCAACTAGTAACAGGTTTTGACCTCCAATTACCTGAATCCTTGATATACTTAGACTTGCAAGGATTTTACTCTTGTCTACATGATTACTTACATTTGAAAAATCTTAGCACTTTATACCCTGCTATGTGTGTAGGTGAACAAAAGGGAATTTGTTTCAAAAAATTAAAACTTCCTCTACACATTGAAGACCTTTTATGGAGGGATGATGGGAATTTGGGAAAAAAAAGTCCTAAAAAACTCCGTAATTTGAAGAACATTACATCTGAACGTGTATCAAAAATTGTTCTTCCAGACCTGGTTAGACAGTTACAAGCTTTTGATCGTGAACCTGTCAAAGTTTCGGGTGGTTCAAATTTGCAGCGACTTGATATTACTGTTCTTGAAAGTTTTGAAATGCTAAAATTTAATTTCAAAAACTTGACATCCATAACTATAAAAGGTGAAGACAATTATTGGGTTCACTCATATTTTGAAGTACCTGAAACTTTACAATACCTATCTCTCAGGCGTGTATATATGAGGAAATATCTTAAAATTCCTCGTCATTTGAAGTATTTGAGTTTGAATCAATGTCGTTTAGTATCAACCCCTGTATTAAATGATGAATTGGAAGTTTTGAAACTTATCTCAGTGATATCCTCTAGAAGTATTGGAAGACTACTTAATGGGACTCGATTATTGGAGTTTCCTCCTAGATCGTTGAAATTCATGTATTTACGGGACTGCTTTTCGGGAACTGTAACAGCTGATTTAAGAAGTACTCAATTGGAATCTTGATTCATCTTCGATGATTATGATCCTCTTGTTGAATGGCAAGAAATCAACTGTCCTAAAACCTTACAAGAATTCATGTATTCACATAAAAATTACACGACACTTGAAGACTTTGATTGGGTTGATATTTCTGAATGTGATCATTTGTGTAGATTTTCTGTACCAGAATTTGAATTTGAAGATTTAGAAGAGATGGAGATATTTGAAGAGTTGAAAGAAATGGCGGAAGAGAAGATGAGTTTGATTTAATATAGGATCTGTGTAGTTTATATAATGAATTGGTAGGGGTTTTCAAGACTAACAAGGGACTATCATCAGAAGAGGCAGAGGCAGAGGCAGAGGCAGAGGCAGAGGCAGAGGCAGAGGCAGAGGCAGAGGCAGAGGCAGAGGCAGAGGCAGACACCAGACCCAGACACCCGATATGTGGCAGAGTAATGTAAGCTTTGGCACAATTTTACCAGATATGGCAGTTATTCAGACATGACAGTTACTGGCAGACACTGTTACTATAGTATGCCATAGCAGAGTACGCAGAGGTATCAGAGTCACCAGAGTCACCAGAGTCACCCGAGTCACCAGAGTCACCTGACAGCGACCCTGAACTCAGTGTCCCGATGGTGTCCGGGTCCTCACCTTCGCATCAGAAAATTCGCACATCAAATGGCCCAACCCATTCCGATGTTAAGAACAACCTTCTCCCATATAAAACCCACAAAAATTTGGTCAAGAGGTCTCGCCACCGAAGTGGCAGAAGAACTCACAAAACCAAAAGTAAAAAGAAGAAACACAAAATTTTCTGACTCACTAAATAAAGGACCATCTTTTGCAGATTTCCTCACAGGAGATGCTGCAAAAATGGTAATTGACCCCCTTGAAGCTGCTAGAAAAGATCCAGATCAAAGATTACCTTCATGGCTTAAAGTGCCCATTCCAAAAGGGAAACTGTTTAACAAACTTAAAGAAGATGTAAGAGAGCTTAAATTAGCCACGGTTTGTGAAGAAGCTAAATGTCCAAATATCGGAGAATGTTGGGGTGGTAAAAAGAGTGAAGCAACTGCCACCATTATGTTGCTCGGAGATACATGTACTCGTGGATGTCGTTTCTGCAGTGTCAAGACCAGTCGAGCACCCGGGAAACCAGATCCAATGGAACCAGAGAATACCGCTGAAGCAATTAGTAGATGGGGGTTGGGATACGTGGTGTTAACTACCGTCGATAGAGATGATTTGGTCGATGGTGGTAGTAATCATTTGGCCGAGACGGTTCGTAGAATTAAGAAGAAGGCGCCTCAGATTCTTGTAGAAGTTTTGGGAGGAGATTTCAGAGGAGATTTGGATATGGTAAATATTCTAGCATCCAGTGGATTAGATGTATATGCCCATAACCTTGAAACGGTTGAGGAATTGACTCCTCACGTCAGAGATAGAAGAGCTACTTATAGACAAAGTTTAGCAGTTTTAGAAAGAGCTAAACAAGTTAAACCATCATTAGTTACCAAGACTTCAATTATGCTTGGATTCGGTGAAACTGATGAGATGATAATGAAAACCCTCACAGACTTGAGACTGATAAAATGTGATGTGGTGACTTTTGGTCAGTACATGAGACCAACCAAGAGACATATGAAGGTTGTTGATTATATCACGCCGGAAAAATTCGATTATTGGAAGACCAAGGCATTGGAGATGGGCTTTTTGTACGTTGCTAGTGGTCCATTAGTTAGATCTTCTTATAAAGCAGGTGAAGCATTTATTGAGAATGTGATTCGTAAGAGAAATCACAATGTTGGTGAGGCTCCTAGATTAGCTAGCGTAAAGGCCACTCCATTCAAGGCGTAAGTAGCATTATATAGTCAATAACAAGGAAATATGAAGAGTATTCAGAATTGACTCGCAGCTTAACATTCCCTTCGCAGCAGTAAATTTCGCAGCCAAATGCCATATCAAGTCCATTGAAATCAACTACAGAGTAAAAATCGCTCACTTCGTTACTCTGGCTACATCCTGTACTTCCCACTATCTCAAAACCCGAAACTCTCCCGTTCTCTCACCTCAGAAAATCCTATGTACCTCAGTTTCAGCAACTCCTGCTCCTGCACCGCGTCGCGCAACAATAGACCAAATCATCGCTCATTGTCTCACTTTCTGTCAAATGTCTTTGCAAAATGATAGTGAAGAATCACTCATATCCCAGTTCGAAACAACTTTAACCATCCGATCCACTGCTAACGATGAAGATATTTCCATGGCTCATTCTACATACTTTGACCAAACGGGGCGAGGGGAAGATGAAGACGATGATGAAATGTTTAATTTCACTACAAATCAATTAAGAACTGGAGGTGCAGTGAAAGTTGCCCGTAGCGCACGAGAAGCTCGGGAGAGGCTCTCTGATAGAGTACATGAAAGAGATAGAGATGCAAAAAATCCTGTAACTCAAAGAGATGTACGAATAACTCCAAAATTAGAACCTAGAAGTAGATCCAATTCTGCTATCTCGAATTTGAAACATGAAACTAGAAGCAGATCCAATTCAGGACGAAGCTCTTCGTCCAGTAAAAGCACTTCTCCACCCATAAATGATATTATCTCAGAAGAAATGAAACGGTACGAGAAAATCTTGAAACCTTCTAGTTTAGTAGATTTATCATTGTCAAAATACACCAAAGCATTTTCAGATTTCTTGAATTCCAATCCACAAATTGAACGAGAAAGTCCCAAATTTCGTAAAGAAAATGATAAAACTCTCATTGTTTTATCGCCATATTCGGCCGAGCACTCATTCGGTAGAAAATGGGTAACTAAATCATACTTATCGACTATTTTTGAACGACCACAGAGACTTTTGGCCGTATGTATTGGGATCGCAGCTGCCGTTACTATGTACCCATTTTTTTATAAAATTGTCAATTCCACCAAGAAGGGATCAATATTCTCTCCTCACGTGCTCAAAATTCACGGCAAATCTTGGCCAAAGAAACTATATAATTTGTGCCTTGAAAGTCATGAAAAACTCATCAACAATGAGCTTGAAGTACCAGAAGACTGGAACACTGGTGATATCTATTTGATTCCCAAAACCATCAATGCCATTGAGGGTGTTATAGGAACCATTGAAACCGGAATTGACTCGTTGTACCAACAGAACTACAACGTATCTTTTGTGGTCATTCGACCTCCAGGTCACCACTCTCACGCTTCATTACCTAGCGGGTTCTGTCTTTTGAACAATGTGCAAATTGGTATTGAATATGCATTTGATAAATATGATGTAAGTCACGTAGCTATCTTAGATATCGATTTACATCACGGGGATGGATCTCAAGATATCTGTTGGGAAAGAGCAGGGTTTGTAGGGGATTTCGGTAAAGATGAACAAGAAGATTTGGAGATGGGATTCGAGGCTAGAGATGATTATGGTAAGCGATTCGCCAAGTACCCAAAAGTTGGGTATTTTTCATTGCATGATATAAAATCATATCCGACAGAATTGGGGTTTGCAACCAAGGAAAATATCAAGAACGCATCCACTTGTATAATGGATCATGATTTGAATATTTGGAATGTCCATCTTCAAGAATGGGAAGACGAGGACGAATTTTATAAGCATTACAAGACCAAATACGTATCGATATTGAATCGAGTCAATCAGTTCATGAATCAAGCAAAGATTCAAATGGAAGTGGAAGGGAAACAATTTAAACCAATGATTATCATAAGTGCCGGTTTCGATGCTCTGGAGTACGAGAATCCTCAAATGCAAAGACACGGTATAAACGTCCCCACTTCATTCTATTCCAATTTCACTAATGATGTAGTTAAACTCTGTAAAATCCATGATTCTAAGCTTCTATCATTTTTAGAAGGAGGGTACTCTGATGGGGCTTTGACTACTGGAGTTTTCTCTCACTTAATAGGATTGACCAACAGTCTAAACCCGGCCGATAAGGATTCTAATTTATGGAATTCAACATGGGGTTCCTCGGTAGTGATGAAGGAACTTGTTAAAGGATGTAAGAAGAATTGGGCACCATATAAACAACCGAAATCTGATATAACTATTTGGGCCAATGAAGCGATAAAATTGGGCAGATCTATGATGCCAAATGCTATCTTGCCCAATAATTACATCTACCAGTATAAAGAAGAGAATGAGCTACACCGCATGGTGAAAGAGCTCAACGTTGAAGTACCTACAACGCCCACCAGACACACAAGAAGTTACTATAAGAAGCTTGGGTTAGATGGATAAGAGTAGTTTTAGTAGTAGTTACATAGTAGAGTGTAGAGAGTAGATCTAGTAAAGCGTAGGAAGTAGATTTGAAGTGTAGCTACTCCAAATTATCTGACAAGTTCAATTTTGTAGCTCAGTTGGTGTCTCTTTGTACTTCAGAATTGTGCAACATTGTATCGCTTATGATACAGTTGTTACATTCCTCTGCTACATTCCACGTCTCCCTCACTCTAATTCACGCGTGAAAAATTTTGGCTCGCTACACTGCCCATTGGGGTACTAATATGACTACAGAAATAACCCCATCAGATCCAAATTTCGATCGTTCAGGTCTACTGGACCAGGAATATATCGAAAGACTCTTATTCGAGATCAAAGAATTGAAGAGTACCATTGTTAGAAAAGATCAGCTTATACAAAGTTTACAAGGGACTTTTGATATACCACAAAGGTCTAGAAGACGAGTGAAGGAAGAGAAACTGGACGTGAGTCAAAGTGTGGATGATACTACAGATATGTCGATGGTGGGGACTAATGATACCGGAAATACTGTTGATGAATCTGAAAGCAACTCCGGAAATACAATTAAAAGTCCCGAAAATACACATCTAAATTTTGATGATAAGTCTTCGGTCACTTCCACTAGTAATGAGATCCACCATACTAGAGCAGAGACAAGCCAATCAGATCCACAGGATACTAGTAATATTGCCCCTAATTCGTCAATTGTTCAGAATCTGTATAATAACATGTCAGAAGAAGGCCCTTACACCAACGCTACACCACAACGAGGCCCTGAGGCACCAGCTGCAACCTCACCTGCAACTCACAAAACTTCAGATCTGAACCCAGACACCCATACTAAGCTTTCCCCACAATCGAGTGTCCCTACCAGAACCACTGAAGCTATTGACACTGTCTATGCCGATACTCTGAACAGGTCTTCGGTGTACTCAGATGAGCGTAAGGACTCCATAACTGTGGCGAACGATACGGCGAGTGACCCCGTAATGGATGAAACGATGAACGATACGATGAACGATACTAATGACACAATTGGGTCGGCCACGACATTTGAATCGAAAGACACTTTACTGCCCACTAAATCTGACATGTTTCAGCACGTCAATCACAGTTCTAGTAGTTTCCTGAGCTACCGATCAAGAATAAAGTTGCCCCTGACATTACAACCAGCTGTGAGTGCAAATCCCGAAGCTACAACCGCTACAGCTTCTCCTGTTGCACTGCATCATAGCCCGTCTATCGGAGAACCGCCAAGAATCCCTCTTCCTGATTCTCCTAATACTTCAAATGTCCTTTCACCTTCGAGAGGAATCTCGCATAGCAAAACCTTCAAAGACTTGAGTTTAAGAGCTGAATCCACTGGTTTGGATGATACTTTAAGGTCTCCAGCTGCACTCAATTTCGACCGCAATGACTTGACCCCAAGGTCTGTTAGTGACTTTAATCAGCCCCCAAGTACACCAGATGGGGTCTATAATGAAGCTATGAGTAATGTTTCGTCCCCTAGTATCCCACCATCGAGTTATTCAAGAGCCTCACCCGCTACTGGGTTCAGCTCTAGGTTTGAAGACCAGGGAGGATCCCAGGGCTCATTGTATAACGTGAGGTCAACCACCTCCAACCGTAACCTATCATCGAGTCAATTCAACCGATCTAATCTACTGGTCAACCGGGTTGATGAAGACGAATCGTTGTTTGTTAAACCAGATGACTTTCAGACGATTTCTATCACAGTGATATCGACAATTTGTCCTGGAAATTCACAGGGTCAGGCTGCATCCAAAAAACCTGAAGATGTATTCATTACTATAGCTATAAATGATCGAGGATCTGGTAAAGAAATGTGGAGAATTAAGAAATCCTTAAGCCAAATTATTGCGTTCGATAACGAAATCAGACCCACTGTAGAATACTTTGGGTTGCCTGTTCTACCCGATAAGTCGATATTTTTCTCCACTACTCCAAACAAAATAGATATCCGTTTGAATGGGCTACAAAATTATTTCAATACCTTATTTGTGATGCCCCACATTCCTCATTTGATTTTGTTCAGGATATGTAAGTATTTGTCCTTGGACTTTATAAATCCTCTTGATGATTTCAAGAGTGGAGCTAGAAAGGAAGGGTATTTGGTGAGAAAATATAAAGGGTTAGGAACGAGTTGGAAAATAAGATGGTGTCAAGTTGATGGACCTTTATTAGAGTTATACGAGACTCCAGGCGGTACCATGATAGAAACAATTAACTTGGCAAACTGTCAAATTGGGAGACAGTCCAATGATACAGTTGCTGAAGAAAAAGGTTATAGACATGCCTTCCTCATAATGGAAGGACAAAAATCATCCAAACTTTCAAATTCTTTGCCAAAGCATTTCTTCTGTGCCGAAAGTGACAGCGAAAGAGACGAATGGGTGGACAGTATCATTGAGGTCAGCACATTGGATTCGAATTCCACATCCACTTCAAACTCGATAAAGGAAGAAGCACAAACTCCGAGAAACAATATTGATTATGATGATCTAGAAAGTGAACATTCAAGCAAGATTAAATCGCCCGTTCAAACGAAGAAGAGAAGCATCTTCCCTTTCAGAAACAAGAACCCATCGACTTCGAATGTCGAACCTGAGGAGCCAGTATCGCCACTCCCTTCGGTGCATAATACGTCCATGGCTTCTAATTCATCTATAGGAGATGATTCTATCCAGCTGTACTTGGATAAAATGGGATTGGATGAGCAAGTACA
Organism: Yamadazyma diddensiae; assembly: GCA_030563465.1. Lineage (NCBI taxonomy): Eukaryota > Fungi > Ascomycota > Pichiomycetes > Serinales > Debaryomycetaceae > Yamadazyma > Yamadazyma diddensiae. Next base: position 36,671 of record JAJMIX010000035.1, read on the forward strand.
CAAGCAGATATTCGGAAGAGATCTAGCAGAAGCGGCAGAAATATCCCATCACATGTTCTTGGAGAGAGAAATCCCAAGCATTTGTTATAGGTGTGTTGAATTTCTCCTCAAGACTGGTGCTATCTACGAGGAAGGAATCTTTAGACTCAGTGGATCAGCATCGACCATCAGACAATTGAAAGAAGCGTTTAACAAGAAATTCGATATCGACTTATTCACCAGTGAATTAAAACCCGATATTCATACGGTTTCTGGATTGTTCAAGACTTATTTGAGAGAATTACCTACACCAATAATATCGGAAACTGGATACAATGACATCAGGAAGCTTGTCATGGAACACGGGACCTGTGCAACCACCAGTTATATGATACGGGACTACATGCATCTGAGAATCGATAAAATCTATCTTGATACAAGTTATATTATATTCAAGTTTTTGAAACAGATTATCAACAATAAGGAGAGTAATAAGATGAATTTGAGAAACGTTTGTATTGTGTTTGTACCAACGTTGAATATTTCATTGGATGTATTGTGTATATTTTTGATTGATTTTGATTGTATATTTGAGGGAGGAGAGCCAGTAGAGGACCGGGAGGTGGTAGAGCTTAATATACCCAATTTTTAGGTAGAAAATGAATGAGTGTAGTAGAGTGTAGTAGAATATAAATGCATGAGTGTAGTAGAGTGTAGAATGTAGAGTGTAGAGTGTAGAGTGTAGAGTGTAGAGTGTAGAGTGTAGAGTGTAGTGTAGAATTTGGATAAAAGGCCCAGACACCGTTTCCGTACAGTCCCAGACACCCACATCATCTGTCCAAGCCCAGACACCCCAGAATCTCAGCCCCATCGCGGTACAACTCTGTCCCGCACCACTCCCGCACTAATTCCTAGTCCACCCTCACAATTCCAGTCAATCGCACTTGTGACCAACGCGACTACCCTTATGTTTCGTCGAAAACCTCCCCAATTATCAATTCTTGATGAACTATCCCAAACTTATACAGATGTCACAAATACAACCTTCAAAAATCTCCATCATGAAGAAAATAATAAATTTGAAGACGCTTTAAAAGGCTGGAAATCTCTTCATACTTCACTCCTATTCAAACTTGAATTATTTGATAAATCGATAACCAAAATGTCTCCAGAAGAATTGCAAATCTTTAATGAATTAAGGGCAATTAGAGATCAAAATGTCAAACATTTGGTGAGAGTACAATTACGTATGGACGAACTGAATCGAAAAAAACCGGTGATTACAACCAATAAGAGCAATATGACCGTACCGTCGCTCAGACAAAATGGTATGCGAAGTATGAACAATGTTGGTAAGAAAAAAATGGTGAAATCGCTCAGGCCTGCCGCCGCATCGACCCCCAACACCAAGAGCCAGCACCAGGCAAGTATGGCTGCCAATTTGTCCTGGCAAAAGCCTAAAGTAGACGATGATTTATTCGATGATTTTGACCAAGATTACCAGGTGAAACCCAAAGAAGAGCCTAATTTGATTGATTTGGATGATTACTTTCAAATGAGTCATTCAATGGAGAATTTGAGCGTTGATGACAGCAGTGTTAGTAGTGAATCTCCTTCAAATTCTCTATTAAGCCCTCCACGAGACAAGAGAAGTACCAGTACACCTGATATGAGTGATAAATATGTATATAATAAGCCTAAACCCATGAATATTGGTCGTTTAATGAAGCAAAGTAAACCTACTAAGACGGTCAAACTGCCTGCTAAGTCTCCCGCTGTGAAGTCGCCGCCTGTGAAGTCTCCTGTTGTGAAATCTCCGGCCGTCAAGCCTGCGGTAGTGAAACCACCTGCCACGAAGCCTCTTCGTCCTACCACCAAGGCGAAACCCAGCCAGCCCAAGAAATCTAACATTACGTACAATTACGTTTCAAAGAACGGGGGCCCTGCTGGTACCACCACCACCACCACCACCACCAATGCTAACGCTGCTACCACTACTCTGCGTGAACCGGACGACTCTAACCTTTTAAACCCCAAAACGCAGCAGAAACTTATCCAGCTGATTCGGGGAATTGATGAATTGGCTGCAAAACAAATTTTAAACGATATCGTGGTCCACGGAGACCAAGTATACTGGGACGATATAGTAGGGCTTGATGGAGCTAAAAACTCCCTAAAAGAAGCGGTTGTGTACCCTTTTTTGAGACCTGATTTATTCAAAGGTTTGAGAGAACCTACTAGAGGTATGCTATTATTTGGGCCTCCTGGTACCGGTAAAACCATGTTAGCCAGAGCTGTAGCTACCGAAAGTAAGTCGACTTTCTTCTCTATAACTGCATCATCAATTACCTCTAAATACCTCGGAGAGAGTGAAAAATTGGTAAGAGCATTATTCCTCTTGGCTCGTAAATTATCACCACTGATTGTATTTATCGATGAAATTGATTCATTGCTAGGTTCAAGAAGTGAAGGAGAATTAGAGAGTATTAGAAGAATCAAAAATGAGTTTCTTATTCAATGGAGTGAATTGAGTAGTTCAACCACAAAAGAGAATGATGATAGTGATGATAAGAATCTAAATCATCAAGTGCTTATCTTAGGGGCCACAAATATGCCATGGTCAATTGATGAAGCCGCTAGAAGAAGATTTGTTAAACGTCAATACATTCCATTACCAGAACAAGAAACTCGATTAAATCAAATTAAAAGATTATTAAAATACCAAAAACATACAATATCCGATTCAGATTTTGATGAAATAATTAAATTAACTGAACAATTTAGTGGCAGTGATATAACTGCATTATGTAAAGATAGCGCAATGGGACCATTAAGATCATTAGGGGAATTATTATTACAAACTCCAACCGAGGAAATTCGACCTATAAATATATCAGATTTCTTATCAAGTTTGACTTTTATAAAGCCGAGTGTACTGCAGGAAAGTTTAAAAAAGTACGAAGAATGGGCCCAAAAATTTGGTTCACTGGGGGTGTAAATGTAATATTAACGGTAACAATTAGCGTAAAAAAATAATATTTTATGAAACTGACGAATTTATTAATTTGGTAATTTATTTAGTAATAGAATTTTTTTTAATTTGTATCAGGTTAGAATGTTGAGTGCTGCAAAACAAAGCAATGTTTTTTGAGGGTTTTGAAAATCATGCATAATCTGAAACAGGAGTGCGGTTCATCCCGATGGAATTTACGAATTTAATTCTGAAACCGGTCAGCTCCAGGGTTAAGGTTTGGGCTATTTTTTTGGTAATTTAGGGCAAATTAAACTTCTACTACGTAGAATTCATCGCAATTTTACTTAAAATCTGGTGGTGGTTCCATTGCATTTACGCTTATAATTAAAAAACTTTATAAATGTTGCAAATAGTTAATTTTAATAGATAACCCTTTACAAGGGTATGTTAAGAATTAAAATGGAAATAGAATTACGTATCATGCATTACGCTTTTTATTTATTGTATTTATGCATCATTTCAATATGACAAAAAAACAAAGGCTCCATTTTAATATTGGCGAAGGATTTTGATTATTGTTATTCCAACTGAAATCCGGCATATAACTACAATCAAACGGCGATTTTTACACCAGTACATTTTTCAGATTCCCTTGTATGTCCTTTAATTAGTACAATGGATTTGCCTGCGATAGGCAACAATAGATGAACAACATTTTAATTTTGATTAACAATATACAAATCTAGTATCTATTAGGTATATTTTAGGGCGTTAATTCACCGGTAAAACATGAGATTTTAATTTATTTTTTCTCTTCTTTATTTTTTGTAATTGACGATCCTAATCTTAACCCTAACCTAGTACCAAAAATTAAGATTGGCGAGTCGAGTATCACATAATCTTCATTAAAAAAAATATCTATGTTGGTAATCACCAATATTACTCAATTAGTAAATGAGCATCGAATGTAGATCAAATGTATCGCAGATCATAAGAAAAAAAAAATATCAATACCTGACAACGGGATAAATCTCCTGATTTTAGCACGTATATTGGATCTAGTATTAAACATATAAACTTTTATCGGCTATTGGAACATTCCCTGGAGAACCCTCTAAATACCGGGTTTATACAAGCTCAAAATACTAGTTACCTTTAACGATTGATGCCGTGCAAACCATACGTGAACATAGATCTGCTACAAATGATAACCTAATTAGGTATACATCTCCTCTTGTCTCTGTCTTTGTACTAGCAATTCTCGTTTAATTGCATCAGATATAGATTAAATAACAGTAGTCCCGTTTGTACAGGTACAGTAAATGTTTCAATCCGTTATTACAGTTTTTTTTTTTTTTTATTTTTTTTTTTAATTTATTTTTAATTATTTTAATGAATCTAAGGATTCTGCAACGTCTATATAAAGAATCCCTTAATTCCTCCAAAACTAGAGATTCTAAACTTAATTAAAATGAGTGTTTATCCACAACAACAATATTCACAACAACATATACCTTTTGGATATCAATATCCTTTATACTATGGTAAGATGCCAGTAAATCAATATCCAAATCATCCGGCTCCGGCAAGCAACCAACCACAAGTCTTACAAACGGGTTACTACCCTGCAAATCCTCAGGTACCTCCGCAATACATTTCTGGTGTTGCGCCAAGTCAGTTACCTTTTTATTATTATAATAATATTAATGAAAAAAAATCAAAACTGTCAACCACTTGGACTGCTAAAGAAGATAAATTATTAAGAGAATTGAAAGAAAATCAAAAATTAGGCTGGAGAGATATTTCTACATTCTTCAGTGATAGAACTCCAAATGCTTGCCAATTCAGATGGAGAAGAATAATTTCTTCAATAAATAAAGAACCAGAAACTAAATCTAGAAGTTCATCAATAAGCTCAATTTCTCTGCATTCAAGATCCTCCAGTTTGTCATCGTCATCAAGTACGCCAGTAATTAATAAGAAATCGCATCATTCGATAAATTATATTTTAAATTAATTAATGGGTTATGATTAAATTTCAGTTCTATATAATAGCTTTAGCATAGGGTAATGTATGATACGATTAGTACCAATGATTTGCGATACTCAAAATGGACGTAAGTCCGTTTCAGGAAATTAGCGCCAGGCTGGAATATAAGGTTTTAACTTACGGTGCGTTTACCTTCGCGTAGTTACTTAATGGAGTATCTACGGGCGCATGGGAATAAATCCGATAATACCTCCCGGTACCGATAACCAACTGACAAAGAGTCCCAACATTCTATAAATACTTTACACCACCGCGTTACCCCATCGAGAAACATTATTACAATAGGTTATTTAATATAACTGCATTGAGAAATTGATGAGTGCCAAATGAGTGCCGCACTGATTGTTCGTAACCTTGCAACTTGAAGCGAAGATTCTCGGTGATCGATGGTCATTTCTTGGTCCTACCAATTTTCGCCAAACTTTTCGCCAAACTATTCGCCAAAGCAAACTTTGTTTGATTAAGATTTCGGAAAGGGCAATGAAATAGGAAGGCGTAAGGAAAGTGAGTTTGTAGTGATATACTGTATTTTTTAGCCATAGGGGTGACGTCGCAACCTCGATGGACCAAATAGCCGGATTTAAAAATTATTACTCTAATAAAAAAATAAAGAAAAAACAATTACGGTGCCCTTCTCTTTGTCTTTTTGATGGGGTTTACGTGTTGCTGGAGGGACAGAGCGCGAGATACAAGCCTCCTCAAAGTGACATCGCCTTGTCAGCGAGTCTCTCTCTTTTGACCTTCAATGAAACGGTTTTTACTGCTTTACTCTACTACGGTGTGACGGTTGCACATTTTCAAAGATCTTGCTCGCCTCACGATGAAAAATTTGCTGACCGCAGGCGGACCTATATTTTTAATGCACAGAATGGGCTATTCTTTACTTTATATTAAAAGTGATCGTGTCGTACAGTGGCCAGTGCCCAGTGCCTTTTTGTACATGCTGCCTTTTTCGTAGCTAATTCAAAGCTATAAAATATTTTTACACTATTTTCTATTGTTGTTTTGTTTTGTGTAGAGTCCTGATTTTGCGTAGATGACACAAGCGTTTCTCGCCCTAGGTAATCTTCTGATTTATACTCAGTGTGCAACGGGGAGGGGTAGATTTGAGCGCGTGGGCAGCCCGTGAAATATGTTGATCTAGCCTAAGTTACAGACAGGAAGGGGAAAATTCTAAATTGAATCAATTGTTCTAACCCTATTAAAAATTCAAAATATGCAAGGATCGACAATGTTAAATTCTAAAAGGTTGCTTCAAAACCTGGGTGAATTCCTTACAACGTATATACCCGTGGAAATAATAAGTCCGTAGATCTGTAGCCCATGCGTGGCTGTACATATACGCACATTATGAGTCTAAAAAAAAATTTTTGTTTCAGTGAGGTTATATACGATTTTCGTAGTATATGCAGTTATACTAGAATCTGAAATTGTAAGAAAATTGTGCCAATAGGCAACATGATAAATGTAAGGTGTGTTACTTGGCTGGAATTTCAGATTGGTAAATGTCAGATGTTTTACTTTGGAAACGTTAGCTGCGTATAACCGTTTTTGTTGCTGTGGGTTATTCCATGCGATACCCAAATGTATTTCGCAGCCACCCAATGCGTAACGTAAACGGTTTACATTCACAAGAGACACAATACATATTTGAAACAAACCTAATCAGAGAATCGGCTTAGTTGCGTTCGGAATGTAATTACTATTTTTTGTATTTCTATTAGTTCTTAAATTTCTTTGTAACATTATATGGCATGCAATATACTGGATCTATAGGCTCCAAGTCCCATTTATCACTATCAATCATACTTAGGCCACAAATCCCGAAACACGTGTGGTATATATCAGTTTGATTATCTTTTCGATCACTTATACCTCCCTCTGGATCTTGGCAAGATAAAATGAAATCTCCAAGTTTTGGCAAATCAATCCAGGTCTCTTTGCCGATCATTTTCAAAGGGCTTAAAACCCACCAACTGTAGCAGCAATCGGGCAACTTCTCAGGACGTCCGTTTAATCCTCCTTCCGGAACTTGACGTTCACTTAACCAACTAGCCAACTTTTCGGTATTAACGAGGTGTAATTTATTCATTATTGCCAAGGCTCCGACAACGGTGAACACTTGAGCTCCATGGCTTTCGGCACCTGGTCTAAGGCCATACCCTCCGTCAAAGTTCTCACACTGGCAGAGCCATTTTGCAGCCGAATCGCAAATATCTGGTGTTAGGGCCTTTAGAAGAGATAGACTGCTGACGGCGTTGTAGACGAATCTGGTATCGACCTCACCGTAGGAATCTCCCATAAAGCTACCGTCTGGCAATTGAAGTGATTTGATGAATTTTATGATATTTCCGGTCTTGTCGCTTATAGAGTCTAAAGCATCGTATATGGCAAGGATTTGAATGGCCGAAAGCGTAGACAACATGTGTCCGTCATGTTCCGGATAAGCGCCGAACCCACCGGATTGCGCATCGTAGCAGGAAACAACAAATTCAATTACCTCCGTTTTGGGGAGTGTCTCGAGAGATTTCAAGCAAGCTAGAGTTGTAACTGCCCAATATAAACCGTTTAATCGAAGGTGTTCTGAGAGCCAATATTCGAAAGATTGTTTGGCAAGAGACGTATCAAGATTCTTGACATAATTGATATGATTAGCTTTTATGAATGACATTAAAATTTGTACTGTGACCCAAAATCAAACTAGTGTAGCTCCACTTGAGGGACACCAAAATTGATCGCGACCCATCGTACCACAAATTGGGAAGTGTACCGCAAAAATGTGTCCCAAATTGATCGCGAGAACGGTTCCGACAGATAGAAGAATCGACGCCGTTCCATCTGCATCATACGGTTTTTGGTACATGTTCATTTAAACTATAGTCAATTCTATCTAAACCTAAATAGTACCTCCACAATTCTCTATCGCTAATCTCTCACTGTGTCGCTTGGCATTGATGTTAACTTACAACCCACCGATTAACTCAAGTCACGTGAGATTGAATGATTGGAAATTCTGGGGAATATAAATTAATGTAATTTCCAACAAAATTTTCACAATTAAATAATGTCTAGAACTCCATTAAGATTAGGTTCTGTTGCTCCAGATTTCCAAACTGAAACTTCAAACGGTCCAATTTCATTCCACGAATACATTGGTGATTCTTGGGCTGTTTTATTCTCTCACCCAGATGATTTCACTCCAGTTTGTACTACCGAATTAGGTGCTTTCGCTAAATTAGAACCGGAATTTACCAAAAGAAACGTTAAATTAATCGGTTTATCCGCTAACGGAACTGAATCTCACAAAGCTTGGATTAAAGATATTGATGAGGTTACCGGTTCAAGCTTATCATTCCCAATTATCGCCGATCCAGAAAGAAAAGTCGCTACTTTATACGATATGTTGGATTTCCAAGATGCTTCAAATGTTGATAACAAAGGTTTACAATTAACTATTAGATCCGTTTTCATCATTGATCCATCAAAGAAAATTAGATTAATTATTACTTACCCAGCTTCCGTTGGTAGAAATTCTGCTGAAGTTTTAAGAGTTGTTGATGCTTTACAAGCTGGTGACAAACACAAAATTGCAACTGGTATTAACTGGATTCCAGGTGATGATGCTATAATACCTGTTACTGTTTCTAATGAAGAAGCTAAGACTTTATTCCCAAATTTCAGAATTATCAAGCCTTACTTACGTTTGACTCCATTAGATTTAAATGAAAAGAAAGATTAAATAGTGTATATCTGAATGTAGAGATTAGTGATCGCAATGGCTGCAAAAAGTAGACAAGAGTAGTTTGAAAGAGGTTTTGCTCGCAAGAGGTTTCGCTTTATGACGGTTTGGACGGTATGCACAATTTAGTATAGATATCGTCAATTGTATCATACCTTCATCGGTTCCGTTGTTTGGGCTGTAACCAAAAAACGGTGGCATCCTATTTTTCTGTCTCCTTTAGATTTGCCGTTAATCATACTGTCGGCTTCGCACATTTCCTCACCATGTCAAGTCATAGAGTGCTAACCTCTAGACTCCTTCCGTGTCCAAAAAATTTATTACATACTCCAAGAATAAATCTGAATCTTCCTTATGTAGCTATAGGAAAAACTCCCGATAAAAAAGCTCAAAAAATGATAAAAGTCGAACCTCCTAGTCAAAGTCAGGTCTTTTACCAACCGGCAGTCCGTTTACATTCCGATCGGACGGATCATGACCCCTCTAATCAGGACCAACATTCAAAAGCTAACCTTGGAAAGACATTAGAGGAATTAAGGATTCTACTTCCAAATATGCTTCAAAAGAGTCTACCAAAACAACTAATCTCGAGAGATGTGCTTCTTAGAATTTGTCCTACCCATTTTAATCAGCTAAATCACTACTTGCCTCGAATCAAAGGTCATGTCTCCTACTACACAACCATGAAGACGATCCAGTTTGTTCTTACATCATTAATACTTAATCCAGATGTTAAATTACATCTTCAAAGTATTAAAGTCATGACACCAGAAGAATCTAACATCGACTATCTTTGTGTGTTTCGCACGACCAAGATCCAAGTAAGGTGGTCAACCTGCAATGAAGGTTGTGGACATCTTGAGTCGGGTGACAAAGGGAAACTTGAATATAATTCTACTTCAAATGCAAAACTTGGAAGCCATAAATGGACCAAAGTTGATACTCTGAAATTTCTTCAAATTTCGGAGTCTGAACCACTTAAATCTTTCTCCCATTTAACTACTGGTCTTGTAGGACTTATGAAGGAGCTGAATCGTTTGGAGAGGGTTATCAGTGGTATTTTTGTTTTTGAACTTAATGAAGATAATTCAAAGATAATCGTTCATACAATAGAAGATGTTAATATAGTGGAAAAGAGGGAACCACAGGTTGGAGGTTTAAGAATTTGTTAATGTAAATAGTCATGTATATAATAAATGCCAGCATATGAGGTAAGGGGGTGGTAGATTCCAGGGGAAACCATGAGCCAGGAAAGTACACTGAGTAATGGTTTACGAGCAGCTTCTAGTGTGTATGAAGCGGTTTTACTTTGAGAGTTTAAATAGATACCAGGCAGCTAGTACTAGAGTTAATTTTGACTAAAGGTTCTGATTTGACTTAAGAGAAAGTTTGGTGTATTTAAGAGAAGGTTTAGTGTATTTAAGGGAAGGTTTAGTGTATTTAAGATGTACTCCCTTCGTTGAACAAGGCTCAATCAAGTCTACTACTATGAGAAATAGTTACATATAGTCACCAGGCCAGCAAGATAAGACGAGTAGGTAGATGTATACGGAATGAAAATCGATCAAACAGACACTACATGGACATTGTAATGGATAGAAGAGTGGCTGCAAAAGTGATGGTACCTAATGCTTAGACAGTTCAAAGCAGTCCAGGTAGACTCCCAGATCAATTTGGGAATAGAGAAGGTCATTGGAAAGGGTACAAGAAAAGAGAAGTTCTGAACTAAAGATTAATGCCAACAGTCCAGAAACAGTCCTAGGTTCCAGCGGTAAATGTCCAACGATCTAAGACAACATACACTTACATTAAAGCTTAATAAATAGCCACTAATAATGAACACATAAAAAGATAGATTCTAGGGTTTCACAATAATTATCTCCTACTATATAACACTATACTGGACATTAAAAAGCATCTAAACTACAATTCTCAGTTAAATAACCAAGCTCTAGTCACAAAACACTAGAAACAGAACAAAATTACTGGTCTATACATACATTTCAACAAAACGGTAGACCAATCTATATGCAATAATTTGGCCCCAACACCTATAATCAATAGAAATGCCCAAGTCTAAAAATCACAGCGGTCCCCGCCATGAGCTCGCGGTAAACATGGCCCCAGCTTGCCCCAACATTACCACGAGCGTCCCATCTGCGCGCTCGTACCCAACGCCCGTTTGTGGCCAGATCCCAACACTTACAAATCGCCCACAACCACAACAACCAAAACCTACCACCACAACCACAACAACCAAACCTACACCAAAACCTACAACTCTACATTATTTATTAACTACTTTACAAATACAAAGTATGCACCAACAGCTGCAACAACTGCTACAACCGCCAATACAGGAAAATTACTTCCTTCATTATCAAAATTAACTTTAGTATCAATCTTCTTCGTTACTCCCCCTTCTAATTTCCCAATCAATAATCCCTTTAAAATTTCATGAGCATCATCTGAATGTCCAATATCATCAAATTCTTCAGTAGCATCTCTTCCTGCACAATCTACAACAACTTCTTCACCACCTGGATGTTCATCAAGAAATGGAGTACAATCATAAACCAATCCATTATAGATCATCCATAAATCATCTGAAGTATTATGATTAGCGACTTCGTCAACTGAGTAAATTTTTAATTCTGTCTCTGACATGATAAAAAAGCGATTTTCTCATGTGAATACCAATCAGTGTGGATTTATATATAATCAGTCGTGCGGCTACCGGAGGAAATCATATCTCGTTTAGGCAATACCAGGAGAGTAGGAGAGTTATTGTGTGAGTTATTAGGAATTATTGTATAGGAGGAGAGTAGGAGAGCTATTGTATAGAGTAGGAGAGTTACTGTATAGAGTAGGAGAGTTATTGTATAGAGTAGGACAGTTATTGTATAGGGAGAGTTTGGAGTAGATGGGCTGATGGTGAATGGTGATGGAGTGATAGGATGGCCTAGCAGTTATCTGCCGGTGTCTCGGTGTCGTGGTCTCGCCCGCTCGCAGTGTCTCGGTTAGCCTGCTCACAGTGTCTAGCCCGCTCGCTCGCCCTGTCGCCCATCTTGCAGAGTCTCGTCCCATCGCAGAGTCTCGTCCCATCGCAGAGTCTCCCGGTGTCTAGCACCAGGCCGCAGTGTCTCGTCCCATCTCGTCTCCTCCAGGCTTCTCTTATATTACTCTAAATAACTAATATCAATCCCCTTACCTCTTAATTTCTCTTCCCTTCTCTTCTTACTACCCTCAAAATTCTTACTCAACTTCTCCCAATGCTTCTCACTCTTTGGTTTATCATTCCTATTTCTACTAATACTCTTCCATGGAATAATTTTAAATTTACCTTGATTAAATATTTCTTCATTAGGATTTTCAACAACTAAACATTTAAGTAAATGTCCATATAAAAGATAATTATTCATAGCTTCACTGGCAACTTTTGCAACTCCAATATTTTCAAATTCAATAAATCCATAATGTTTAGATTTACCAGTTTTCTTATTTCTAGATAATTTAACTCTGGTTATTTCACCAAATTGTTTAAAATATTTCTCCATTTCGGCTTCTTGAAATTGTTCTGGAAGTCTTCCTAAATATATCACTCCAGTTTTACTTTTGGTTTTTGAATTATCAATATGTTTGGATGGTTTAATAATAATATGCTTATTGGTGTCTTCTAAACCTTTGAGCTCGGCTTCATTTTCACTTTCACTATCTTCACTCAATTCTACTTCGCTTTCACTCTCGCTTTCACTACTAGTCTCTTGAGCTACTGGGATTTCATTTTCACTAGTTTCACTAGTTTCAGCCCGTATTTCGTGTTTTTGTTGTGATTTGGTCTTTGGCATCTTGAATAATTTTCATCTCATCGCATAATTTTTATCTGGGAAACTATGTGCAGGGGACCCACACACCAGGGGGAGAAGGCCCATACACCAGATCCTGACACCACCAGTACACCCCAGGCACCACACAGACCACCACCACTAAACCCTCCGTCAATCTACTATTCATTTCCTACTTAAGTCATATAAAAGCTCAAAAGTTCTCTTGGCAGGAAGCCCCACAACATTGAAATAATCTCCTGAAATTGACAGAAACAAAATGTTCCCCAATTCCTGGTACTTGAATCCTCCTGCCACCTGTAATCCCTCTTCTGACTCGATATATAACTCCACAAGATCTTCCAGAACATCTGTATCAATATATAAAGTGGTCATAACTTCATCAGATACCTGCTGGGTATTTTCTCCCGAAATCTTCGCTATATGCACCGATGAGATGACTTCGATGGTCTTTTGGGTTCTGTAAGTTTGAAACATTTCCCGTTGTTTTTGCTTGGTTTGAGGCTTTTCAAGAATTTTACCATTACAATTAATTATAGTATCACAACAAATAAGTATGGTTGGGGAATCGAACGTTTGACGTCTCAAACTGAGTAATTTTTCACCAGCTGTAGCATGAACGTATTGTTTGGGGCTGAGAGTTTTGGGAAGATTTTCTTCGAAATCTGGTTTAATTACCTTAATATTAGAGAGTTTAAGTACTTCTTTAAGTATAGAAAGTCTCCGTTCACTTGAACTACCAAGCACTATAGTATAACCGTCAAGGTCCAACATGGCGAGCAACGGTGTGCATAGTAGATGGTGGTTGTAGGAGTTAGTTGTAGGAGTTAGTGTCCGGGTTAGATAACGATTTACAGGTGGTAGGAGTTGGTGTATTGGTTTGTAGTTATAGACTATGTATAGGAATTATATATAGCTTTAGTTGAAGTCCTTGGACAAAGCTTTACAGTTCAAGTCCTTGGCCCAGGCTCAAATAAATTGTTGCAAGAAATGGCTGCTAAATTTGACTGGCTGCGAGATAATCTTACCTGGATTTGGTGATAGTGTAATTCAAGACTTTGATTCTTGCATTTCAAGGTATTTGTAAATAGTTTGAACTGACGAGGATTCTTGATGAACAAACTTCGAGATTTGAGTCTTTGGTAACAGCATGTGCCACAGAAGCAGAGGGCATATCTCTCTTTAAATAGCTGATAATATTTTCGAGCAGTAAAATCAAACCCTGCAATATCAGTTTGGGAATGATGTCTTAGTACCTGTCCAAGTTGTGCTTTTGTATAGTTGTGATAATCCTGTTGGTCCAATTGATGTGTGTGCCATACTAAGTCTATATCTAGATCGGCATTTACTTGAAATTTATCGGCAACGCTTACTACTTTCAAGAACTTCTCGTACCTAGCTATGGCATCAGTTATCATCTCTTCTGCATCACATGAAGTTATCCAATCCATTTGATCTATATTTTTCATGAAGAGTGACTGGTCTTTAATCTTTTGAACCAAATTGTCCTCCATTTTGAATTGGTTTCCAGGGATATACAAAACCATGGGATTCATTTTTGCGTAGTATTGCATGTCTAATCCCAATGAATGTAACCTGGGGCTATCGAAATTTTGTATAAACAGATCAAGAGAAATTGACTTTAAGCTCTCAAAGATTGTTGATAATTCTTCCACTGAGCTGAAATAGGTCATGAAGTTACCAGTCAATTCCTTCCATAAAGCTCTCTTTTTCAAGTCATCCAAGCACGATATTTTCCCAAAAGTACAAAAACAGGGCCCGAAGGCACCTTGAGGAAAAGCATCCGTGATGTTCTCTCCAGGATCGCTCACAAACGTAGCTAAAACATTATTACATGTAGGACAGGAGATGATGGTGTCATATTCGTAGTCATCAAACGGTAGATAAGCATTGTAACTGAGCCTTGAAGAAAAACAAGGCTGAATAAATCTTTCAAATGCATCTATGAGAGTTTCCTTTGGGTCAAACAAGTAAGTATGACTCGATATTTCATTTGAGATTCTCTCTAAAGGGAACGGAATACAGAAAAATCTATCAAGATTGTTTTTCTTCATATGGTATGTAAACAGTTGAGTATCTAATATAAAACAATACCACACCATACAAACATCAATGGGTGGTAACATCAGATTGAACTTGGATAAGAAGTCATTGTCATTAATCCAGTACATCACAGCGTTCATGAAGATCAAAAATCTTTTGACAGAAAGTACTAAGAAACCGTTGTAATTATTACGAGCTAACAAGACGTTGAAGCACTTCAAGAGTTTTAAGTGTTGAATAATAGATTTAGTTGTCGGGAGTTTTGATGTAGGAGCAATTGCCATAACAGACCAGAGGATCCAATCATTACTTATATACCAAAACGTTGAACCAGCGGTAGTGGTGGTGCATGATCTGGCTGGTGAAAAGCTGCAAATCCAGAGTTTAATCTCGTCCAGTATACAGGAACGGGGCTAATTTATAACCGATGGCATGGAAATTACGCAGCCATAATTACGAGCGCCAAGTGCCTATTGAAACACGAAGACATGAACACAAGAATATCCAGGAAAACATAATCCTTGATCTTACAGTATATTACAAACCTACAATCTAAACATAACTACCTTACAATTTCAGTCTCGCCAGTTGGTGTTTCCCATCAGCACCACAAACGTTTTATCGCCGACAAAAAGCGGCTGAGAATCAGTCATGTTCTGGGGAATGTTCCTGCACAATGTCCCCCATACACGACACTTTACTGACGCTAAAAGTTACCCAAACCTACAGCTGCTTAGGCTCCTCCATTAACTTCTTCATCATCTGTTTATAAAAATTCGTATTATTATCAGCACCAACTTTTCGATCTTGTTTTACCTTTTCATCTTCAATTTTCTTCTCAATAAACTTGGTATTAGAACACCATACTAAATGCTCTGAATTTTTAGAGATGAGCTCTCCATGTTCATCAAAAATCAAATCGTTTCCCACTAACTTCTCCCATCTCAATTTATATACTTCCTCTTCATTAGCAGTTAAATCAGCAATCACATCATCTTGCATACCGTGTCTATTATACACTCTAGCGAGAGGATTGTCATCGATGATATTTGTCAACTGAAATTTCGATGTGGGCTTGATAACCTCTCCTCGTTCTCCATATTTTGGGACGTCTACGGTTATATAAAAATCCTGTGCGGTTAGTATATTGTGGGAATGTTTAATCTATCTACGTACTTCAGTTGGTTCAGTTGGATCAGATGATTCAGGCTCGCTCTTTTCTGGCACCACAGGCACAACATCATCGGTAGATTTACCAGCAGCTGCAGCTTGTCTAGCCTTAATATCCTCATCAGAACCCGCTTCAAATCCATAATGAAAGTCCCAATTCATCTCTTCTCCCTGGGTCAAAAAATCACAATTCCCATTCATTTTAAGATCCCAGTTATCACCGGATTTAACATACTTATCGAGAGAACAAGCACCTGCTCTTAATTTCAGCCCGTCATCCAACAAGTCCTTGACATGATTGTACCCCATCAACGACATTCCTAAAGCGATTTTAGTGGCAGCGTGAGACACAATCAAGATGGAGGAAATTTCAGGGTATTTCAGTTCAAAAATTGGGATAAATTTTTGCCAAAATTCTTTACATCTAGCAAAGATTTGTTCTTCTGTTTCACCATTCAAACTTGGAATAACGCCAATAGTATTATCTCTATGCCAAATTTCTGGAGTCGATAATTGCTTGAAAAATTTAGTTAAAGTGTCGTAATTTGCCGGTTCAGGAATTACACCTCGTCCCACTTTATACCATTCTCCAACACCTCTTTCCAATACAATTGGAATATCAAGAGCTTCACTTACAGGTTCAGCAGTTTCAACACATCTATAGAATGGAGATGTTAAAATAAACTGAGGTTTTTCATCGAGACTGGTGATGTACTTGGCCAATTCTTTTGCTTGTTCGACACCATGAGGGGCCAATGGGGGGTCACTATCGATACCGGTAGGATTTGGGGGGTGAGGAGGCGGGAGCCAGTTCATTCTATAACCATGTCTGGCTATGTAAATATTGTTGATTGTCATGCGGTGAGGTGAGAGTGAGGTGAGGAAGTAAGGTGAAGCGCGTGGTGCGTGGGACGGTGTGGTGCGTGAGAGCAGCGAGGGTGAGAGCAGCGAGGGAGCGAGGATGTGGTGTAGGGGCCTACGATCTGACGGTTGCGGTAGCCGATTATCGCAATCATTGGAGTTTGCAATTTCTTGGGCTGGTACCTGGGCCTTTGAGTGTTGGGCACCCATTGGTGTTGGGCACCATTTTTATTGGCTCCTGGGCGTATTTGTTCATTGGCTTGTCAGGGTGTCCGGGTCTTTTGGGGTTTTTTGAGGTTTTTTGGGGCATTCTGGCTTTTCTGGCTTTTCTGGCTTCTGGCCTTATTCTTCACATCACAATATTTTACCAACTGCACATCTCTAATCTACCCCATTTCTATCTTTGCGAAACCCGAAAATCTATTCGACATTCACTGACTCCGACACCGGGAAAATTACCCCATATTTCGCAACGGAAAATCTCTCGTAAAATGGTCGCAAAACTATACTAATTAATCCGATTCAATTTGTATAAATATTCGTTTTTTTCCCCAGATTGCTCATTAAAATGACTGTAGAATACAAGTGGTGGAAAGAAGCCAGTATTTATCAAATTTGGCCTGCATCTTTTAAAGATTCAAATGGTGATGGTGTTGGTGATATCCCCGGAATAATCTCCAAATTAGATCATGTTAAGAATTTGGGAGTGGATATTATTTGGCTATCTCCAATGTATGACTCTCCCCAAAATGATATGGGGTATGATATTAGTGATTATGAAAGTGTATACCCTAAATACGGTACTTTAGATGATATGCATCAATTAATTGATCAAGTTCATCAAAGAGGTATGAAGTTAGTGTTAGATTTGGTGATTAACCATACTGCAACTGCTCATAAATGGTTTGAAGAGAGTAAAAGCTCAAAGACTAATCCAAAGAGAGATTGGTATATTTGGAAGCCACCAAAATATGATGCTCAAGGTAACAGACATCCTCCAAATAATTGGGTGTCTTATTTCTCAGGGTCTGCTTGGGAATACGATGAAACAACCGATGAGTACTATTTACATTTATTTGCTAAAAATCAACCAGATTTGAATTGGGAATCTGAAGCTTGTAGACAAGCAATTTATAAATCCGCTTTAAAATTTTGGTTTGATAAAGGTATTGATGGTTTTAGAATTGATACAGCTGGTATGTATTCAAAAGATCAAAGATTCTTGGATGCTCCAATTGTGTTCCCAGAAGTCGAATTCCAACCTTGTAAGATTTATCATCAAAACGGACCAAGAATTCACGAATTTCACAAAGAAATGTTTAAACAAGTCACCTCCAAGTATGACGCCATGACAGTTGGTGAAGTTGGTCATTGTTCTGATGAAGAATTAGTTCAGTATGTTGGTTCAAGTAGCGGTGAGATGAATATGATGTTCTTGTTCGATATGGTTGAATTGGGAAGTGACACTCGTGACAGGTTCAGATACAATGGATATGATTTAGTCGACTTCAAAAATGTTGTTCAAAGACAGTCTAAATTCATTGGAACTGAAGCTTGGACAACAGTTTTCAATGAGAATCACGATCAACCTAGATGTATTACAAGATTTGGAAATGATGATCCAAAATGGAGATTTAAATCTGGTAAGTTGTTAGCTTTATTACAATCTCATTTGAGTGGTACTTTATACATTTACCAAGGACAGGAAATTGGTATGACCAACATCCCAAAAGACTGGCCTATTGAAGAATACAAAGATATTAACTCTCTCAATTATTACCATGATTTGGTAGAAAGGGGAGCTTCAGCTGAGGAACTTGCTGAATTCATGGCTACTCTTAATTTAGTGGCTAGAGATAATGCCAGAACTCCAGTTCAATGGGATTCAAGTAAATACAGTGGATTTTCTACCAGCGAACCATGGATGAGAGTCAATGATAATTACAAAGAAATCAATGCTGCTTCCCAAGTTGATGACCCAGATTCTCTTTACAATTTCTGGGCCAAATGTCTTTCAATCAGAAAGAAACACAAAGATCTTTTGGTATACGGAAAGATTGACATTTTGGACTATGACAATAAGGAAACCTTCCAATTTGTCAAGACTTTGAATGCTGGTAAGATTTATGTGGTATTGAACTTCACTGATAAAGAGGTTGACTTCAAACCATTAGTTGAAGGTGAATTGCAATTGCTCCATGCTAACGTTAAAGACGTCGGTGGGAACTTATCACCATATGAAGCAAGATCATATTTTGTTGAATAAGGGCGTAGTTAATTCGACAGAGTGTTCTAAGGAGCCTCCAGTTTGTTTAGACTTATTTTAAAATATATGACGTAGAATCAAGAATTTTCTTTTTGAATAGGGCTGGAGACACCCTTATACTAGTTGAGAGATATTCAAATTAGTACTTAAATTAACTATATAAGTAAATGCATAACAATTTTATAAGATCACCAAATACCTGGAACTGGCTTTTTGATGTATCCGTCATCAATATCCTCTATTTTATCGTTGAGATAGAAACCCACAAGAACAACTGCATAAGTTAACATTAAGATAACTCCTTTGAAGTAATTTGACTTACCTTCAGCATAAATATAGGTGAATAAATAGATGGAAATTAAAGTAGCAATAATATCCCATCTAGGGAATACTAACGGAAAAATTTGCAAGGGATCATCGAACCCTTGAACGATTGAATAGATTGCTAAAACTGGAATCTGAATTAAAACCACTTGTAATGCATAAGCGCTACCAATTTCCATTGATAATGCAACATTTCCACTTAAAGCAAATGAGATAGCATTTAAAAATTCAGTGGTGTTGGGAACTAAAGCGAATACCGTCAAACCCAAAAATTTAGGGTTGATAGGATAATTTTGCAACACTCCATCTACCACATCAACCAAAATTTCTGCTATAATTGCATAAAGAATAGTAGCTGATAATAAGATTATGGAAGATTTGGAACGGGACCAATTTGGCGCTTCGTGTCCACCACCTTCTTCTCCGTGATCTTCGTCTTTGCTAATTTCATGAATGCTTGATCTCTTAGGTGTTACTAACCCTTGAGATTTCACCGGTCTAAGGTTAGGAGGATTGGTTGGATTTGACACTGGATTGGCAGCAGGGGCTTGTCCAGTCTTAGGCTTTCTTTGTTTAGCGATCTCCAAAGAAGGACTAGGTAATCCTGTCGAAAGATTTTTGATAGCATCTACGGCACCATGTCCAGCATTTGTTGTTGGAAGAAGATTAGAGCTTGCATTCTTCGATGCTTTTCGACCATCCAAACTGATTAGGCTTGGGGACCTAAGAGATGTAGCATCGTCTTTTTTATGGGTATGATGCTCAGCAGAGGTGGTAGCCCAGATCAAAGATGCGTGGGTTCTTAAAGTAAAAAGTAATCCACAACCATAGGCACATAACAAAGCAATTGCCACAATCAAAGAGAATGGACGAATGACGGTATAATATAGATTATCCAAAGCAAAAGCGGGTTGAATAAATCTACATTTATTACAGTCGTCACCCAATATTTGATTCACATCAATCTCACATTCTTTACATTTTATCTCATAAGACCCGTAAATTTGGTAAAATAAAGAGGGAGCAAACATAATAACCATTCCAAATAATAACATGGTCGAAGAAACCCCAGCAGATCTTGGATTATATCTTTGGGTTTTCCTTTTAAAAGCACCAGCACACATGGACAAGCCAGGTAATAACAAAACACCGGCAAGAATTGAACCAATCATACCACCTTCAACGATTTTTGACTTAGTTTGAGATAATGCTACACAGTAAAGGAAAATTTCCACCACCGATGAGAAGAAAGCATTAATGACAGCACCAGTTCCCATTGAAGATTGAGCTGAAATGGACGCAACCGCTTGACCTATATAGAAAGCCAAAGGAATTGTTGAAAAAAGACAGGCCATGAACAAAAACGAAGGGTTAGTGATGAACATTTCAACTTCTAACCTCTCCTTCAAGACATAAAAGTCAAAAATGACGAAAACCACAGCTGCTAAAAGGTTCATAAAGAAAACATTAGTACCATCTATAGTATACTTGTAGTAATGCCATCCACTACATCTATAAGTACACAAAAGAATCGATTGATTATCACGTTTCCTTTGCTCTTGCTCTGAACCTGAGAATGCATAGTACTTCTTTTCATCTTCAAAATGTAACTCCAAAGGATGACGTTTCAAATGAGAACATAATATCAGAGTGACATTTGTCATGGGGATCGTGAACACGAGTAACCAACAGATACCTCCAATCAAATAAAAGATTGGTTGCATCACCCCATAGAATAAAACATAAAACATAACTCTAGAGAAGGTCCATCTTCCTCTACCGAAAAATCTGACCTTAATATCTCTAGTATTATCTTCATCATCATCAAAAGTATCATTATGCAGATGTCCTTCTTCAGAAATAGGACCATCATCTTGAAGAAATGTATAAGCATCTCTCAAGGCCCTACCCTTATGATCTTTAATCAAAGGACGAGATTCGTTGTTTGAGTTGGTGTTTCTTCTTGGAGGAGCAAAAAATAATCTACCCTCTTCTTCAGTTCTCCATCTATGGAATTCCCCAAGTGAAGAACCATAAATATCATCTTCATCCAAATAGTTCTCATCCTTATTCAACATGACAAATTTACCAAATGGATGGAACCAATATTTACCAAGGTTATACAATAACCGTATATAAGGTCTCAGATTTCTCTTTATACCGAAACCTGTGACCACCAATAACACCAAACAACAAACAAGGCATACTGCATAAAGCAATAAGCCCGCAGTAATGCACCATAAGAAATTAGTAACATGAACAGCCCAAAAAATACTTGCGGGACGTCTTTGACTGATATCGTGAATATCTTCTTCAGCTCTTGTGGCTACTGATCTCTTTTTCTTATACAAAGAAGGCTTCCAGATCTTAATACCAAACGGGTGCGTAGAGTTGATAGCATCTTGTCTTTCACGCAAATTCAAAGATTCAATGGTTTGGGAAGAAGAGGAACTTTTCACTGAATTGGCATCTTCCTCATCGTCTTCTTCCTCAATATCTTCACCACTGTCTTCGTCTATCAATGGTGTGGCCACCGTGTCAGCAGGGGTGTTCTCTCCGTCCAAACTCTCCAAGGCAGCGATATTATCTTGAGCTGCCAAAACATGTTGTCTAATGCTCGCGTCAGGGTTGTTATCGTCAATTTCATCAATTTTAGACATTTCATTATATTCAGGGAAATAACTTCCTTCTTCCTTTTTGGGTTTCTTGTAAAGAGCTTTTAATGCAGCGTTATAACCTTCTAAATATTCCCGTTCTTTTCTATCAATTCTACCCGTATTCTCAGCTTCATCCAAGTCATCGTTAATATCGTCATCGACTGAGAAAACCAATTTATTGGGTCCCGAAGGGGTTCTTTTGAGATGAGGTTTTGATTTCTTGCGTTTGGAGTTTTTGGGTTTAAGAGATGGTGATTCCATTGAATTGGTTATACTGGGGTTTCTACTCCCGTCTTTACGTTTATCGTCTTTCATGGGTGCGAGGGAACAATAGACTGAGACGGTGCGAGGGAACAATAGGCCCGAGACAATAGGTGCGAGTAGGAGTTGGGAAGGTAGAGAGATACAGCACAAATAACATACATTTCTAACTCCCTAATCTATGACCAGTTCCCTGGAATGCGGTGGTACTGGCCAGCACCTTCTCCTTTACTTTTCTCGTGGGGTTAATATCACTGTACGCAGTGCGTCTATAGCTAGTAGGATTCCGGTTAAATTTAAGTAAACTATATAACCAAGATGGAGCATCTAAGTACCCGTAATCAAACACTGCATCAGGTATATAATCTTGTTTTTCTCTCCCCATATTAGTCCCCAATTTATGTCTATCATTAGCATAATAATGAGAGTAAAATTGTGGGAAGAGATTGTAAATGGGCCAAGTACCAGATTGAATACACTGGTACAAATAACCTCCAACAATCCCAATGATAGTATCAACCATAGAATCATAACCTTCTACCATTCCTTTCAAAGAAACCGTGAATAACGGTAAATAATACGCTTTAATCGGGATAATTCCAAGGAAACTAATTATACTATTCTTTTGCGATCTTATCCAAATATATGTGATACAAGAAGACATCATTTGATGGTGTTTGGATATATGTTGAACATCAAATAAATTATATATAAACGATACCAACAATAAGATGGTTCCACAAACCAATGTAAACCATAAACAATCGGGGAAATTATGCCTAAATTTATTCTTTTCAACATTGACTGCAAATGAGTAAAAAAAATAAATCTCCATGAGTCCACTAAAATGATTACCAGGATTCATATTACCGGTAACAAAACCTCCTGGAACAAGGAAACATGTTAAAAAACGGTAAATTTGGGATATCAATTTGGAAATTTGTACCACTTTTTCATACCCACTAGCATAGTCACTGGTGAATATTTGCTGAGTGTACCATGATTCTTCAATAAAGAATGGTAAACTGCAAGTTAAACTACTAACATCAACGATTTGAAGCGAAAGGAGGAAAGCCACTGCCACCGTCAGGACTGTGAAAAATCTTGTAATTGGAGGTATTTGGCCTATGCTATCAGCTAACGAAACCAGTTGAGACATGAGAGAGTGAGAGTGAGATTTTTCACCTAAATTTTCATGAAGCTCGTATCGTTTTTAATGCAATTACCAAATTCTACAACTCAACCAGTTACTGTTGAGTTAAAAAATGGGAATTCGGTTAATGGTCAGATTTTATCATGTACTCCAACTATGAATTTAGCATTAAAGAATGTTAAACTTATTCAACCACATCAAGATGCTCAATTTTTGAATTATATGAGCATTAGAGGTAATCAAGTACGTCAAGTTTTATTGCCAGAAGATTTGAATTTGGATATGGTGTTGGCCAAGTGTGTGCAGAAGAAGGGGAGAGTTAGTAAGGGGAGAGTTGGGAAGAGGGGGATTTAGGCCAGCATGCCTTGTACTGGTGGGCCAGTGTACTGGTGCTGGGCCAGTGTACTGGTGCTGGTACTGGGCCTGTGACCTGGTGCTGGTGGCACTGGTGAGTTGAGATTAATGGTATAAGACACCAAAGTACTTGAGAAACTGGTGGGCCTGTGACCTGGCACTGCTTGTAAATTTACTGTCACTGGTGGTACATTGACTGGCATGAGGACTTCTGGTGGGGACTTTCTTGCTCTGGTTAACATTGTCACTGACACTGTTCCTTCTGTCTTGTCTCTACTGGCATCCCAGGTCCATAACAGTCAATACTCACAGACTATAGACATTACTGAGAGTACCACAGCCGTATTACTTCCCTGTCACATCTGTCTGCATCCCTAATGTGCACCTTATATGTGCAACATACTGCAACTAATAGAGCCAAACCTTACTGTATTTGGTCTTTATATTAATACAAATCTACATTATTGAATCAATCATACTTCTTGCTGTGGCATTAAACTCTCTCAATATATACTCCTCTGCTTCAGTTACACAAGTCGCTCGTGTCAGGTCAGATTCTCATGCTTGCCTAGGACCTGAGTCTGTATTGATCGATTGGGTTCGACTCTGTTTTTCACCGTTGCTTATGGTGGTTAATTTGGTGCATCTTAGCTGCTAGCAGACCATGCAATGAGTTCATTAGCCAAGGTAGCAAGTCACCCCATCTGGTATATGAGTGTCTACTGTACTGGCTATACCACTACTATACTACTACGTACTTAGAGATCTCAAATTAATCTATTCATTCAATATATACAAGATTACCACCAGCTTCTCTTCTTAGTTTGTTGCTTCTTAAGTTGCTTCTTATAACTTGGTCTAGCCTCCGATATAATTTTATCCATATCATTAATTGCTTGTCTTCTTTCTTCGAGTTTTTCATCGATAGTTCTTTCCCATTTACGTTGTTTATGTCTTAAAACACCTCTCATCCAATTCTTATTATTATATTTGTCTTCATAGAATTTCTTAGGTAAAGGAGGTAATAAATCATGTACACCAAATTTATAAGCTAATTTAAATAAATCAGCTGAACGTCTTAATGAATATTTCGAACCATGCCATCTATTTGATTCTGGATTTTTATTTGGGAGGAATGGATTCATTTCAGGGTCATTTATGGTACTTGGTTTATCGGCATATTTGGCAAAAGGTCTTGGAGGGTATTTTATGAAAAAGCTGTGAAGCTTTTGTGGAAGCTTATTGAATGCTTCTTTGGACATGTAAAAATTTTCAGTGAGACAGTGGGACAGTGAGAAATTGAGACAGTGAGACAGTGAGAATTCAGTGAGGAAGAAACAGGAGAGAAATTAGTGAGAAAAAGAGAACAGAGAAATCAGTGAGAAAAGAGAGAAAAGAGAATATGAGAAAATCACCTTTTGCACCCACATAGCGTCTCAACATTTATTAATAAAAGATTATCCTCAACATCTACTAATAAAAGATTCTATCATTATTCATCATTCAAGTTAACTCTAATTTACTCTGGTCCATCAATAATACACTTAACGCAACCATTACCTCCAGCAACTGTCTCGTAAGCCTTAATGGCATCTTTGAATCCAAATCTATGAGTTATTAATTGTTCGAAATCAACTACAATTCCTTCTTTTCCATTTCTATAGTTCTTCTCCAATAATGCAACTGCAGTTTTATAATCATTGTACCCATATCTAAAAGATCCATATAAGGTCAATTCCTTGGTTGCAAATTCGGTAATTGGGAATTTAACATACCCTTGAGCATTACCAACTTGAACAAATCTACCACCGGCTTTCAACAGTAACACACCCGTTTGAATACATGGTTCAGCACCAGTACATTCTAAAATCACCGTTGGACGTTGACCTAATTTTGCAACCAAATCATCGACATTACCAGTTTTTGAATTGAAAACCTTAGTTGCAGCCCCGATATCCAAAGCCATTTGTAATTTGTTGTCAAAAATATCAACAACCATTACTTGTGAAGCACCAAACATTGTTGCAACACTAGCAGCTAACAATCCAACAGGACCTGCACCAAAAACCACAACCGCATCGCCAAATTTTACACTAGCCAACTTACATGCATGAACTCCAACAGTCAATGGTTCAACCATTGCCCCCAATTCCAATGAAACGGTATCAGGCAATTTAACCAAAAAATCCTCTGGACATTTGTAATATTTACATAAAGTCCCCGGTGGATTTTCAGTACCTTCTGGTGCCGGAGTTGCTGCAAAACACATATGAGGACATAAATTATAATGACCACTCTTATATTCATCACTGGTTCTTGAAGGTAAACCAGGTTCAATTGCAACTTTATCACCGACTTTCAAATTTGAAACTTTTGAACCAATTTTTGAAACAATTCCTGAACTTTCATGACCCATAACCATTGGTTTTATTAATTTAAATGCACCAATTTCTCCATGAGTATAATAATGAACATCTGAACCACAAATACCTGTTTTCTTAATTTGGACAATTACGTCGAAATCGTCAGAAATTTCTGGTGAAGTTTGATCTTGAAATTCAAGATCTTTGATTTTATTCAAAACTAAAGATGGATTTGACATTGGTGAAAAATTTGGGGTGGGGTGACTATTTATACAGTTAATCTTTCCGAGATTCGCAACTATATTGTATGCACGATGGTGGGGTTGGCATTGCGGTGGTGGGCGTGGTGCGCGTGGTGGACGTGGTGCGCGTGGTACTGGTGCTGGTACTGGTGCTGGTGCTACCGATGCCGACGTGGTGCGGGCGTGGTGCCGACTTGGTGCGGGCGTGGTGCTGACTTGGTGCCGACGTGGTGCTACCGGTGCAAGAACTGGACCGGTGCAGGAACTGGTGGGTGCCTGTTGCCTAAGACTACCGGCCCTTGAGTCAATTGAAATACATTATCACGATAGCTGACGCCATCAGCAAACTATACTTTCAAGTTTTCAAGTATCTCTATTTTTTTCGTTGTTCTTTGACCATGGGTTAGATCAGTAGAAGCTGCGAAAAATACAATCTCGAGACTGTAACTAAGTGAATTGGTTTAACAGAGGTGAAAGTAAAGGTGAATAATTGAATAAAAAAAGGGAATAAATAGAACATAAACAGGAGAAAATAGAACAAATGTAGAGATAAAAGACACCAGGAATAAAACCCAATAACTATATCTAACGTATATTTATGCATTATTTGGCAATGGTTTGTAAAGCTTCTAAAACTTCTAATTCAATTGAAGCTTCAGCAGCTTCAACTTCATCAGTTGATCCAGCTCTCTTTTGAGCATCAGAAATCAAATTCTTAACTTCATTAGCATCGAATTGATCTGGTTTAAATGCTTCAATGGCACTTATAGTTAATTTATTACCTGGTTGAACAGTGGCAATACCTCCACTAACGAAATATTGTTCAGTTTCACCACCTTTACTAATGATTTCTAATAAACCTGGTCTTAATTGTTCAACAATTGGAATGTGATTAGCTAAAATACCTAAATCACCATTAACTGATGGTAAATTAACTTGTTCAACTTCAGATTCAGAATATAAAGTTTGATGAGGTAAAGCTAAAGATAATTTTAAAGCTTCATTACTTGCTTCAGTAGCATAAGATCTTCTTGCAACAGAAGCTGATTGTCTAGCAACTTGACGTAAAGTTTGTCTGAACATTGTTGAATAAAATTAAATTTTTCAGTTCGCTTTTGGTGCGAGGTGATAATTTTCATTGGTCGACATTGGAAAATGCGATTCGCACACAGTCGCACTTTGTATATATTAATCATTACCAAATTGATTTAAGAAATTATCAACATCAAAATCTTCTTCTGTAGTTTGAGGTTGAACTATATCTTCATCTAATAAACTCATATTTAACCCATCAAGTATCAGATCATTACTACCTAATATATTATTGATATCTAAATCAACCTCTTTCAGTTTCTCTGGCTTATCGGTGCTACTGCCAGCAGCTTTATCACCGGTACCCATTAATTCAGGATAATCAATATTCGATAATATATCTTGTGGATTAGGTTCATTTTGTACATTGTTATTGTCATTGTTTTCGTTATTATTTTCAAATTCGGCCATGTTAAAATCGAAATCTCCCGAAATAAAATCATCAAAGAGATTCTTATCTTGATTAGCTTGTTCTTGGGCCGCTTGAGTTTCTGCATCTCGCTTTCTTTGTTGTTCGGCTTCTTCATCAAGTCTTTGTTTCCGTTGTTTTTCTTGTTCTTCAGCTCGTTTCTTATCTTCTTCTTCTTTACGTTTCCTCTCTTGTTCTCGCTTTCTTTCAGCTTCTTCACGCAATTTCTTCTCTTCTTCTTCTTTACGTTTTTCTTCTTCTTTAAGTTTCATTTCTTCTTGTTTTTGTTTGCTCTCCAAAATTTGTTCTACACACCATTTTGTATCGTTGAATTTGGCAATCACATCATCGAGGATATCATCGAATTTATTAATGCTATTGCCCAATTGAGCCGTGACCACTGGCGGGATAAGTTGATTGTTACTACCGGTAATTAAATTACTTTGTTTCTTGTTTTTGTTGATTATTTCGAAGATATAACCTGAAGATCTAAGTATATCATTAAGGGAATCATTAAGCCTGGTTTCAAGATTCATGGTGGTGGGTGAAAAATTTAGTGCGGCTCACGTGAGAAGCTGGATGAATTGTTTAACGCGAAATCTGTTGGTAAATCGCGCTTGTTATTTTCTGCAACTACTTTTCCTTCATTAAAAAACTACTTTATGAACGCCCTTCAACAAGGACCTTTAGCCCCCGTTTGGATGGCTGCAAACTATGAGAAGAAGCTCACCAAGAATCAGCTTCTTAATACGAATATCGTCACTTCCACTAATTATTTATCCCAACCTATATCTACAGAAAACGTAACTTTGAGACTATCGGGTCAATTACTTTTAGGAATTGTCAGAATTTATTCCAGAAAAACCAAATATTTATTAGATGATGTTAATGATATTCTTTTCAAATTAAAAAATGCCTTTAAATTCGCCAGTGGTGGTGTATTATTAGCTAGTGAGAACACCACTACTAACGCGTCATCTAGAAGTGTGATAACTAATTTGAATTCCATAACTTTGCAGGACCAAGTTACGGGGATTGATTTACTTTATCAAGATGATTTCAATTTGGATGATGAGCCTTTCCCTCTGCTTAGAGCATCACTGTCATCACAACCAGAAGATTTCGATAGATCTGTAGAAATCGGAAGACTTCAATATGATGATGATGACCAGATGATTCAAGACGATATGGATTTTGATTTAGACTTGGATAATTCAATCGAAGTGGGAAGAGATGTCTCTGTGGCTAATCCTGATATATCGACATTTGACATTGGTGGTGAAAAATTTGGTTTGGATATTGACGAACCTTTAGAGACCATTCCTGATGATGGTGATGTGGAATCACCAGTGGAACCTACAACTCCTCCAGAAATTGCACCAGAGCCAGCACAACCGCGTAAGAAATTGGTGGGGATAACTGAAGATGGTAGATTGAAGACTAACAAGAGAAGAATCCAAGTTGACTCAGAGACTGAGGTAAATAGGGGGATAACTATCGAGGAACTTAGGCACTTGAGATTTCTACAATTGAATGGTGACTGGAGAGATGAAGTTGTGTCATTCAGATTAACTGAATCGGAAAAGTTACAATTGATTAAAGATTTAGCAGAGCCAACTGTGTTCAAAAAGAGGAAAATCATAGATGTAGATTCTGAATTAGCTCGTTTGAGCACTGAAGTCAGTGATAAAGAAAAGGAAAAGGAACAACAAGAAGAGGATCAATTCCAAGGAAGTTTCGATGATTTCAATTTCGATCTTTCACTCCCTGATTTCAATGAAGAACCCGAAGAGCCATTGGTGGATGATCAAATATTTTTCTCTCAAGATTCTGACACCACCTCTTCAACTAAGCAAATCTCTGAGATCTTGAAGAGTCACGACCGTGGAGTACCAATAGCATTCAATAGCATTTTAGATGAAGATACTTCAACGAACACTCCATTAGGGGCTGTAAAAAGAGGTGATTCAACCATGATAAATATGAAGAGAGAAGCCACCAAATGTTTCTTCGAAATGTTAGTGTTGGGAACTCGTGATTGCATTTCAATTGATCAACAACCAGGAAATTCCACGGATATCGGAGGAGACATTTCCATAACCACAAAAGATAACTTGTTTAATTAGTGTATATTAGATTATATCATGAATCGTACTTTTATTAGTAATGACGGTGCCTGTTGTATCTAGGGCAAATTTCCATATTTTGCAATCAGAGAATCCAATATAAAGTAAATTGCCGGTTTCGTCAAACAGACTTGTGACTGGGTGATCGGGTGACTCATATGAAAATGAAAATACCGGCGACGTGGTATCAACACTCAAATCCCAATAATCCACAACTGTAGATAAGTGGCCCTGAAGTTCATCAAATAGTCCATATGATACAAATTGGAAATCGTGTTGCGGTCTGACACTAACACCCAACGCTATGTAATTAGTCTTTAACAATAAAATTTCTTTATGAATATTGTAGATGTAGATATTATTATCATATGCCGTACATGCTATTATGGGTGCATCGTCTTTGTAACCTATGACATTCAATGACCCCAAATACTTGGTATCTATTTTGGAGCTAATATACCCTAATTTTGGGTCGTTGGTCAACTTATTCAACGTTTTAGCACCCGTTGCAATCATCATTACATCTATCATGCTGAATTCCTTCAGTTTATGAGTTTTAAGCATGATAGCATCGATGATTGACTCGGTTCGAAGTAGTGATCGTTCGTCCGTGTCACTAGGAATTCTTACCGCATCACCTTTGGGGTACTGAAGGAAATTAGTGGACCATGAGTTAATCATGCCCCCTTCACAGGTAGACACAAACGTATATGGTTCAAGCGAGTTTTGAAGTATAGAGGTGATGGGAGATTCATGGAGTTTTGTGCTCGTGTAATCGCTGGGACTCACCAATGTAGGCATTATAATGGCATCGGTATCGTCAAATTCCCAAACCACCACCTTCCCGTTGATTAGACCCCCAATGGCTTTTGAGTCGAAAATATCAAGTTTGATGACATTTATAGGCAGCACGCAGCCTAAGAAGTAGAGTGGTACAATTCCGTTTTCTACGTCATACACTATAGCAAAACCTTGAAGTTCATCTAGGGAACTAGCACTAAAATTCACCAATAACAAGGTATCCTTGAAGTCCATTGAAATGGGTACTCTTTGGGTGGATAATTCTTCCAATTTATACAATGCCTTGTTTTCATTGTTTGGGGATTTAGAGGTGGATTTTCGTGAAATCACTTGATGTAGTGTTACTATAGCGTGTTTTAGCAGCTCATTGAGAGACTCTTCGTTGAATATTTGGTCGTTTTCCACCGTTTTTTCACCAGAGAATACAGCGGGTTCTTGTTCGATTGGATCTGGTTTCTTTACAGTCTGAATTGCCTTATCAAAAGTGGATATTTCAGTGAATTTGGTGATTTTTGGTAGCTGATGCGGCTCAAATTTTTCAGTCTGAACCCCTGCATCCACCGTGGCCACCGGGGCCCTTAATGGTGGTGACTCAACAGGAACTGGTTCCAGTTCGACTCGAAGTTCGGTACTAGCGAGTCTTCTTTGACGTAATTCTTCAAGTCGTTTCCTCTTCTGTTCTAGCACCGTTTGTCTATCCATGTCGCGTAGTAAATTATTTTTCAGTCAAGTCATTATGGAGGTGGACGATATTCTTAATAATTTCGATAGAGAGATCGATAGAACGAGTCAAACCAAAGAAGATATATATACTCGACTCTCCAGAGCTATGTTGAATGAAAGAATGGCTCCAGAAATTCTTCCTTATGAAAACGAACTTCTCACTGAAGTGCTATCTAAGATCTCAGACCAGCAGCAATTCCTTGTAGAATCCCATGAATATGGTGATGTCAATATGGAGAGTGGGATAATTACTAGTGATTTTAAGTTACAACTTATGATAGTGGAAACTGATATAGAACGGTTAAATTATTTGGTAAGATTATATTTCAGGGTACGGCTATCAAAGCTTGAAAATTTCACCATACACTATATAAAACTCGATACTCAAGATAATAAGAAAACTCTTCTTTCATTACAAGAGAGATTATACCTTAGAAAGTATTTATCACTTCTTCAAAACTTGTACAACAAATCAATTTTGGGGAAAATCCCTCGAGATTTGTCCTTGTTAGACGACGGATCCATGGTATCTGAACCCGATATCGATGAATTAGTATTTACAAAGAATATTTCTGATAATACCATTCAATTAACGGTTGATGACGATGATGAAGAATTGATTATTGAAACTAATGATGTATTTGTGGTGAAGTATAGTCTTATACGAAAATATTTAGAAATAGGTGATGTTATATTAATTTAAAATATGGTCATATTGCAGCCACCAGGGCATTCTTCATTTTCATCTTCTACAAACCATTCTCTGAGACATCCGAAATGTCCTCTATGTCCACATTCGAGACTAATTACAACGTTTAAGCCAACGCATGGTTCGTTACAATAGACACATGTCAGTTGAGCAGTTTTACACTTCTCACAGAACCAGTAGCCAAATGACTCAATTTTCCCTTCATTGAACTTGGCCTTGGTTTCTTCGTTGACGATCAACTCATTACAATTCTGACAGTAAAATCTTAAATTGTCACCGTAGTAGATATTGAGGAGAGTTTCCTGTAGATCTCTGGGAGCATTATTCAAGATGTTCATAGCATTGACGAAAAGTCTCTTCCTTTGAAGAATCTCAATATACAACGATATCCATTCAAGACAGGCATGCTTGTCAATCCCGTGCAAATCAAGCGACTTGATAAATGGATAAAACAAGAGACTGAGAGTAGAGCACATAACAGTGTCACCTTGAAGTACAGCGTGGGAAATGGCCTTCTGTAAGAGATTAGACACAGTCCAAGGAATTTGAAGGGTA
Organism: Yamadazyma diddensiae; assembly: GCA_030563465.1. Taxonomy (NCBI): domain Eukaryota; kingdom Fungi; phylum Ascomycota; class Pichiomycetes; order Serinales; family Debaryomycetaceae; genus Yamadazyma; species Yamadazyma diddensiae. Next base: position 69,388 of record JAJMIX010000035.1, read on the forward strand.
CCCGAGATTTTTCCCCTATCATCTTCAAAAGCCTTGGACAAGCCCCCCTTTATTTCACTTTCAACATCTACTTGACTATTGGCAGATGTAGTTTCGTCAACCTCCGGAAGTTCACCTTCCAAGGGCCTAGTATTGGTGAATCCGTAACTTGGGGCAATTGAAGAGGATCTACGACTTCTAAATGACCCCATTTGGTTACTGGGTAATGATCCCATAGAGCTCTTCGTATCAATATTCATATTGGTCCCATGAATAGCTGACGTAGACATTGGTCCGTTGGCTGCATTGTTTAGCACATGAAGATTTTCATTATCCAAATCCAAGTCATTGGGTTTAGACGCCATTGCATTTCTATTAACAAATGAGTTTCGTTTCAGATGAATTCTGTTGAGTGTTGCAATGTTTCTTGGTGACGTGCCTGACTTTGATTTCTTTGGTGGTGAAGCACTCATTGTTCTTGGTTTGGGTATGAGAGTAGGGGCTGATTGAAATTTCAGTAGCGATTTTTCTGGAGATTGATCCCTTGAGTTGGTTTCGCTTTTAGTTGTCTCTTTGGTCTCAATCTCGTCATCCTCGACAGCATTCTCATTATCATCGTTATTCTGACCAGCGATTCTCAAGTTATTGACTTGAGCAATCATACTATTAGATCTTGATGCACTAGGACTCAAAGAGCCTATAGTTATAGATGCCTTGAAAGAATTATTACGATTTTGATTTATAATCTCGAGTAGATTGTGGGAAGATGAATTCTCGTTCCATGAATGAGGGTTTGTACTAGATTTCTTTTCAATCAGTTCGCTACCACCGTAATTGGTTGTCAGAGTTGAATTTGAGTTGTACGAGCCGAAATTTAAATTTGCATAATCAGAAAGTACCGATTTGTTGTCATTATTCTCATCCGGCTCTGTTGGTACATCCTCCAAATATTCCTCTTCCTCATATTCATGTTCATCTAAAATACCAGCGACATGTTGCCCAAGGCCCACTGCCAACATCCGCCATACTTGACAATCTCTGAACCTATTGACACTTGCAGCTACGCTAGCATTCAAATGACAAACATCCACCAACGAGAATCCATCAGGTATTGTCAATAAATAGTTGTTTGACAACACTTCGAATACTACATCGTCATTCAAGGGAAGAGGTAGCAGTACCGGAATAACATACGGGGAAGCGTGGTAAATCAGGACTGTTCTCCTGTAATCGTGAGGAGCATCAAGCTTGTTTTGAGAGCCCAGAGCATTTGAGTCAGTAGATAGATTTCTTCTTAAATGTGGTCTTTTCAATGACGAGTCAGTCATACTATAACTACTCATGGAATTTCTTAGTTTAGGTGAGGACGGAGGGAATTTTGATAATATGGGAGTTCCATGGGTTGAAGACCTTAGCAACAGGGGTCTAGGGAATGAAGGAGATTCTAATGGTGATGAACCAAGAGAAGAGCTCGGTGGACTGTTCAAAACTCCACTTTGAGCAGACCCTACGATTAGTTTATTATATTCGTTGGAGTCAGGACCTTCGGGGCTGTAGTCCACTTCCAAATCATATGCTGTCTCCGAGAAGCTATCACTTCTAGTTTTGGTTTCGTTACCGAAATCTGATTCTTCTTGTCCGATGAATGAGATCTCACCTGGACTGGTACCCCAAGTCATTGACACTGGATTTAACATATCTTTTGGTCTGGTGATGTTATCGTACTCAGAATTCGAGTCAAGCGACCTTGACATGAATTGGGAACCTTTAGTCACTGTCCATAACTTCCGAGACATTTGGGAATTTTTGGCCCATATAAAATTCAAATAAGGCTTGTGGGAATACGAATTCACAATCTCTTTAGGAACGTATTTTTTCTTAAGATTGTACACCGTAATTGTAGGATCTTCATTAAGATACAGACAGGCAAAGTCATAATCAAAAAGATCATTAGAATGAGAAGAACCGATATCGTCATAGGATACGTCTTCATCGTAATCCAATTCAACTTTTTGGTTGGCATAAGGACTCCATCTCACTTTCATGACCGGTCCATACGTGTTAACGACATAATCAGGAACAGCGTTACTGTAACTATTACCAACATCACTATAATTCCAAGCACATACCTTTTGGTCTCTTCCACAAGTCAATACATACTCTTTCGTAGGATGTATACTCAACGACAAAGCAGGCCCTGTGTGGGAGTTCCATTTTCTTTCGGGAGTGGAGGCGTGGCTGACTGCTCGAAGATCGTATTTGTTCAAAGTCCCTGAGTCATGGGCTGAAAGCACCACTAATTTGTTCCTTGATACAGAATGAGGAGAGAATTGACAAGATCTTACAGAATCATAATTACTTTTCAGAACAATGTTCATCGATGGTTTTGAAGTGGCCGACCTCAAATCCCATAGTTTGATTGAACCGTCTTGAGAACCGGAAATGAGCAAATTAGACGTCATGTCGTTGCCTTGAGGATCTAGAAAATCTAATGAATTAATGCACCGTTTATGATCTGTGAATTTCCGTATAACTCGAGATTTACCATTGTTTAACACCTGATATAGAACCACCGTACCATTCACCATCCCCCCAGCGATGGTGTTTTTAAAACTTTTGATCGTGTTAAAATTGTGTAATTTTGCGTTACCTGGAAGTCTATTAACTGATGAGGAAGCAGGTTCGAGGATATTTGCTTCATTCAAGATGGATGTTTGATCCAGATTTAATATCAACAATTTAAGATAATTTTTCCCACCAAGAACTACATTGCAATTGAATCCATTGTTCGGTAGTAATTCTAAATCGGTAAGGGTATTAACTTCTTTCTCACAGCTATACTGAAGGTTGTCAGACGGGGGAAAGTACAGTCGAGATTTTGAACTAGCAGACGATTGTGGAGAGCCATTGGGGTCAAGGGGCAGCAGGCTATTAAGTGTACCATAGATATTAAACGCAAATTTAGCCAAGTTCAGATGGGCACTCTGATTAGACATTATCTAAGGCCTCGCACAAATATTTTTTTTTCAGCATGTCTTTAATATCAGCTGGTACGTTAGTGTTTAAATTATATAAATTCGCCAAACTAATCATCAAAATTGGCTTCTCATTGACAGGACTTGCTTTCTTGGGTTTATACTCCTATCAATCCAAATTAATATATCCCTCCTCAATCAATGATGGTAGAGGTCACTGTGCGACCCCAGACGAATTCGATATGCCCTACGAATTGATTGAATTAAAAACCGAAGATGGTGAAACTTTACAAGGATATTCTTTAAAACATAATGTGACTCTGCCAACTTACAGCAATAAGACCATTCTTATGTTATCACCCAATGCTGGAAATATTGGCCATGCCTTGCCAATTGTTTCGATTTTCTATAAAAATCTTGGATATAATGTGTTTATTTATTCTTATAGAGGATATGGGAAATCGACGGGTCAACCGAGTGAAAAGGGATTAAAAATCGATGCCCATACAGTGATGAAATATTTGAAACAAGACAAACAGTTTCTGGAAAGCTCTCTTGTCTTATATGGTCGATCTCTTGGAGGTGCGGTAGCGATTTATATAGCTGCTAATTTCCCATCTTTTGTAGATGGGATTATATTAGAGAATACTTTCTTATCTATAAGGAAAACTGCACCTCATATATTCCCATTTTTGAAATATGCTACCAGATTAATAAATCAAGTTTGGGATCTGGAATCTCTTGTACCAACAATACCTAACGATATACCAGTATTATTATTGAGTGCTCGAAAAGATGAAATTGTTCCACCGAGTCATATGGATAAAATATATGAACTTTTACAAGGAGATAAAGTTATGTATAAATTTGATAATAGTCTCCATAATGATACGGTTATTCAAGAAGATTACTGGGTAAGAATTCAAGAGTTTATACAAAATAAAATTAATCCAGTAGGTTATTAGAATAAATACTAAGTCACAATTGTACATTAATTACAAAACAATTTGAGGTTTGGCATTCTTATCAGTTGAAGCATCATGAGAGATGAATTCAAGTTTTTGATCTTCAGCTAATTTTAAGACCTTCTTTAGTCTTTCACCTACAGTTTTCAATTTTGAATCTTCACAATCTCTAGTCCAAATACCAATTCTGATAGCTTGCTTTCTAACATTTAAAACAATACCATTAACTTCATTTTCATCATCTTCAATAGTTTCACCAATAATTGATAATAATCCTCTTAACCATAAATCATTGATAACTGCATTGGTTTCTCTTCTATTTGGGAAAGAATATTGCCATTTACCTCCTTTAGCATTTTGTTCGTCTTCCCATTCTGGTTTAATACCTTCTTTAAATAAATGATAATCTGATTTTAATGGTAATTGATTAGCTTGAGGGATTGAATTGTAGATACCCCAAAATTCTTCGACTGAAGCAAAAGTAATTACTGGTTTTAATAAATCGTGCCAGTTTTCAGATTTATGAACTTGAGGTTTTGTGTACCATAAAGTCCATTTATTATTTAATGGATGTTTGGCAGTAAATTCTTCCTTTGTAGATAATACAGTATCTTCATTTAACGATAAAGATGCAGTTTGTGCTGATAATTCTTCTGACATTGTACAACGAAAATTTTTTGTCGCACTGAAGACTTTGTGGACTGTTGAGACTGCTATTTGGAGCTGCGACTAAGTGAGACCGAGACGGTCGAGTGAGAGGAGGGTTAACCGGTACAAAAAAACATCTATACTCTACATAATACCTATAATAATCCTACTAAAACAAATAAAACCCCTAAAACCCCAGAATAAATTTTATGTGCTTCATTTGGCTGAGAAATTGTTACTCTATCGTAGCTTCTAATTCCACCAACCGTTCCTTGAGCTGATGATCCTAATCCTATACCTCCAGATCTTATTTCATCTTCATTTGGTTCTGAATATATTGACATGAATTCCTGGGTGTAAGGAGCTTGGATAACAGCTGTGTTACCAGCACTATCGGTGGTGGTCACCCAAATACTAGTGGTGGTCTTTGAAGTTGTAGTTTGCGCTTCACCTTCGTTTGCTAATGCGGCTATAACAGTGAGCGACATGAAAAATAAGACTATTTTCTGGATAACTTGCATTTTGAAATTTAAAAGCGATTATGTGTTTGATATTTGTGTTTGAAACTTATGACTAGCTTCGATTTAACTTGTTGAATAATATTTCTGTATGTTGATAAAACTAAATGGCTAAAAAATAGGCGCACTCGCGATTAATGGTGGAGGAACGTATGGAGCCAGGCGATGTTGTGGGGACGCTCTTAATCATGTTGCATTGTGAAATGCATAATTGGGCCCAGACACCAACTCTTGTAAACTAATCTTTTATAACTTGTCTAGAGTATGGTTTAGTCTTCGTAGCATTTGTGGCCGCCTTAAATAAGTACTTACAACAGTAAGTTTTATATGGGGTGCAATTTTTGACAGCCGTCGCAGCTGCTGCATCGCGCAGATGCAAAAAGTTTTGAGATGAGATAATTTTGTATTTCACAGTAAAATGGCCAAATCGTTAGCTGACGAATTATTAGAGCTAGGACAAGCTAAAACTGATTTTGATATAGAAGATGATGGATTAAGAGTCGAATCTGACAATGAAAAAAGTAATTCTGAAGACGAATCTACGAAGACTCATTATGTTCCGATGACAAAATCAAATTTGAGAAAGAATCAACCCAAAAACATATATGGAGGAAAGGTCAGTAGTAGGAGTGAAATTTATGATGGTTCATCTGATGGGGGCTCTGAAGTTTCTGAAGAAGGTTCTGAGTTGGAAGATGCAGAACCAAGTAAATCTGAAGCTGAATCTGAATCTGAACAAGAAAGCGAGAATAGCGATGAGGGTTCTGAATCTGGTGTTTCGCTTGATAATTACTCTTCTGAGGATGACAACCAACCTTCAGATACTGAACAGGATGATGAGCATAAAAGAAATAAGCTCAAATCATTCATCACTCAAGAACGTCAAACTATAGGGAAGAGGATTGCACAATCCAATATCAACGATTCCTTGAAAGGTTTCTCAGTCATCAATCAAAACAATTTCTTTGATAAACTTATAGATTCCCGTATAAAGCTCCAAAAGGGTCTAAGTAAATCGAACATGCTACCTGTAGATTCAAACACTAGTAAACCATTTAAGACTTCGGATACGAAAGATTTGATTAAACAAGTTGAATCTCAATGTTTCAATTTATTGGATAATGTCATGAAATTGAGAAATAAATTATACGAAAAAGACTCAATTAATGCCGTTGAATTCCCCAAAAAAAGGAAATTTGAAGACTACGTTAATGCCGGTCAAAACTTTGACTCAAATTTAGCAGAGTTTAGAGCAACAATCTTGAATAAATGGTCTAATAAAGTGGTGAATTCCTCCGGTTCCAACGCTTTAAATGCTGGTAAATTCAAAGTCATCAACCAGTCTGCTGAACAACAAGTAATAAATAACTTGAATGACATTGAGAGGTTAAAGAAAAGAACCCGTCTTAATAGAAGTTCTCTCACTCCATTGGGATATGTTAATAAGGATGAACAACCCGTCGAAAGCGAGGAGGAAAATCCTGATATTCCTAAGACTACTGTGAAAAATGACAGAAATGAAATTGAACAAATCTTTGACGATGAAGATTTTTATAGAGTTTTGTTGAATGATTTAGTAGACAAAAAAATTGCATCAAACAATCCAATTAATGGTATGACATTTGCTATCAAGCAAAATCAAAAGGTTCAAAAATCAAATAAAAATGTAGATACAAAGGCCTCTAAGGGAAGAAAATTAAGATTTAACGTACAAGATCCGATAGCTCATTTTGAAACCCCAGTTAACTTCAAGTGGGATGATTTCCAAATTGATGAATTTTTCGCTTCATTATTAGGACAAAAAGTTAATATGAATGAATCTGACGATGAAATAGTTGAAGACCATCAAATCATTGAAAATGATTCAATTAGATTATTTGGGTAGATCTGTAATATACAAAATAATGATTGAAAAGATATCTCTCAAAAATATGAGCTAAATATTCTCGCTTAAAACAGAAAGAAGATGTATTCCTTAAAAGGCCCTAGCAGAATGTTTCCAGTTTAAAGCAAAAATTGAAAAGGTAAAAAAAGAAGTCAATATTGAATGGGGCGAGATTCGAACTCGCGCGGCTTTACGCCAACAGGACTTGAATCTGCCGCCTTAACCACTCGGCCACCCATCCGCTTCCTTGAACGAAATTAGTTGCGAATAAATCATGAAATGCTTTACTAAAAGGCCCAGACACCCGCTAAAAAAAATAAAAAAAAGGGAAATATTATTAGAAGGAAAACGAAAGTAGAAACAATTTCCTTTCATTCACCATATACGTAGAAGGTAAGGTACTGTATAGAAACTGTATAGAAACCGAGATGAAGAAAATGAGTTGTGAGAGCTCATCTCAAGAGTACTTGATCATGAAGAAAAGTGCCCTATGAAAGTAATGGATGGACCCCAAACCCAACAGTGGAATCGCTCAGATAATATAATCCTACAACTTGCACGGTATTTATTTATTATTCGCCTCATTTACTTCTGAACTTAAATAAGACTTCTGCTATATGAGGGTTGTTCAATTGGCGAATATTACATTTTTTACAATCTTTTTTCACTTTAATTACAAAGAAATTAATATATATCAAAGGCAGAAAAGCACATGCAGATATTCAGGAAAAAATCATGGAAATTTTGTAGTTATATTTTCATCCCATCTACTGGTGGTTTAAGAACACTCCCAAGACGCTTTGTCAACAACAGAAGTTGATATTTGGAACTGTGACTGAACCTTGAAGCGCTACTATGAAAATTTAGAGGGGGTCAGAAGATTGTATTTTCCACGGTACCCTAGTAAAACAAGCTGCAAACGTTTTCAGTCCCATGAAAACCTGAAGAGTTTTTTCTACTTGCAGTATATCACTAATGATAATGGCTGCAAAATTATTTTCGCATTGAACTCGCGACGTGAAAGAGGAGCACCTTGTCTGTGGTGATCTCGACTATAGAATTTGCCACCATTGCGAAAAAACCTCTTAGTTACAAGATGGTGAAAGTGTTAGTTACTGGAATCACAAGTCATGCAGCTCCATACACCGTGTTTGAATTTATCAAAAAGGGGTATGAAATTAATGCTACATTAAGAGACCTTTCAAAGGCTGAAGAAGTTAAACAGATGCTTAAAAACTCTGGTGACTTGACTGAGGCTCAATTGAATAAAATCACATTATTTCAAGCTGATTAGACAAAAAAGAAGGATGGGAAGATGCAATTTCTGGATGTGATTACGTTGTCCACATCGCCTATCCCTTCATTAACTTTGTTCCTCTTGAAGAGCTTTACGATGCTGCAGTTGTAGGTTCTTTGAATCTCTTGAAATTGGCCGAGAAAACTCCCTCGATTAAGTACTTTGTATTTTGTTCTAGTGCTGCTTCCATTGGATATAATGAATCATATCCCGAAGGAACTGTTATTGATGATTCGTTTGTCACATCTAAGGATTCCAAAGTTCTTGATGGTTATATGACATCCAAAATAATCTGTGATGAAGAGTATTGGAAATTCATTTACAGCGATGAAAACAAGAGCGGATTGACTTTAACTACACTCCACCCTGGTGGATTTACAGGCCCTGTTCCTTATGGCTATAAAAAGTTTGTCGGAGCTTTAATGGTGGTGGATACATATACCAAAGGAGGGCTTGATAAAGCATTTAATGCCTATTTCAATGCTACTGATGTGGTAGATTTTGCTAAGGCCAATGTAGCAGCCGTTGAGAATGAGAGTGCTCACAACCAGAAGATTCTTGTTTTGGATGATTAAACATTGTCTCCTGAGGTCACTGTCGACATAATCAGGAAGTATTCGCCGCCTGAGATTGCCGCCAATGTACCTACAGAATTTGGTCCTGTCTGGATTAGTGACAGAAAATTCAACATTAATAAGGCTAAGGAAATCCTCGGCTACAATCCTACAAATTACGTAGACTCCTTCAAAGCAACAGTCCAGGGGGTCTTGAAAAACAGAGATGGAATTTAATGCTATGCCATTGAAATTTTAGCTACCTACTGAATTTTTGAGAAATGAGGTCCTTGTTACAATTTGTTTTTATGAAATCCATTCTATGACATCCATTCTATGACATCCATTCTATGACATCCATTCTATGACATCCTTTGCTTAGAAATAATTACTATATATGATACAGTATTTTATGAATAAACAAAAACGGTAATTAATTGGATAGATTTGTATAAGCTTACATTATTATATGTTGTTCGTTTCAGTTCTTGAAAAGCGGAGACGTGTACTTTCTCCTCTAGATAAAGACACTTCTATTAAGCAAGTGCATGCTACTTATATTTTTATGAAAATGCTACCTTCATCTAAAATGACATACGGATGTTGCTGTGGAACTTGATTCAAACTTGAGTCTTGTGAATAAAGAAAAAAAGTATATTGATTGTTGACGCTTGACCAGCTTAATTTTGATCAGTTAAACGCAGAGCGTTCCTTTTTGTTCATGACATGGTATTATAGGGAAGGGTTTCAACCTGAGCACCCCAAAAGATACTCGTGTTGCTTAACAACTATTATATATATAAATTTAAACAGTAAGAAGATAAAGAAAATAAATAAATAGAGGAACTGTAGGACTAATTATTTTCTTAACAGGTAATTTGGAAGTGAGTGTCTATCTAAGTGTTAGATGTGAGAGGAAAATCGGGAAGAAACTTGGGAAGACGTTCGTTTCAAAATGTGACTAACTTTACTTTTGCCTTTGTTTTGAATGTTGTATATTAAATACGTAATATCTAATACAAATAGGTATATATAGATAATTTTCAGAAATAAAGATTCGATAAGGCACATGATCTATTTGTCACTTACCGATGGCGATTGGGTAGCACAAGAGACTGATACTTCGTTCCCTAAGCCTTTTGCTGACTTCATTGACGTTGTTTAACTCACTTCCCTCTGATCTTCTTCATAAACTCTTGAAGCTATCTTAAGAAAATCCATCAGAACTAATGTGCTCCATTTAGATATATGGTATATATATAGTATATACCATACTGTGTATATAGTGAAAAAAAACACCCTAGTGTGTATATTGTGAATAAAACTAATTGTTGAAAAGAACCCCTTTAGGCTTTGATACCAGGCAATTTTTTTATCTTGATTGGTTCTAACGGTGAATAAAGCGTAAAATAGGTAACTCAACATTTTAGATCTTGGATCTCTTAACCATCACTCTTGGTTTGAGTTTTGATATCTCTTTTGTAATTCAATACTTCTTTGGGGATTTGGGTCCATCTAAAGTCGTTGAAAATCAGTTTTTTTTTTCTAAAACGTTTGTATTCAAACAATTATATAGCTATCTAACATTCTAAAAACAATTGCAGGTAGTAAGGAAAATCATATAAAATAAAAGTCCCATGTGGGTGTGTGTCTGTGAGTTTATTGAAAACGATGTTGATTTATAGTGGGGGATTCGGTTAATATTTGACCTAAAGGGTAATGTTTCTGTATCTCTATACAAAAGAGTGGGTGTCTGGGCCTTTTGTTTGTATTGGTGTCTGGGTGGTAATAGACAATATAAAAACCCGGGTGCTATTTTACTCAACAATTGGAGGGATGGCCGAGTGGTCTAAGGCGGCAGACTTAAGATCTGTTGGAGGATTCTCCGCGCGAGTTCGAACCTCGCTTCCTTCATTATTTTTTTGTACTCAAACACTCATTTTATTTTTATTCTTTTAGATTTGATAAGCTTAAGCAACGCTTCTAATCAGGAGGTATGAAACCTTCTGGCATATTAGGGCTAAGAATGGAACCTTAGACTTCCTCGACATATCCCCCGGGCCTTCGCCGTACTACGTAATAAGCAAGCTGATGTTTATTTAGTATATATAGCCAATACAATCAAGCTTTAGACTTCTTGGCTTCTAAAATTTGACTAATTGAATCAATTACACTCTCCTTGAAAGGAATAAAAGGACCAACCAAATCAAAAGTCTTTGAGTTGTCAATTTTACTCAAGTGTTTGACGAGTTCTGGACCAGTACCTGGGTTACCAACTGGCACCTTACCCTTTAATTCAGCAATATTTTCATTTACGATATCAGCAATTTCTTGGGCGTGGAATCTTGAGGTTATCAATAAGTATCTAAAGTCAGTTACATCACTTTCGAAAGCATGGAGATGAACTCTTGCAACATCTCTGACATCAACCCATCCACCCATAGTGGCTGGAACTTCATCATCAGGACCCAAATTTGTGAAAGCATTTAAAACTTCTGAAGAAGTGTTCAAGGTGTCAGAAATTTCGGAAATAAAAGCTTGAGGACCAAACACAAATGCTGGGTTAACAGTGTTCAATGTGAAATTTGGCTTCTCTTTTTCGACGAACTCCCAAGCAGCCTTCTCAGCGAAAGTTTTAGACCCTCTGTAAGCATGATTAGGGTGAGACAATGCCTCTTCGTAAGTGACAGGATTCCAAGATTCTTCACTAAGTACGTATTCTGGACCAAAGGTTCCATCTGGTGGAGCAATAGCAGCATAAGAAGATGTTACAACCACTTTCTTAATTTGAGGACCGAAATCTTTGATTGACAGCATTGCATTCTTAGTACCTTTAATGGCGGGATCTAAGATTTCCTTTTCGAAATCCTTAGCCTTAAAATGGAATGGAGAAGCAGTGTGAAGGAAAACAGTCACTTCTGGATGTTTCTTTAAAGCTTCATCAAAAGCGTGAGGAGCAGCAATATCTTTAACAATTTCATATTCGAAATTTGGACTGTCCAAGTTTTTTTTCAAACGATCTCCTTTTTCAGTAGATCTAACGGTACCAACAACTTTGTAACCTTTTTGGATCAATTGTTGAACAATGTGTTGAGCAATAAAACCGGTTGCACCAGAAACAAAAACTGAAGTTGTCATTTTCAAAATTCAATTGAAATTACCAAGAGGATATTCGATCAATTTATAGTTCGAGGATGCGGATGCAACCCCGTTCACGTGAGAAGCGTTATCAATTTGCCAAATGTGTCAAAAAAACCGCAATGCGAGATAGCGTCGGATTAACTTCCGAATGGAGGCTTTTCCAGATCTTTGACTGCGAATGAGTTTACAACTGTGGATGGTTACACCTAGCCTTGATCAATTGCGCCCATAGATGTCAGAGTTCTACCATCGAAATATTTGCCAGATAACACATTCTTCTATTTTGTAGATTTTTATGCTATGTACTTACACATCTGTTTTAACACCTTCGTGTGATGATTCGTAAACAATACCTTCTTTCATAACCATCTTTAAATACTTTTCAGGTTCATCTAATATACTCACATCCTTCAAGGGGTTTGCACCCAACATTATCAAGTCAGCAATGAAACCTTCCTTTATCTGTCCTAATTTATCACCTAAACCATTGTACTCTGCAGGAGTTATAGTTGCAGACATTAACACATCGTGGGCAGGAAGAATTTTCCCTCTAATAAAGAATTCTTGTGTTTGGTAGACACCCATTGGTCCTAGTAAATCTGAACCAAAACACATTTTCACATTGTTTTTTTTGGCTATGGTCAAGGCATCGAGACCTTTATAAAGCACTTGTCTATTTTTTACCATTGTATCTTCACTAAAAAAGAAAGAAAATTGATCAGATGCCATAACTTTGTAAGTAACTAAAGTAGGAGTAAGATAACAGCCTTTTTCAGCCATCAATTTAGCGGTCTCATCATCAATTAAGTTCCCGTGTTCAATGCCTTTTACCCCGTTCTTGATACAATGTTGAATGGATTCAGGAGTGTAAGCATGGGCAGTAACATAGGTCCCGTAAGAATCAGCAACTCTTACCAACGCTTGAATTTCATCATCACAATATTGGAGATTGCTGATTTTATCGGTGGGTGAAGCCACTCCTCCACTTCCCATCATTTTGATAAAGTCAGCACCTCTTCTCAATTCTTCTCTAGCGGCCTTGTAACATTCCGGTACGCCATCAGCGACTTTTCCCAAAAGATTCATATGACAACCACAACTATCAAATGCTTCTCTATCCATTTCTCCAGAACGCATGTCACCATGCCCACCAGTTTGGGAGATTGCATGGCCTGCAGTGATAAGTCTTGGTCCATGCATGGCTCCTTCATCGATCGCTTGCTTGACCAAATGATCGGTACCACCACAATCACGTAAGGTAGTAAAACCTCTAGCAAGACTAGCTTTACCGACTTGCCCTACTCTTGTCAATGCTTTAGTTTTAGACATTGTCATTAACTTTGTTAAATCTTTCTCACCAGGGACGCATTGAAGATGAACATGATTGTCAATTAATCCAGGACAGAGATAATTACCTTGGCAGTCAACGATTTGACAATCTGATTCCGGATCTTTCGACAGAATTGATGCAATTTTTCCATCCTTGGTAGTTACATTCACATCCGTAATAACAGTATTTGCAGCCACATCAACGACTTTACAATTGATAAAGCAAAATTTAGTTGGGGTTGGAAGCTTCCAAGGGGCCATCAGCAAGGACAAATCCTTTGTGATTCTCTCATTTACATCGAAATCTTTTATTTGCATCTCTTATTGAATTGATAGAATATACAAATTATTTAAATAGTGCCATATTTCGGGTACTTGTACCCGTCAACTGATAAGCATCCCTATCTGTTCGCATTTAAAGTCCTGCATGGCGGAAATCTGTAGATACGGAATTTACGTCAAGTTCTCCCAAAAATAGTCTGATAACAAATCATCATACAAATGATACCCAGACATTTCGTTATTATTGTTCATAACTGGAAGTGACAATGTCCCCATATTGTTGTACTGGGGGAAATTATTCGCATATATATCTATGTCCCAATCGGGAAATAATCCTGGAGATAATGCATGCAGCTGCGGTTCCTGATTTGCAGTCAATTTATCAAATTTTGAAAACATAGATCTGTTAACTTTGGCGCTGGAGCTTCCCTTTGACAATTCTTTGAGAATTTCTAGCCCTTTCCTCAAGAAAGACAATGTACTATCAGATGAATCAATTTTCAAAAACACCACGGTCACAAACAAACCGATATTACAGAAATTTAGATCGGTAGATGAGTAAATTCCTAGTTTGTTCTCTTTTTTCATCTCTGTTAGAATATTAAAGATATTAAATGCAGCATCAACGCAGACAGATGTCATGTAGTGCATAAATACATGCTGTGGGTTACTTGGACTTTTGTCAAGGTCTCTATGATTTTCAACATGATATAAGAGAAATGGTTTGCCCAAATAGATTTTTCCGAGAAAGAAGAATAAATCAAGATGCCTATTGGCACGATATTTAAGAGCTTGTACTTCTGCAGTACTTTGGCGTTTTCTAGCATCTAAAACTCTCAATTTCCACAGGTCAAGCTCTAAAGAGATGGTACGAACCGTCTTTGACAGAATAGTTATACTGGATTCGTTTGTAGCGTTATAAACCATATTGGCTATCTTACCAAAAAGCTTGATAATTTCAATGCAAAACCGCTGATTCTCCCAATTCGACGTGCCATCCAAGTGTGTCAAACTGGGTTCACTATTGGGAAGTGGAATTGTAATGGCTTCCGACTTTAATAATTCTGGTTTACCCAAATTAAAACCCAATCTTCTTTCAAGGCAATAACAAGACCACCATATTCTCTTCCTGAATTCTGAATCAGTAGAAGAAAGCTCCTGGTAACTCTCATGTAAATGTATTTTGTTGTTTATGGCAACTTCTAACGCCATACACATATACCAATAGCCATGATCAACTGAACGAGATATATTATCCACTCGTTTGGTAGTCATATAAACACCCATAATTTGGAAGGCTTGTACACTCTCAAGATTGTTAGTATGAAGAAGATATCCCACAAAAGGTAGCATTTGAAGAAAGTATTTATATCCTGGATCATCCCAAAAGTATTCATCCTTTTTAGGAGGAATTTCATCGTTATCCTGGATATATTCGTAACTAGTAGCTATGGAGAGGATACCCAATAAATGAACTAAGAACTGCCAATTATTATTGAGATACGAAGAGGAAGCTTTATTGAGGTAAAGCTTATCTAATTGTTTGAAGCAATCTCTCGGATGCACATAAAAGAAATTAGTTTCACAAACGTTCAAAAATACATGAACGAGTTTAGTCATTCTGTCAAGCAGTGGTAATAAATTCGATGATTCTCGAAGTAATGCCGGGGAAATTGCACCTACAGTGTGTTGGTAATCATCTCTTGATGGTTCACCATTCATGAAAGTTATGAAGCTCTGATCTGTCGTGGAAACCATCTTGGTTGGAAGTTTTGCAACAACAGTTTCCTCAGTTTGTCCCTCATTCATCACTTGCTTCTCTAGGGAATCTATATTATTCCTCAAATATTTGAGGTCCAACAGAGAGTTTTTTTCTAGTATAACTCTTTCAAGTTGACAAACGTACTTCTTTAGTCCATCATGATCTAGTTCCTGCATATTGACCCCGGACTTCGTATTGTTAATCAAGCAATGTCTGTTCTTCGCCACACAGGTATCACAAGGAACGGATCCATTGCATTTTATACGTCTTGCTCTACATTCGCTACAGCTAAATCTTGTTAGTCTGAACTATAAGTGTATAAATCTATTTAACTTACGCAGTTGTAGTACGTTTTCTACTGTGTAGTGGAACTTTACTTCTTATTCTTGCCATTTTATACCTCCAAAGGAAACACAAAGTGGTATAGTAGTAAATATGGGACTAATTTAGGAAATTTGCTCAGGAAAGGGGATTAAGATCAAGCCCTAATATGCAGCTCAACCTGAAAATCGTTATCAGTAGATGCGCATATTGATTCCGTGCAAGATCTTATCGACAAATCCGGGTACTTGTACCCGAGACGACAATTGCAACATTTATAGGTATATATTAAGTAGTAAAATCAAAAAATCAAATTTAATGAAGATGTCAGATCCGGAAAAGCCTAGCCCAAGGATCTCAATTGCATCTACTGAAAGTTCATATGAGTTGATTGAATATACCGAAGAGGAAGAAAGGGCTGTTGTAAGAAAAATAGACATGCACGTCCTTCCTATTATGTGCTTAGTTTTCTTCTGTCAATATTTAGATAAGCAAACCCTTTCTTATACAGCAGTATTTGGATTAAGAGAAGATTTAAATCTAGCAGGAAATCAATATTCCTGGTTAACTTCTGGATTTTATCTAGCTCAGGTTGCATCTCAGCTTTGGAATACTTTCGCTTTGAGTAAATTTCCAGTAAAATATGTTACTGGGGTTTCAGTTTTAATTTGGGGTGGTGTATGTATGTGTTTAGCCGCTCCAAATAATTTCGGAGGCTTTATGGCAGTAAGAGCTCTTTTAGGTTTTGCTGAAGGTGCAGTACAACCTTCATTTGTTATCATTACTTCTGTGTATTACAGGAAGAGAGAACATGCACTCCGGACTGCATGTTGGATTAGTTGCAACGCTTTAGCACAAATTGTTGGTAATTTTTTGGTTTATGGTATTGATAAGAATGATAATATAGATATGGCGACTTGGAAAGTAACCTTTTTGGTTTGTGGTGGTATCACAATCCTAGTAGGTGCAATTTTTTACTTGTTTGTCCCTTTCCAACCATCTACTGCTTATTTTTTGGATGAAAGACAAAAAAAAATTGCAACTCAAAGAATTCTTCTTGAGAGTGATAGAGGTGAAAAACAAACATTTAGTTGGACTCAATTCAAAGAGTCTTTTGATTTCGATTGGATCACAATTGTGGCTTTTCTTTACGGGTTTTTGATTACTGCAACATCTGGTCCTCTTACTTTCGCTTCATTATATTTACAAAACATGGGTTATGATAGCTACCAAGTTGTTGAATATGGTCTGCCAGCTGGTGCTGTGCAACTTATATTCATTTGGCTTGGTGTTATCGCTGTAACACTTTTCCCCACCCAAAGAGTTTTTGTGATTATGGGACTTATTTTAGTTCCTCTTGTCGGTAATATCATTCTTCTAGCGTTACCCGAGTCTAATCATTGGGGTGGTATTGTTGGTGCTTGGTTAGGTACATGTATAACCAGTTTTATGAGTATTTTCCTTTCTTTATTGGCTTCAAATACAAGAGGTAATACTAGGAAATCAATTATCAATAATGTATTTTTCATTGGCTATAGTGTAGCTGCAATTGTTTATCCTCAATGGTGGGACTACAGTAAGGATCCTAGGTACAGAACCGGTTTATCAGTTGATATTGCGTTTTGGGTTTTGCTTGAAGCTATCATGATTGGGTTCCGTTGGAAATGTATTAGAGAAAACAAAAGACGGGACAAATTGGAAGAAGAAGGTAAGGTGACCGAATTCGGTCCAAATGACGATGTGACAGATAAGGATGACTTGAAACATAGATACATGTATTAAGCCACCATAGTGAATATATTATATAATTAAACCCAAAATCAGTTGACTTCGTCACTGCTCTCTTTGACTTTCTTACCTTCGAAGATTTCTTGCACTTCCTCTAAACTATGCTCTTTAGTTTCAGGATAAAAGAACCAAATAGATACAAGCATTACAATCAAAATACCTACATAAACAAAGTAATATCTCCATCCGATATTACCCAAGGCAATTGGATTCACAAATTGATTGAATAAAAGTGAAAAATATGACGACAGTAATGCCATAGCAACACCTTTAGACCTCTGATGATACGGCCAAATCTCTACCGGGTAACATGTAAGCAAAGGTGTAAAGGCTATATCATAATGAGCATAATAGATGAATAAGAATGCCACAACTGCAATTCCAGCCTTGTCATTTCCAAGTTCTGAGTAAGCAGCACTAAGACCGGTGATAATAATGTATGAAATCAACATACCAATACAAGACCATAAGAACAAAA
This sequence comes from Yamadazyma diddensiae, assembly GCA_030563465.1. Classification (NCBI taxonomy): domain Eukaryota; kingdom Fungi; phylum Ascomycota; class Pichiomycetes; order Serinales; family Debaryomycetaceae; genus Yamadazyma; species Yamadazyma diddensiae. The sequence continues at coordinate 87,310 of JAJMIX010000035.1, forward strand.
CACGACGTCCAAGTCTATCTACATTGAATGAAGCACCAGCAGCCCAAATGAAATTCCAAAGTTGAAGGAAACCATTAATAAGAGTTTGTTCGGTAACAGTGGTGATACCCACAGAGTTTAATACACCCACCAAGTAGTAAGAAATAACACCAACTCCATTCCATTGACTGAAGACTCCCAATGTGATACTAATGAACAGTCTCCATAAATTAGCACGTCCTTTGAACATACTTGCCCAAGTTATATTAGCATATTGTTTATCTTGTTCAAGTTGATCAAGAACCTCTTCAATCTCCATTTCCACAACAGGGATCCATTCCGGATCATCACCTGCATGATATTTTATCAAGATTTCTCTAGCTTTTTCAACATTACCTTTAGAAAGATGCCAACGAGGACTTTCAGGCATAAGACCAAATATGGCAACGAGAACAAGAGTCGGAAATGCAACTTGAAGTAATCCAACAAGTCTCCAAGACCAATCACCCATATTCCTTGCCCCATAAGCAACCCAAGCACCAAGGAAAGATCCAGCATAATACATTGTCATGTAAAAACACGAAAAAAATCCACGATAAGTAGGAAAAGATATTTCTGCCACCAACACTACAGCCTGGCAACAAAGACCTTTAGATACTCCAATGAAAGCTCTGAGAATCATGTATTGGGCATCATTTTTAACAAATGCTTGACCAAGGGCAAATACTATCAAACCAATTATACCAATTCTGAGTGAGAAAAGCCTACCCCATCTATCACCAATAGCAGGGGCAATGAAAGTACCAATAATTGCCCCGAGTGATAAAGTGACGATAATAAAACCTAACCATTCACCCTCAGGTGATCCCATTAATCCATGCTCCCACTCAGGGAAAGCCAAGACTGAATTAATAAGAGAATTATCATAACCTTGAGCAGAAGATGTTAAGCACACAAATGATAAAAGAAGATTCAATTTTAATAAATGCTTCTTCTTATACCAAGCGCCATATTCAGGAATTAATGGGGCAAGTCGTGGCCCCACGGATTTAATAAGACCCTGAGCTCTATTATCTAGTATTTCCTCATCAAAAGATTCGTTTGGAAAAACATCCTCCTCGTGAAAAACTTCAATTTTAGACATGATGAGTTTTCAGAGGATGAATGCTGCTATTTATTCTGTTTCGTAGATTTTCTTGGCTCAGATCATATGTCATTACACCACTTGAGTTTATCTTCGTATCGGAATTAAAGTTTGATATGCATATCAGGGATCGAATTGCCGCAAAATATAACGATTTGAATAAGATAACCCCCGCAAAATGGAGTAGTGATGAGAGTTGTTTTTCTTGGGAAAGGTGGGGAGAATCAATGAAAGCCTTTCATCCAGTATTCATTCAAGTGTTGACAGCGTATCACCAATCATTGTTTCACTGTGATTCCAGTACGTCACTTGCCGTGATAAATAGCCTTCATAATCTTTGTACCTCATGCTGACGAGTTTCGAACCCTGAGAATAATTGACAAGGGTACCCCACATTTGCCTGCATACGCCGCTTCACTGTTCCAACCGGACATCTCTGGAGTTTTCCGCATCTGTGATTGTAGCAGGTCCGAGGGTGCAAATTAGGCCGAGGGCACAAAGATCGACTATGTTGGCGCTGAATTAGTCATATTATCATCTGCAGAATTCCGTTGTGATTGTGATATTTGCAAAGTTTGGGGGAACACAGAAGCTGAATCGCGGTAGAAATGCTACAGTTCTGGCTTAGTTTGTAGAGATTTCCCAAAATGGGTCCGAATTGTACATTACCTTCAATCTAAATCACTCTACTGACTAAAACTAAATATTGAAAAAGCCGAAAAGTACGAGATGAAGCATTGCCTTCAGCCTATTTAGAAGAACGGAGTGAGAAAAGTAATTCATATATTTAATTTTTTTGACACTATTCACTCTTCACAGAGGGCGGGCATTATACTAGCAGCATATATGCCAGTTCTCTTTATCTTTCATCAGTTGAATCGTCACAAATGTTAATATTTTCGGTTCTAGCATCTGTAAATACCCTCCAATTGTCCACAACCACTATCGTAGCACCTGTTCACACCGTACTGGGAACATCCTAATGTACCACACACCAGCTTAGGACTTATTTTTTTATGTCCGTCCATACTCCACCATGTCTCATGGTAAATCAATAATCATTACAAAGCCAAAGACCACTCTCGCTCTTCAATACGTTATCTAAAACACCTTCGATGGTCTTAACGTGAGCAGTAGTATCACAGTCTCGACCAGCATTCCAAAATTTGTAATGTAGGCACCGATTCTACAGTGGGAGTTGCGGTCATTCCATCTTGCCCTTTGCTTTGTTCTTTGTGCCATTTCAATACAGGTTACAACACCAGATACCCAAGCAACACATGACTCAATGTTGGTAAGTTTGGACATTGGGACAGATTCAATAGTTCCATTGAACTCGAAAACAGTATGTGGTGTCACGAAGATTTCTGTAACAAGTAAGGAGCCGTCGTCGTCAGTGTATGTTTTGTTTGAGAACGCAGTTACAGACAGCCAAATAGCAAAATGATAAAAAGTAATTTCTATTGTAGCATTCCTGAATATCTTGAGATATAGAGGAAAAAATGAACCCTATTTGTGGTATTTTAGTGAGTAGATTCGATTCAAGTGCTTGATTTGAACAGAAGGAAATAATAATACTGAACGGCGGTGGTTCGATATGCAACAGGTTTTCTTTTCCTTCATAGAGAAGGTAAATTCAATCGATTGCGCCGTATTTTTTAGAAAAATAATTTATACTTATCAAAAAAAAAAGACCGAAATCAGATTGACAGTAGATCAGCCTTGCAAATTTTTATAAATATGCAGGAAATGACTTATCCGCAACGAAAAATATTTTCACAGTAGGTAAAATTAACCGAGAACACGGAATTAACTGAAAAAATATTCTCGTATGAAAGAATAATTCATATTACACACGATTCGGAGGCTTTAGATTCACATTAGTCCGAATTTTTTGAATTTTTGAAATGAGTTAACTTCTATAATCGAAATGTAGATTAGAATGGCTACTTTCAATTGAAAAGCTGTAAGTATTGACGTTTACGCAATTTCCTGCATGAAAAAATATCGTCGTATAAAGATATTTGGCCGGGAACAGGGTTCCAAACACATTATTATAAAAAGTGCAACACCTGTCAGAAGTTCAACAATCATGTTGTATGAAATTTTTGTCGTTTTGCTCATTCTAGGAATTCAAAGATTGATATACCTCAAGATTTATGACCTTTCTACAAACGCAATTTTTCATGCTATTATAAGGGTAGTTTATTATGTAACTACTTTCATTGGTCTTAAAAGCGGTATTCAATACATTAATCTGAGCGATTACTAATTGCTGCTATCTCACTGCTCAACAAGTTTAGGGATAGACTGAACGGATATGAATGGTGAATTATAGATTAGGTGATCTTAGCAACTCTATATCTGTATAAACTTAATAAATACTATTTTGAGAAAGAAGTGACCTCTAATATACATTTATTTTCCACAATTTGTGTTTCCATTGCTTTTTGACTGTCAGTTACATATTACAATCTGAAAGAAATAGCACCAATATTAGATTTCCCAAATTGAATACAGAAGATTTGGAAAATCGAGCCCGGATGCACCTAATGAACCCCAAAAATTAATTTTCGACTATACTTGCAATCTAGCAATATCAAGACCCTCTTTACTTATACCAATTGCCTGGATATAAGCGGTTGAAATTTAGTTGATGCATCTCAACACCATAGTTACCCGTATTTCCATAAGTCTTGGTTCAATCCCCATTTCACCAACTCCTAGAAGAATGCACCCTTGCAAAGCACCTTCATTTGTTGAGTTCATACACCACTGCCCATATAGATGTTTATGCTTCTCGGTCAATTTGCCTATTTCACCTAAAATCGTTTCAAATTGTGCATTGTATCAAACTCACCGGTATATGGGGAGAATAAACTTCTTTGCAGCCGCTTTCTCCAATATGCAGTGCTGCTTCATTATGGTAACTTCAAAGTTGCAGAACATAAGGGAAGACGGATAAGGTGAAGATGTGGCAGAAGATAGAGAAAGAAAAAGTGGGGGAATAATGTAAAAAAGAAAGACTCTTAGCATTAACTGATATCACATACGGAATGGCTTTAATAACGCAAGCTTTATAAGTTGATGCAAAATTATGAATTTGAACGAATTCTGAATACCTTAGCGTTAGATTTCAAACTTACATAATGCGTACCCAATAGGTGTTAGTTGAAGATAGTGATGGCAGTACCCCGAAGGACCTTCATACAGCAGGTAACATGTTAATTCAAAGCCATATATTTATTTATTTGTAATCAATTAACTATTCAAGGGAAAGACCCAAAGATTCTCTTTGAGATTTAGATTCTGGGTCAAAGAATGGAATTTCTGCCAATGAGGTGACACGGTTACCATGTCTGGCCTCTTTACCTTCATAGTCCCAGACAGCACTATGTTGACTGATTCTGTTGTCCCATAAAGCGGAAGTTCCTAAACCAGGTTCAGATTTCCAATTGAATCTAACTTTAATATCTTCATTCCTCTCGTAGATATTGAAAAGGAATTCTAAAATGAGTTTAGACTCTTCCTCCTCTAAACCAACAATTCTTTCCGTCATTCCTCTATTTACGAACAAGGCCTTCCAACCAGTGGCTGGGTGTGTTCTAACAAGAGGGTGCTCTCTTTCAATAAATTTAGGTCCATCTAAAGGATGTTCCTTGTCCAAGTACTTGTGGGCAGATCTGTAAATAGCGGATTTACCATCCAAAAACTTTTGGAAACTTTGGGATAACTTATCATAAGCAGCATAACCTGAAGACCATAAAGTGTCACCACCGACTTCTGGGATACTGTCAAGGTGTAAGTGAGTAATACCAGCTGGTTGGAGCTCATGAACCAAATCAGTATGCCAACGGGAGTTACCGTAGTATTGAGCTCTCTTGAAGGATACTGGTAAACCAAAGGTTGAAATCAAATAATCTTGCCATATAGTGGAAATACCATTCAAATTTTCACCATCCTTACCATTGGGAACTCTAGGGAACTGAGGATGAATTTCTACTTGTCCAAAGTATTTACCTAATTCCAAATGCTTTTGTGGAGATAAGTCCTGGTTTCTAAAGAAGACAACAACTCTTTCAGCGATTAAAAGAGCTAATTCATCCCTTTGTTTATCAGATAACTCAGATAATTGTAACCCAACAATTTCTGTACCAACATGCTTGGTTAAATGAATGACTTTCTTAGCGGCTCCAAATAAAGCTTTCTTTTCTGGATCTGCATTCTTTCCCCTTTCAATATATGGATATTCTTCATTTCTCACAGCGTAAGCATCATCAATATACTTTGGAATGGTCTCAATTGGCGGAATAACAGGGTATCCACCACTCAAATCAATTCCGTATTTTTCAAATCTTTTTCTAGTTGATTCAGGTAATTTGTCAGACCAGTCAGGAATTTCTCCGTCATCAACTCCACTTGCTTTTATGCCAAAAAGCCTGGTCTTGCTGAGTTGGTTAATAGTCTTATCTAGCTTAGATTCAATATCTTCAGGTTGTTTTACTTGTATAGGGGCCATTTTACAGTAATTGATACGAGAGATTCTATAAACCATTTATATACTTTTCCGCCAATAAATTTTACTGTTGTGGCTTTATTTACACACATGATTGGTAATCAAGTGTGTTACCATTTGAGGATTATCTTGCCGCGGTTTTTCCCCGTATTAAGGCCTTAGTAAGTTAAATAAGCAGATCACATAGGGAAATTCGAGCCACATTTCCACAGTTTTAGTTGCGGGATTGTAACCTTATATTTACCAGGAAATGTATCTCGAAAGATATCTCTGTAATTGTGGTTTTATTAGTAAGGGCGAAAATTGTTACGTTGAATATTTTTCTATGTCTCATTTCTATTTATTTTAGTTATTTGTTTTTTGATTTTAGAGTGCGATGTATATTTTGAAGAACAGACCGAAAAAGTAGTTTCAGAATTATCACCACTTTCCTGTACCTAACATACGGGTAGAATATCTATTATGTACGTTAAAGATTTTGGCCATCTCCGTTTATTTAGGCATGAAGGGTATGACTTTGTAGTCAATACTTTGACAAGGAAGCTTGTTAATCCTTGGAGTAAGTCTTGCAGAAAATACGAAGTCAATCCATATGTAACAGGAAAAAAAAATAGAGATAAACTATGTAACGAGCTTGAAGCCGATTTGCTAAATGGGTCTCATCTACAGACTCCTAGTGTTATACGGTTACCTCAATTCGTGATACCCGGGGTTGAGCCCAGTGACTGCTATTCCTGTGTCATTTGTACCGATTTTGTAACAATCCTGGAAAGCTTAATGAAGCATCATATCTTTCTTAAACACAAACGAGGTCCTAAAGTTGGTGCAAAGGGTAAAGCCTACATCATATCTTTGGAACAGGGTAACAAGACTTATTTTGTAATGCAAAACAAGCCTGATCCATTTGTTAAAGACGTCAAGGTTACTACTCCACCAGAATTGATTGATGAGTACTTAGAAGGTATTGGAAATTTAGTAAGTAGCTATTTTCGCATTTGCGAAAATTGCTACGTTGAGCTGCTTTCAATT
>JAJMIX010000036.1:0-87588 GCA_030563465.1 Yamadazyma diddensiae
TTGATCACCCTCATGGTGGTGGTAACCATCAACATATTGGTAAAGCTTCTACTATTTCTAGAGGTGCTGTTCCAGGTCAAAAGGCTGGTTTAATTGCTGCTAGAAGAACTGGTTTATTACGTGGTTCTCAAAAAACTCAAGATTAATTTACATTAAATAGTAAACACCGATCGATAAATGAATACTTGTAGATTATGTAGTTGATGCGGGTGCTTTGGCGGCAGGTGTTGATGGAGCTGCGAGTGAGAGGAGGCTATTGATTGCAATAGAAGTTGCAGGTTCAATTGCAGCCCCAGCTTCACCGGTTTCGACTGCAGTTTCAGTTTCAACAGTTTCAACAGCTCCATTGGCTCCATTGGCCTCAACTACAGCTTCAGTATCACCAGCTGCAGTCTCTTGCTTGGCGACACTGGCTTCCCCTGTGTTGGCCTCCCTGGCGGCAGATTCACCATTAATCTCTTTCCCCTTTCTCTCCTGGTAATCAAGCACCTTTTGGATCTTACGTAAATGAGCAGGTTTGAAGGTTGCCCATTTCCAAACACCCTTTAATTTCTTACTAACTAGTTCATCGATAACTTCCTGTAACAGTTTATCGGTTCTAAGAGTCACAAGGACTGCTTTAAAATGGTGTCTTCTAATAAAAGTACGTCTAAAATGCTCATTGAAAAGGACCGCTCTTTTGACACCATAATCATTGAATAATTCAAACACATCATCTTCAGTGGCTTTGATGTGAACCGCTTGAACTAGAATTGTATCGGTGGAGCTTTCTGGTTGGGGTTGCTCAATTGAAGATACTGGGGTATCTGGTGATTGAGCAGAGTTAGCGGAGTTGGCATCAGCAGACTCAGCAGAATCGGCTGAATCAGTAGGAGTAGCACCAGAGCTGGCACCACTACCTTCGCTTGCACCAACAATTTCACCTTCACTTTCACCATTACCTACTTTTAATGCCTTCTTTGGCATAAATGGGATATGCATTCTAACGTAAAGTTTTCTACCATTGAATTCAACCCCATTGATACTTTTGACTACCTTCAGTGCCCCAACTTCATCAATGAATTCAGCATAGGCAATTCCCAAAGGTTTGAATTTTGTACCAAAAACCACGGTATGGTTAGGAATGAGAACTTTGATTCTGGTATGTTAGTAAATTGGGTAAAAAAACCGGGAAAAAAGGGTACATACGGATTGAACTCTTGCAAGAAGGCTGCAAGGTCATCCTCGGATGTTTTGTAATGTAAATTACGAATATAAATTGTGTTGTTAGACATGGATATAAACAAGTTGTATAACGATGTGTAACTTTGTGGATGCTGCAAAAAGTGCGAATTAGCTGCAAATCAATCTTCCCAATTAGGCAAGTGGTCAATTAGGCAAGTGGTCCCATGAGATATACGGTTGTGTGGGTTATGTGAGTCTTTTATTCAAGGGGAGGTACGTGGGTTAATGTATAGAGAAAGTTTTTTAGATAGTTGTGAGGAGTTGAAAGGGGTTGAAAGAGTATGAGAGGGTCTGAGGGGTCTGAGAGAGCCTAAGAGGGTTTGAGAGGGTCTGATGGTTTGAAAGAGTATGAGAGGTCTGACAGAATCTATGAACCTCTGTAAGGTGTGGGTAATATGCTGTAGACCAGATTTTAAGAGTGACAGTTATTCACTTCCAGTTATCAAATTAGCCAATATGGGTTGGCTATCAAGCATATACCTCACGTATACCAAAAGCCAGATTTTATCATTTTAACCACATTCGTTCATCGGTATCTCTGGCGTATTCAATATTTCCCCAAAGTACTCAGACCTTCCATGTACACACTACCAATAGCATATTATTACTGCCATTGAATGAAGGCATTTAATGAGTTGATTCTCGTTACTCTTAAAGTTGCAACAATATTAAATCCACGAAAATCAGAGATATGAGAAAGGAAGAGAGGGCAGAAAATAACAAGAAAACGACATACTCCCAAAAATAGGCAATAACTGAGATTAAATACGTCAAGAGTCTCTACTCGCCTTAAATCTTGATTTCTTTATCTCCCTGAACAGTCAACCCACCTCGTGTGACCGCACCGGCCTCCAGATATCTCCCACCACCGCTCTCCCACCGCCTCCCGCGCCAACTGTTCCCAACTGTCGCCTCCCGCGCCAATTGTCCTACCTGCCACCTCCATTTCGCACCCAACATACCATTTCCCTCCAGTTTCCGCGAAATATTCACCAATGAAGGTGCTATACAAAGACAACCCAAGGACTATCGTACTATACTCCACAAACCATAGTCTTCTTTTCCGTCAAGTAAACAATAAAAACACTCAGGAAAGTGTTGTGGCTATAGAATTGATCCCAAATCAAGACGTTAAACATGGAGGTTTTAAGCAATTAATCAAGCGTGAAATTTCGGGCTTTTTGGGTTTCATAAATGTTGATGATCAAGTATTTCTTTCCTTCATCACTGGAGCCCTCCCAAACGTCGCCAACCCCGTAGAGGGCGAGTCGGTGGATAAAATTTATTCGGTGGATTTCGTCAGTTTATCAAAAGATACTTGGGATTTTGCTACCTTAGATTCTAATGGTATGCCAGTGAGCACCAATGCCACTGGATTGAATGAAGAAAACAAATTTGATGATGATTATAACTCCCTTTACGCGTCCGAACCTCATCCGTGTAACGAGCTTAAAAAATTGCTTTCCAACGGTTCTTTTTACTACTCGAACGATTTTGATTTGACGTCTTTACTTCAAAATAGAGGCATCAATAATTCACAAATCAATATGCTGCATTACTCAGAGGAATACATGTGGAATTCATTCATGATGCAAGAATTAATTAGATATAGAAGTACTTTGGATGAAACCATTCAAACCGTATTAGATGACAACAAGTTCATGACCACCGTCATTAGAGGATTCGCCAAAACCGTCAAGTTGAACTCGCGCAACGATTCCATCACCATTATCTCTAAACAATCTTGGAAAAGAGCTGGAACTAGATTTAATGCCAGAGGAATAGATGATAATGGTCATGTAGCTAATTTTGTCGAAACTGAGTTCATTTACAATCATGTCCTGAGTCATTCAATCCTGTCATTTATGCAAGTTCGTGGTTCAGTTCCGGCTTTTTGGGAGCAAGATTCCACTTTGATAAACCCAAAAATTACCATTACTCGTTCGGCTGAAGCTACTCAACCAATTTTTAACTCTCATTTCGATAATGTGTGCTCTAAGTATGGGGTTTGTCATATAGTCAATCTTCTTTCCAAGACAAAACCTCCAGAAATCGCTGTTCTGAATCGATATAAGCAATTATACTCTAATTGTGATCGGAAAGATGAATTAAGCTATACTGAATTTGATTTCCATCACGAGACAAAGCAAAGTGGGGGTTTCAGTGGTGCCACCAAGATCTTGCCTGCGTTATATGATTCATTAGAGCAATTTGGATGGTTCAGCTACGACACTCAACAACAGGAAACTGTCACAAGACAAGATGGTGTTTTCAGGGTTAACTGCTTAGACTGTTTAGATAGAACCAACTTGATTGAACAGGTAATCTGTCAAAACGTTTTAGAACACATCATGAACAACGAAAGAACCGGGGGCTCTAGATTTGAAGTTCTGGAAATCTTAGCTAAGTATAACTCCTTATGGGCTGATAATGGTGATGCTATATCTCAGATTTATACCGGAACCAATGCGTTGAAATCTTCGTTCTCGAGATCGGGAAAAATGAATTTAGCAGGTGCTCTTTCAGACGTCACTAAGTCAGTGTCAAGAATGTATCAAAACACCTTTGTTGATAACAAGAAGCAATCTACCATGGATCTTTTGTTGGGGTACGATGCTAAATTTTCGATTCCGGTTCGAATCTATGATCCGGTAAGTGATTACGTTCAAGAGAAACTCAAATTAAAAGAACATACATTCACTAGTCATAAGAATATCCTCATTTTCACTGGAACTCTTAATGTGAATGCCACACTTCCAAATCCCCAATTTGATTTAACATCTTGGCTCTTCCCTGCTGATAATGTAGATTTACCATTACCTGACATTTATGCCATTGGTCTTCAAGAATTGATTGAATTGAATGCGGGTTCAATTTTAAATGCTGACAATTCCAGACCTGTGAAATGGGCCCAACTTATCGAAGCGCAATTGAATTCTCAATCACAGCAGTATTTACTCTTGAGAACCGAGTCAATTGCTTCTATGACTATATTATTTTTCGTGAAAAAAGATCAAGTCTCAAACGTTACCCATGTCTCTGGATCATCAAAAAAGACTGGGTTAGGTGGTATGACGGCTAATAAAGGAGCTTGTGCAGTCAGATTTGATTTTGGGGCCACTTCTTTCTCTCTCATAACGTCTCATTTGGCGGCTGGAGTCAATGCCACTTTTGAAAGACATAACGACTATTCCACCATCATGTCAGGATTGACATTTGTACGTAATATGAATATCGTAGATCATGATCATATTATTTGGTTCGGTGATTTGAATTACAGAATCAATTTACCCAATGACCAGGTTAGATCGATGGTTTCACAAGCTCAATTTAATGATCTTTTCGAAGCCGATCAGTTGAATCACGAAATGAAATTAAAAAATGGAGCATTCAAAGGATTTGATGAAGCACCAATCATTTTCCATCCTACCTATAAATACGATAAGGGGACCTCTAATTACGATACTTCAGAAAAACAAAGGGTCCCCTCTTGGACCGATAGAATTTTATCAAGAACTCAAGGTGATGCTCCACCTTTAGGACAATTGAATTACAATAGTCTTATGGATATCGAAATAAGTGATCATAAGCCGGTTTATGCTACATTCCACTGTAACGTTAAATTTATCGATGAAAATATGAAACAACAACTTGCTAAACAGATTTATGACGATTACAAGCAACAAAATGGAGGACACGATGAAATGTCATTATTTAAAAAGGACTCTCAAACATCTTTTGCTACCAATACTCTTTCCGAATTAAATTTACTTGACGATTTCGATGAACCTGCACCTCCAACTCCCGTTCGTCCTGCCACTTATAATGGTAATTTACCAAGAAGAGTACCACCACCACCAACTACAAGGAGAGCTACTGAACTGGAAAAGAAAGCTAGTACTACATCGAAACTCCCCAGAAAATTACCACCAAAACCTACCGAAATAGAGTTAACTGATTCGTCGATTATGGATTTACATAGGGCCGCCTCGGTGTCAAGATCAGCCTCTACGGCGCCAGCAGTGTCACCGCCTGCAGCCGCCCCAGCTCCTCCTCCTGCCAGGAAAACTACAGTCCCAATTGGATTCTCGTCAACTCCATTAATTCCTAGTAGGTCTGCTTCTAATACCCCTAGGGCAACTCCTCCAATTCCAGCCACCGCTTCCGAGGCTGCGGGACCTAATAATGTCCCTGTCTCAGCATCCACTCCTGCTCTTCCAATTCGGAAACCAGCAACTCCTCCATTGTCATCTCAAACTCCACCTCTTGCAAAATCCCTGACTCATAAAGTGCCTGTGGTGCCAAAGAAACCATCTCAGCTTACAGGCTCCAAAGTGGACCAAGACACCACCCAGACGCAGCCCAAACCCACGGCTCCAGCGGTGCCTCCAAGAAACGAAAAGACCATGTCAGACTGGAAACCTCTAGTACCTAAATAACGAATATATGATTCGCAGCCATTGCAATTCGCAGCCATTGGTGCCAAAACTCACCACAAGTCGCGCACATTAAAACCTACAACTCGCTCGGTTTCATGAGCAGAAGAATTAAAAACGTATCCATATCGGTGCCCATACTCTATGGGAACCATGCCGAAAAACTCACAGACGACAAAAGGACCACATTAACGCCTCCAGATCATACTCACGAATGGACTGTGTTTTTAAAGCCAGTTTTGGACGACATCGATTTGACTCCATTGATCAAAAGAGTAACATTCAAACTTCATGAAACCTATGAAAATCCCGTAAGATCTATCGAATCTCCTCCTTATCAGGTTACAGAAACCGGCTGGGGAGAGTTTGAAATCATCATTAAAATCCATTTCCACACCGGTGGAGAATTGGGTATCAACGAGAAGAATTTCCAGATTTTTCACGGGTTAAAACTTCATCCTTTCAATCCACAAGCACCGCCAAGAGAGAATGGTGAAGTGCATTCAGTGATGTATGATGAGCTTGTGTTCCAAGACCCTACAGAGGCAACTTTTGAAATTCTCACCAAAAAACCAGCTAATTTCCTCCCCCAAACCGTTAAAGACGAGGACAAAAAAGACCAAGATTTTGCCAGACAAGATGAACAAGACGAATTGGCTCGTCTTGATGCTCATATTTACAGAATCAAACAGGAGATAGAGAATCAAAGAAACCGATATTTGGATCTAGAGCAGGAAAAAATTGCTCTATTGCAGTAATAAGTAGATGTATTAAAGAAATGTAGTGTAAAGTAGTCATAAATCATGCTATTCGTTGTTTACGTAGTACAAAAGGTCATATAAATAATGGGGCAATTGTCTTATATCCACCCCAAATCTCTCATACCTATTGAGAGTACTAAGTCTGATGGGCACTCTTACTCTCACCCTATTATTGACAATAATCACCATGTAATTTAAGGGGAACACCCCCCCTCCAACGGGAGACAATATGCCAAAATACTTAGCTAGGGCCACACACTGGTCGTTCGTGGTGGTGGGCACCAGACTGGTGGACATCAGGCCACCATTGGACGCATTGGCGGTTGCAAAAATCACATCATCACACCCCAGAAGAAGATCCATAAACTCTTTTCCCTGAGCATCCAAGAACATCAACACTTTCAAGCCCGTGCCATATTCTTCATCATTATCTGTGACCATCCCATCGTTATCGGTCTCAATCTTGTCTGTTAATCGGTTGAGCATTATGGCTATCTCATCGCTTACATGGACTGCACCCTGAGCAGGAATAAGCACTCCAGCATAGATTCTTTCAGGATTTCTTTGGATCATTTTATTATCAGTCTCAAAATCGTATGTCAAAGGAGAATCAGGAGGTGTAGCGTATGTATCAAAGTAAGACCTCTTCATGAGGACATTATACTGGATGGAAATTTTTCAATGCGAAAACCTGGGGTAATGTACTGGAGAGGAGAACGAGGTTGCGGTCATTTACCGGGTATATATAATGGCTCAAGTGTATAAAGGTGTAAATTGATTTTATTTAATACATTTTATGCAATAACTATTCTTTGAATATGATCCATATACAGTTGCATCAGTAAATCATCAGTAAATACGTCTTGTTGATTACCGTAGAAAAGATTAGGATTTGTAGAGTAAGTAGAACTTGGATTCAACTTAGCCATAAGAAATCTGGCTTGACTCTTCCCCTCATCACAATCTATGAACCGGGGTAATGGGAACCTGTCCATAAGTATTCCCATTGCTTCTCTTTTTGGTGCTTCCAAAAATTGTTTAAAGTGCTCATATCCTTCTTGCTCATGATACCCCAAGTTTCTCCACTGGGCAACTTGTTCCCCATGATGAATTAATACTTGAAAGAACGTATCTAATAATAATATACTTGATTTACTCAATGACATTGAATCTAAGAGAACAGGTTCGGGATCCTCTTGAACATTACCCTCTTCATCTACAGAGCCAAATTTATCAATGTCGAATGATAACAAGGTCGGTTGAATCATAATCATAGAATTGTTTGTATCCTCATGCATCAATACATGTCTAACATAACTAGTTTCATCAGGAGAACTATTAAATACATTTATGAAAGGTGATCTCCTTAAGTGGAATACGGCCTGTAAGAAGAATGAAAATCTACTGGATAACATAAACGACGTAATTTCTCCCTTCCTATACTGAGCGAATCTACGACAGAAATTCACAGTGGTATCATCAATCTCTTTAACGGTATCAACGTGATTAATATTTTGTGATTCTTGTTTGTCGATCACTTGTCTGGTCAATGCTACCACGGCAGCAAATTGATCAAATCCTAGTTCTAATCTACCGGCATCATTATCTTGAACTATACCCACTGGGAAACTGGTGACTCGGATAACAAATTCCCCCGACAGATGTTGATAATGGGTTATAAATTGAATCATTGTAACGTTGGAGCTCATAGCTGAATCAAGTTTTTCAAAATAAACTGCAAAAGTAGATTGCGGGTCTATATAACACAATTTCCAGCTGTTGGTGTCAGCTTCACCTTTTTTGTTTTTAGAAACCATATGACGATGTTTCTCATTCAATTTAATACTTTTTGCATTACCAATTAATCCTTCAATCTTCAAATCACTTTCAACCTTAATCTCTAACGTAGCATTTAAACCAAAATTCAAAAAATCTGAGTCTTCTTCTTTACTGAAAAACTTAAGGAAACTTTGCTTGAAAATTGAAGTATTAAAGGAGTCAGACATGATAATTACACCGCCAGTCTTTCTACAAACTTCATCCATCTCATAGAGTCCGACCTGATCATAACTTCCGATGAAATAACTACAACTGATCCCCAACTTGACAAGCAGTTCTGTCACTGTATTATAGAAGGTTTTAGCTTCGAGGATGAGCGAGTGGTTAACGGTGAAATTAGTTGATTGTTGAGGTAATTTCATGTTCTTGGCCAAGGTGGACTGACGAGATCTTTCGATGTCATGATGCGATCTTAATGGTTCTTTAAGTTGATTACCAACCACAGATCCTGGTCCATAAGTACATGCACCTCCTACAAAACATAAGATTTCTCCCCCATTAGTACCGAAATTCCCCAAAAGAGACGTCAATAACAACGAGGCAATATTAACTGCACATCCAGTAGCTCTGTAAGGTCTTTCCTTTCTCATGGCTCTTGGGAAAGTGTTTGTGGTCAAATTTTCAATGATGTTGGTGACTTGATATTCAACCATGTTAACTGGTTGAAGAAACTGTCTACCAATTGGACCAAATGCATCGTGACTTTGAGCTTTCTTCAAAGAAGAATCTAACAATCCAAGAGACTTTCGGAATTGCTCTAAAGTATAAGTTTTTGAACCGTTAAAACTGTGACTTACTGCATTCTGTTGAGATAAATTGTGAATTTGAACGTTTTTCCCGTAAGAAATTAACCCTACAAGGGAATTTTCGGGTAAAAGACTCAAAGATACAATTAATGATTGTTTAAGCAGCTCATAAGCTTCAAGATCATCCGATTCAAAGCATGTATCAATGACATAAATGAAAATAGGTGGTAAATTATTGAATTTACCCGTATGATATTCGACGGTGGTTGAAGTTAAACCGACTGGGAATTGCCCATTTTCATCGAGGATTAATCGATTACTGAATCCACAGTATGTACAATGCCACATCTCATCGGTTCTTCTGACATAAGGATTTATAAAACCCTGACATTGTCGACAGGTGACGATCTGATGCGACTGGGGGATTGGTTGGGTGGATTTATTATTTAAAGGGGTATATAATGCGGTCATTGGGAGGATATTTCGATCATGTTGGATCTTGGTTCGACACATCAGGTTCCAAGTTACACGAACCCCATCAGCTTCTTCCCTTGACTCAAAGTATTCGGTATCGGCCATTATCAAAGTGAAAAATTTCGCGTTATCTATGTACAGTTTTATGCTATTTTTTTTGCTGCAAAAATTGGCTAGTTTTTGAGCACGTCTCTCACGTTACCAAATGGTAAGACTTGATCAATTCTTTCACTACTAGTGAAGAGCATCAGTAATCTATCTATACCACAGCCCCAACCTCCTGTAGGTGGTAGGCCAAATTCTAACAGTTTTATATAATTCCAATCAGGAATCAATGCTTCATTATCATTATAATCGTCCTTTGATTCTTGTTGTAATTGAAATTTGTGCAATTGATCCACTGGTGAATTCTCTTCTTCGTACGCATTTATGTACTCTTTACCGTTTATGAAGAGCTCGAATCTCAATGAGATATCGTAACTTCTATCTCCGTAGTTTATCATAGCCGATTTGGATAATGGTGAGAGTTCTGCGGGATGGTTGTAAATGAACATTGGCTTGAAAGAACCGTGACAAAGTGGCTCTAGATATACCAGCGAGAGGTTATCTAAAAGTATAGCAGGAGACTTGACCTGGGGGATGTCTAGTCCAAGGGTTTTGTGATACTTGACTAAATTTTCTGAAGTTAATTTTTCAGGTAATTTGACTCCCGTTTCACGCTCAAGTGTGGGTATAAACTCCACTTTAGCAAATGGTTCAGTTAAGGCAACGAGTGAAGGTAAAGTCTGTTGTAACACAGTCAAGTGTTTCGTTCCGGCTTCCACTTTCAAATGGTCATACAAGTACTTTAACAACAGCTGAGAAAGGTCCATCAAATCATCTAAGTCGGCAAAACTTTGATAAAACTCACAGGTGGTAAACTCAGGGTTATGGGTTGCATCTATACCTTCATTTCTGAAACTAGTGCCTATTTCAAAGATTTTTTCAAACCCTGAAATCACCAATTTCTTCAACCAAAGCTCGGGAGCCACTCGTAATTGTAGATCTTGGTCAACGTAATTAGATTTAGTGATAAATGGTTGTGCATTGGCCCCAGTAGATGTTCCATTAATCAATGGGGTATGAACTTCCATAAACTGTTTAAAGATCAAAAATTGTCTAATTAAGTGAATTATGGTGCTCTTTACAACTATCCGTTCTCTGGCATCAGCACTCACCAAATAATTCAATACCCGGTTAGAATTAATCAATTTCTTATCGGAGAGACTGTCAGGTAAAACCATGGAATTCAAACAGGGACTCAAAATCTGGATGGGTTGGGATAATTTCAACAGTAATTCTCCCGTATTGGTTATAGAGGCATTCCCTATACAATTTATATAATCACCTTTCCTGAGCACTTGGTGAATGTCTGCAAATTCCTGCTTCTCAATGTCCATCATCTTGTTACTAGCTACCACTTGAATTTTTTGGAAATCTTGTACCACATCAATAAAATACATATATTTCCCATTCTTACGTATATTATTGATTTTACCTTGAAGGTTTATGTTTGTAGGATCTCTTTTATTGTCCCATTGGTTGAAATCCACTGTCGCATACTTGAGTTTGAAGTCTGAGATTCGAAGTTTTTGATCGGCTTTAGCTACACTTCTCAAGGGGGGATAATAGTCGGTGTTATTATTGGAAATTAGGGATTTTCGACTCCTATATTCATCTGATGAGTATCGTATACCTCTGAATCTTCGTAAAGGGGATTTTAGTGAATATCTAATCATTTGCAGTGAAAAATTTAGTGAAAAATTCGTGCGAGTGAGTTCAGATAGTGTTAATATGCCAATGGGTTTGTGTATTTGGGGACAAGCAGGATTGAGGGTTTGTGTATTTTGGTACAAGTAGGACTGAGAGTACATTTAGCGTTAAGATGTTCAGAATTATGGTGATTAGTCTTGGGTGCTACGGCAGTGGAACCATGTCTTTTTGAGTGTCTGCCTTACTGTTGCAGCCAGTTATATGCAGTCCTCGATACCACTGGAGCATTACAAGAGTACATATATTCCTTTCTAGCTTCACCACTATAAATGATCAGTTCTACACATGATTGATTTCGGTTATGTCACTTTCAACATTATCCAAGAGTGATTTAATATCTTCTGTCACATTTCCCTCTCTCTTGAAGTCTTCTAGGGGAGCCGACAAGTCGACTTCTTTTTTACTAGCCGCTTCTTTGTCTCCAAACACCATTTTGTATAACTGGGAAAGCTGACGTTTCATATCTTGAATTTCCAACTCATGTCTTGAAAGCGTATTTTTATATTGTTTGTTCCGCTTGTTCAAGTCATTCAACTGTGATAATTGATAATCATCTAAAATATAAGAACCATTCTGAATTGTGCCATCTACTCTGGACTCATTTTTCATTGAATCAGTACTCTTCTTGGCGTGCCGCCTCCTTTTAGGGCTCGAACCAGGCAGATATTTTGTTGCAGTAGAATTGCCAAAAGTTCTGGGTTTGTTTGGGGTGTTCATCATATTTGATCGGTTCAAGACATTCTCAGTACTTTAAAGTAAAGCCTAGCGTATAAAAAAATAATTTTCAGCAGTTGAAGACTGGGACAGCAAAGACATCAAAAATTAAAATAAAATAAGGAGAGATAGCTGCTATTAGAAGTTATCGAAGTTGTTCAGAGATTCTAATAACTAGATATTTAATGGGAACATTTTCTGAGAAAACAGTTTAGTATAGCTGCAAAGACCAGCGATGGGGTCGAAGTCAGTTACGATTTCCAGATAATGCTACCCACAAGATATAACTGTAAATCCAAATTGGTACGCAAATAGATCTCAACCACCCTTCCCGACTAGCTTTATCATCTAGACTACAGGCAATTCAAATGGCTGCGAAAAATGAATTTCAGAATCTGCATATGCCTTCCTACTAACTCTTCGTATTCTCTCCGGTAAAAGCCTAAAGTGGTACGACAATATCTGCCCCACGACCAGGGCGAGCACATACCTGAAAATTTATCAAGATGCATTCCCCTTCCTAATTATACAATCTGCAGCATGTAGCCGGAATTAAGGTTAGAGTTTAAGAGTGCTTTACTCGATTCGGATGGCAGATGAGGTTTAATTTGTTGTGCCCTGAAACAGAACATCAAAACCCCACCACACCAAAAACGTATATATCAACCTATACAACTGTATTAGACCGATACCAAACAACTCCACACCAATTCCACATTCTGGCCTCTTACATAATCCATGACGTGTGGTAAATGCGCATCAAGAACCGTCGTCTAACAGACGATAGACGACAAACACAAAAGTCAATAATATGCAAGTTTTTGCAAGATTAATCGATGAATTAAATGTCACAAGTGTTAATTTCATTTCAAATGGTACAGTTTCAAAAAATCGTTAACTCTAACCTTAAGTTGCATTGAATGGATCAACCAAAAATAGCATTAGATCGCCCAAATTATGGTGCGGGCTCGGTGCAGAGCCGCACCCTGACTGCACATTTCCCGCCCAGGACTGTCACCATTTCTCAATTAAGTAAAATCATTGCACAAAGACGCGCACAGCTTGATCAGGACAAAGACTAGAAATTCTCATTAGTTTAAATTGTTCATTATTCTTTTCTCACTGCATTATTGTGATAATTATATACGGATTTCTTTAATTCAATTTAATCTAGAATTCCATAATTTATCTCATTAATTCTTCCTAATTCCAATTCCTAAAAATTCAATTATTTCCCCCCAGTTTCATCTACCATCATGAGAAAAATTTGGGGTCTGAGAAGAGACAAAGAAAGAGACAAGGATAAAGAAAGAGAAAAACGTAGAAGTTTTACAGGTTCTTCATCCCTTTATAATACTACCAGTAATCAAACCCTGATTCGACAGTCTAATGACGATTATGATTCAAATTCAATAAATCCATCACTACTTACGTCCCAGTCCACAGTTCAACCCGCAACCCTGTCAATTCACTCCAGGGTACGCGATGACGAGTCTACGTTGGCCAGTAGCGTGGAGACTTACAGGGACGGCCAACACGGTCATAGGGATGGCCATAGCCACGGTCACAGTCACAGAGATCACAAAGACGGCAAGGAGGGTAGACCCTCGGTGGACGGGCCCAGGAGAACAAAGTCGGTACACGGATTGGTCAAACACGAGTATGATTCCAAAACCGTGAAGAATTCGTGGGTCAATGTGGTGGTAAACACTTCCGTTAATGACGTGGATGAACTGACCATGAGATTGTACAGAGCTGAATTGAAAGGGAGTCATTTATATCTCTTCAAACCCAATTTAGGCTACAAAAATTTCAGAGTGGGGGAAACGAGAGACGATATAACTTTTCCGGGGACTTCGAGCTCGGTGAAAAACCTTAATATTCATGATTTAGATCTGGTATCTATATCAGGTCCTACAACCATTGCAGTACCTCCTCCTTCAATTAACGCCGGTCCACAAAGTGCTCCCCTTCTTTCATCTTCTCCAACCTCTCAATATCACACTCAAACTGCTTTTGCTCCTCCTGCTCCTCTGGCTTTGGAGAGATCTCAAGGGTATAGTCCACTCCAGCCCCCTGAAATGTTTAAAAATCATAATAGTTCTTCAAGTTCAATTCCTGAGAATAATATGCCTTCGATATTGACCCCAACTCCTAAAGGTCCTGAGAGTTCGGCCAATGGTGATGATTACCGTATAACTTACTGGGATTCAGCTATACCACATCCAGATTTACGATTCAATTTTGATAATTCGTCATTTCAACCTGATTGTTCTATGGAATCGATGGTTCATTTCTTGTTGTTCATGACTGATGAAACTCATTTGGTGGCTGTTAATCAGGTGATTAATGTATTACCTATATTCCCTGATTTTGGAAAATCCATGAGATTGATAAATGATATGTTGAATGGGTTATTCCACAAGAAATTCAATGGTGATTACCAATTAAACATCATCATTGAAAGAGTTTTCAGTTTATTGAGCCATGTAAGTAATAATTTCAAAGGATTTTTATTAAAATCTGATGTGGCTCCTTACATCTTGAGACTCTTGGAAATTTTAGGTGATCACTTGAATCTTGAGGAAGATATACCTCAACTTGAGGAATTACAAGCCAAGTTAAAATCACTCAAATCAACCATTCTTTCTCATCAACAAGGATTATTGGCATTGGCGTCAGATTCCTTAGATCATGTCCCTGAGACTAATCCTTTCAAAGACTTGAATGGTAATTTCTTCCTTAATAAAGTGAACTTAATCGAATTTGCTTCTGTGATTAACGATATTGACTTGCAATTCTTTAAGCAATGGAATTCAAATATCGACAAGTCTTTGTTACTTTACTCAACAATAAATCAATCATACTTGAATAATAATTCTGTGGATATTCTCTACCGGAAGAATCCATTGTTTTTCAATAATGAACACCATATGCACTATTTATCAAGATTAATAATCAGCCATTTATTCCAAGAGTCGAGTGGACCAAACAACGGGACTTCATCATTGGAATTTAAGGCTAGATTATTGGAGAAATGGATTGATTTAGGTTGTCTATTAGATAAGTCAGGTAATATGTCATCCTGGTTGGGTATTGCTTCGGTAATAATATCTCAACCAGTTTTGAGGTTAAGTAAAATCTGGTCGTTTGTGAGTTCTGATTATATTAAATTACTCAAAAATGATTGGTCTCCTGTATTATTTGAATTAGATAGGAGGTATTTGGTTAATAGTATTGCTTCATCAACTCCTAATTCTCCACACCAAAACCCTACAGCTGAAGACATCGAGCAAACGGGTGATTCTTACCATATAATGGCACCAAGAGGATTGGGTAAAATATATCAAAAAGAACATGTTATACCATACTTCGGTGACTTGTTATTGAATAATCTTTCTACCAAGAACATCAATGAATTGGATTCAACATTTAAGAAGATCAATTATTCGTTCAATAGATGGAATGACTATTTCAAAAATTTGGTCAATTACAATGATATCATAAAATACAATGATGATGTATTGAAAAGGTACGATATGATGGGATTCATCTTCTCCAATGAAAGTTTAAACCAGGTTTTATATTTCGGTGTCAACGAGAACTCAAAGTCTTTACCTTCGACCTTTGAAATCTCAAAAGACGATAACCATGTCACCGGATTGAACTTCAACATAAACGTTAATCAGACTTTGAAGAACCAGCTTCTCAAAATGATTGATTTGAATTCAAGTGGATATTCTTTCAATTTAGAAAAATTGATGTTGTTATCTTTAGGTTTCCAACCTGAGTTACCTGAAGCTTACTTGCACCCGAATGTACCCTTCTATAAGAACTTACCGCTTAACCATTCCAACATGTCGCTTCACTCAGCTGATTCTTCTCAATCGTCTCAAGCTGAAACCCCCGCTAATGTCCATGACCCATTCACGAAACTACCTACTTTCAATAATAACAATTTCAAATTCAATTTATTGAAATACGATGAATTGGCAAGTGAATCGGGTACCAGTGGATTCCAGACCGATAATAAGGACAGTAAACACAATATCAAGCTCGATAATGACTTAGTTTTCAGAATCGATGATTTCGTTAACGATGTAGAAGGTCAACCAGTATCTGGATTCAACGCATTGGACGAGGTTGATAATGAAGATGATGATGAAGAAGTGGCAGGTTTAGGAATTGATGTCGATGATATTTTGAACTCTGACAAATTCAATAATTTTTCAATGAGTAATGGTTCCTCCACCAACGACTCAGAAAGTAATCATGCTTCAAGTGCTGGTAATGGTAATCAGAAACCAACATCAAATCCTTTCAGCCAACCCACTAACAGTTTCAGTGTGGTATCATCTGACTCGAGTCAATTGCAAATTTACAAATACATTCCTAAGTTTGCTAATATCGATAGGCTTATCGACTTATTGATAGTTGATTCTAAATATCTTGATGAGTCTATCAACATCGATTTGAGTGAGTACAGATTTGTATTTTTATTGTCTTATACTTCCTACATTACCACAAGAGAATTGTTGGATAAATTGGCCCATAGATTTATAAATTCAGGTAATGCAGTTATTTCAATTATGAAAAAGTTACACGCTTTAAAGAACAATCAATATACCCGATCAATGGACCATGACTTCCCAAGCTGGGAGATCGACAGATCTGTCGATTTAAGCATACTAGGTGATGTGGACTATTCTGTTTTATTGCGTATTCAGATCAATATCTTAAAAGTTTTGGTGCTTCTCTTAAATAACTTTTATTCAAACTTTGCAATGGACTTGGTGAATAAAAAGATTCTTATTAAATTACTCAAATTATTCAGTAATGAAATTTTACAATGGTACAATTCTAATAAGATCGATGCTAAGTTAGAGAAGTCATTCGAGAGCCTTGTTAACTATTACAAGAAGTTGAAAAAGCTTTTTGTTAAGAAAACTTATAGACCTATTGAATTGGGTAAATATAATGAGTTTTTGGTGAATGACTTCAAGTTCAGTAACTCGCTCCATGAAGTACCGATGAATAGAAATTTACCAGGCCATAAAAACGTCCATAAAATTGAAAAATTTTTACATAAATTTAACAAATTATTGACTATTTTCTACAAGGGAATAAAAGTTGAAGATTGGATCAAAATCTACAAGATACTCGAAATTGAGTTTGAAAAGAACAATTTGATGGAATTTTCATTACAAAAGGTCGATACAAGCGACGAGAATTTGATCATTTCTAACATATTCAATTATCTTGATACCTTGAATGACCCAAATGAGAAGAGCTTGATCCTCAAGAAATTCCCATTGGTTTTCAGAAAGTTGTTCAAGTTGTACAATAAATTTAAATCGTACATCTTGATTCAATTGACTGACTTGAACATAACTGTTGATGAAAGATTGGATAGAATGAAAACGTTATTGTACATGGTTAAGATCTGTCAATTGAAAATGCTGAATAACCATTTTGTATTTGAATCAAGACGCAAGGGTAATATACCTTCGTGTGTTGAATCAGCAATAGCGAATGTGATTTATTCTCCTGAGAGTAGATTATTCACTAATTTATGGATCAAAGCTTCCATTGCATTAAACGGAGATGATTCAAATGAAATTTCTTCTCTTGATGACTTAAATACTTTATTACCGAAACGTCTCACCATCAAGGATTTGGCAATGAACCATGAGTTCTTATTACCTTGTTTCGGATGGGTGATTGAGAACTTATTGGAGATGAACAAAATCACCAACTTCAACAATCGTAATTTGATCAATTTCAATAAGAGATACTTCATTTTCAAAGTTCTTAAGGAATTGAGTATGGAAGAATCCTCTATCGATGACGAATTCAATCATAATGATACCAGGGAATTTGAATTCTTGTTGAAATTGGATGAAAACTTGATCAACAACAAGAACATTAAAGAATTCACCCTCTTGGAAAAGGATAGAGTTAAGTTGTTCAAGACAGTGTTGAAGGATCAACATAAGATTTTGATTGTGGACAACAGAAAGAAGCAACTCAAAGATTCCCTTACGAGAGACACAAATGGAGGAAATGCTTCAAACAATTCTCAACTGTCTCTTAATCCATCTTTGAATAAAAAGTCTTCAAATTCTACTCTTAAAAGACAATCCTTGTCTTATAAGCAGCAAAACTCCGGTTCCAGATTCAAGATATCGGGATTATTCAATAAATCTCGACCATTCTCGATCGGAGGAGGCAATAATGGAACTTCAGGTGGTTCTTCACATCAATTATCTAATGAAAGGTCTGCTCTGATCAAAGATTTACCAAATGCGGTCATGTCAATCGATAGCAAACAAAAGCCAGCATATGTTATCACTTTGAAGAACAAGAAAATCTTTCCTGTTTATTTGCAACCGCTCTCTTTCAAAATTGATAACGAGTCTGCAACTAAAGATGATGATTTCTTCTTTCAGTGTTTAAATGAGTCTGACTTAAATGATTGGTTGATGAAATTGAACTACGCCAACAAGCATTGGTTTTTTTCAAGATCTTTAAATATCAAGTCAAGTACTGGTCACTACCTTACTTTCGGTATACCTATTAGCGTGGTTTGTAACAGACAAAACACACTAGCACCCAAATTTTTGATCGATATGTTCAACGAGATTGAGAAGGAAGGTATCAAAGACGTCGGGGTGTATAGAATCAGTACATCACTCAGTGAATTAAGTAACCTTAAATCGATGATTGATAGAGTAGGGTTTATTGATTTCGAAGAGAAAAGTTATGATACTCATGCGTTGACAAGTTGTGTTAAATCTTATTTCAGAGAATTACCGGACGCTTTGATACCCGATAAGGCCATTGAATCATTCTTTTATTTGAGACAAACGATTCTCAATGAGGGTATTGAAGAAAAGGCCATGTTGTTAAGGTACCAGGAAATCTTGAAAGATATTCCAGTAGTAAATTACCAGACTCTAAAAGTGTTGATACAACATTTGAAGAAAGTAGTAGAGTACAGTGAAATCAATAAGATGACCACCACCAACCTTGCTACTGTCATTGGGCCAGCTTTGACTGAGGCAAGTAACTTGGAGCTCTTGGTTCAAAATTTTGGATTCATGAATTTCATTCTCGAAAAAATGATAGTTAATTATAATGCTATATTTGAGCTCTCAAAGGAGGATATTGAAAATATGGAGATTGGAAATCAAGAAAAACAAGACATAGAAACCGAAGAGGTCGCTGGTAACAGTGCAGAAGAGCTTGATGAAGACAGGGAAACTGTCAGGGAGGTAAACGAAGAGCCAGTGGAGGCTGTAGATAATACGATTGAATCTGAATCAGATAAACACAGTTAATATAGTGATAGACTACGTAAATATATACAAGTGATTTAATGTCTTTTTATAAAATTCTTATTGGCCACCAGTCTTCTCCTTTGAACGGCACCCAATTTACTATCAGTTTTCTTTGTTGTATTTCTAGCAGCTTGAAGTGATTTTTCATTAAACTCTCTCCACCACTGACCTAAAGATTGTGGTTGTGCAGCAGTACCATTAGCAGTTACTGGCTTGACAATAGCAGGGATTTTAAAGAGCTTTCTCATGTGCTTGTTTCTTAAAACCATTGTTTGACAGAATGAGAACACTGAATTGACTGCAAAATACAATACAACAGCAGCGGAGAAGTTTTTGGTAGCTAAAATGGTGATGATTGGTAAAACGTACATCACATTCTTGAATGCTGGGTTCATTTGAGTGGCCCCCGTTTCTCCTCCTAATTTAATCATACCCAACACCAACGAAGCAGAGATAACATGTAAACCCAAATATGGATCTACTTGAGTCAAATCATTGAACCAGTAAGCACCTTGTTCGGCGAAACCTTCGACCGGGAAATTAGCCATCTTTCTTAATGCTTGAAAGAATCCATAAGCGATAGGTAATTGCATAATTGGGAACATTTGATGAGACATATGAATATCATGAGTCTTCAACAATTTTCTTCTAGCATGGGTGGCTTCAACTTGTTCTTGAGGAGTTTCAGCATTTTTCAAATCTTGCATGATTTGATCTAATTCAGGCTTAACTTTGGTCATTTTAGCTGCATTGGCAGATGCTTTAACATATAATGGGAACATTATAAATCTGATGGCTATAGTGGTAGCGATAATGGTTCCCCACCATGGTAACCCAGTGTAAGCATGCATGTATTCCAAGGTTCTTTCGATGATGGCAGTGGGTCCATATCCTTGTGCCATTCCAATACTATCAAGGTACCCGATTTGGTCAGAAGTCATGGTGGAAGTAGCCACTTCATCAGTGAACTGAGTGAGCTTGTTCTGGATCTCAGACGATGTGGAGTTGAACCGAATTTGTGGAGGAAAAACTGCCTTGTTAATGGTGGCTCTAGATATAACACTCCCTATTCCAATATTATGAACATTCAGTTTAAGACCAGGTACAATTCTGCACCTAAGTAAACTGGTTCTGAACATGTCTAAAAATTTTTCAGATTTTTCAGATTTTTCACTGGGAAATATGCGACTTGCAGCCGATATTAATGGCATCATTATGAGGGCCTCGAGGTCTATTAGCCCCTATATCAATACAAGAGTATGTTCGGTGAAATCCAGTCGATATTTGCAAACCAATTATTTTTCTTCGGGCTCAAAAGCTGCTCCCGTTCAAGAGATACATCATGGTACTCACAATCCTCCTACTACTGAAGCCCTAGTTGAAATATCATTGAAGCCTCCTATTGGCGAGGGCTCTAACAAGACTCCCAAGTACTGGGAAGAAAACGTTAAACTCCAGCATCTCATACATACCGATATCATTGCATCTGTACGATTTGTCATCGAGAACATTAAAGTCCAGTACAATCACGAACTATTGGAGTTATTGCTTCTAAATTTCACCAATAAACACACTTTGGAAGTGTCTGTGTCATTAATAGAGCTTCTTATACGTGAACAGAAATTGGTGATAAGTAACGAAATGTGGAGTACTTACTTGTCATTGACTTGTGAGACCTTTTCCGTTGCAGGTGCAAAGTTGATCTTCCACAACGTTTTAGACTGCCATGACTTGTACGACCAAGATTATTCGGTGTATAATAGAACACAAACAAACTTACCTTTCCTTGTAACGCCTGGGAACTTGGAACAATTATCGCTTATTTTCCAGAGAAATCAAATGCTGGACCATATAATTATACTAAGAGACTATCTTAAACGATTCTATTCAATTTTTGCAACCCGACGCTATTTTAAAACTATATCTATAGCGTTGGTTGAATCATACGCAAGTTCAGGTGATATAAAGAATGCGCTAGGTGCTTTCAAATATCTTTGCATCATGTGTAGAAATCATCAAAACTTTGTGCCTCGTGCAGAGCATTTGCATAAGGTACACAGTGCTTTGGCTGATGCAAACAAATGGAGACTACATAATCTTGCCTCTAATTCCGTCAAATACCCAGCCTGGGAACCAGAATATAAGAGTGATTTGGATCTTCTTCAAGAGACCGAAATCGGTTTGGATAATCTCTACAGACCTATAGATACCAAGAATAACACCGGTAGAAGTTTACCGGTTATAGAAGGATCAATACAGCTCAACGATTTACCTCAATTTAGTAGACTCGTTAGTCAGATGGTTAATAGTCATATGAAATCAGATTCTCATCAAAAGATTGCAAATTTGGTCAAATTAATAAAAGCTAATCACTTCGTACTAGCCAGCTTTATTGTGTCAAGTCTTGCATCAAACAATTATTTAGTAGAAGCGTTGGCAGTGATGAAAAAAGCTCAAGTTAAACATATAGACGTTATGCTACCGGTCATGTATAAAGACGATGTATTCATGGGCATCATACGAGGATGTAAGAAAAGATTAGCTACCATGGATTCCAACCAACTATATGATTTTGATCAATTAGTTGAATTCAACAAATTGATAAATGGCTTCACAGAGTTCTACTTATTAGTTAAACTGAAACAAACAACTCCAAAAATCGATTCCAATATTTTATCATTATATATTTCGTTTATGCTTGAAAGCCCTAAATTTTCTGCTATAGACGTTGAAAATAATCTTATGAAATTCAAGCGTTTGACAAGAGAAAAAATTTATTTACCAATGGATGAATACAAAAGATTGGATGAAATTTTTGGGGTTTCAACGAACCAGTTCAAAGATGTAATACTACCTAAACATTAATATTTATTAACGAATGACTCTAATATACATAATATACACGCTAATCTCTTGGAGCGGACATTTTGTGGATCTTGACATCCTCATTATCCAAATCAGCGATGGATGTAATATCTTGGGGAGTAATAAGAATTGTTTGAGTATTCTCTGAATAACTTAATTGCTTCAATAGTAATTCGATAATTTTAGTTCTATTTGGAGAATCCATAAATACATCAAATTCATCTAATCCTGAAACTGTAGAATTTATGAGTCCCCAAATCGATAAAAGGAATGCCACTTGTGTATACGACTTCTCTCCACCTGACAAAGAATCCACCAGTCTCGCTGGAGCACCTTTTTTAGTGCTAACTCTCATGGTGAGAGTTCTTTCATCTTTATTGAATCTTAAAATACCATCGAAACCCCTTTGCTTCAAGGCATCAGAGAATGAAGATGAAGCTTTTAGGAAATCATTGTCGATTGTTTGACTCAAATATTTGATTCTTCTTTTCAATCCACTACTCATCTTTGCTTCGGCAGCTGATAAATCGTATTCGTGATTCTTCAATGCTTCAAATTTTTGCTTAGAATTTTTATAGTTTTCTTGCGCTTCTTCAAGAGTTATTCCCATACCTTGTTCAGCTTCTTCTACTGCCCTTTGGGTTGATAAATACTCATTTTTAATTGTTTGAGCTGTGTCTTCTTCAGTGATAGGAACTTCCTCCCGTGAACAACATTCCTCAGCCTTCTTCTGGTTATCATCTAGTTTTAACCTTAAATCTACAAGTTGTTGGTCAATTTCTTCGTTAGATGAGAGAAGTCTCTGCTTTTCACTTTTTGACTTGGTAACTTCTCTGTCTAAATCTATAATTGAATCATTAATTTGTTGAATCCGTTCTTTGGAATCATCCAATTCTTCTTCCAAAGCCTTGATTTCCTTTGCAGATTCTTTTACGGCTTTTGAAAGTTTTTTCAATTCTTCGCCAGACTTTTCAAGTTCGTCTGAAAGTGCAATCATGATTCTCTGTGAGTTCTCTATACTAGCTTGAGCCTCTTTGATACCTGCCTCTAATATAGGTATGGCATTTTGAACATCGTTCTCTTCGGCTCTTTCAAGTTCGTTGATTTCATTTGATAACTGAGACTTCCTCTCTTTCAATTGGGTCAACTCATTTAAAAGAGCTCTTTTCTCCTTCACGAAATTCTGCTTCTCTTGCTCCATCTTACCTTCTAAAACACTTATTTTTCGCTTTTCTTCAGCAATGGATCTTTTCGTACTTTGTATTTCTTGGCCAATTCCCTCCATATCTTCACTGAATTTATAAGGTTCTCTTAGTCTATAATAAACTGGATCAGCGGCAACAGACCGATCTTTCCCTGTGGTTTTTCTACCACTAGTTTTTGAGACGAGAGAATAAACATTTAAAACGTTGGCCTCTTTTACGCATCTAATAGGATCTTCCCCCTTATCAGCAATGACACACTTTTCAATACTATTAAGATCAATCAAAGTGAAAAGAATATTACGTTCAGTGAATTTTAAGATATCTAATACCGTCGTGTGGTTCATTACTTTTCCCGATTCGTAATCAAAAGTTTCGTCTCTTCTAGTAATGATTCTACCTCTATATCTGAATTTTTTCATGATTTGAGAGAGTATTCTTCGATCATGATCATCGAACACGAGAAACGCATCAAGACTGCTCTGTAGAACGGAATTGATTAAACTTTTCCACTCTGAGTGATCTTGTTTAACGCTAATATAACTCCCTATTGGCCCTAAAGGCGGGCGATGAAACTCCAGGTTTAAGGAGATAGCATTTAACATACTTTTTACATTATCACCCCAAGCTGCATATTTGTTACTGGTGGATCTATGTAAACTTGACAACCGCTGTTCTAGATCATGTAAATTACCATCACATTGACGTTTTTGATCTGCAACTATTTTAAAAGGTTGATAATTTGGCACCTTTGCAGCAAAGTTTTCTAAATCAGACCTCTTCAGCCTAATTTCCCTATCAGTAGCTTCAATTTCTTCCCTTTTAAGCTGTATTCTTCGGGAAAGACTGTTATTGTATGTATCGTCGTTATCTTTCTCAATCTCTTTCTGTAGTTTGTCTTTTAACTCGTTTAGTTCTGCTTCACTTGCTTTTACATTCTTCTCATTTGATTTGATCTCAGTAACAAAATTATCACAAGTAGTCTTGGCATTATCACGATTTTGCTTTATTGAATCATAATTGTATTTCAATTCAGATATTTGGTCTGAAATCTCCCCCATTTGATGATCAATTTGTGCTTTTTCTTCAGTTATTCTATCTTTCTCGTTGATCTTTTCTTCAATGGATGCATCGATGTCAGATATACGTGATTGATGACCAGAGATGGTATCTATTCTCTTTTGAATGATTTTCTCCAATTTGGTAGTGTTAAACCAATGAATTTTACCATTCAAAAGATGTAATTTCTCTCTTAATTGATTTGATTGTTTGAATTTCTCATAAACACGTTCAGCCTCCTTATAAGTAATTTCATATTTACTCGAGCTTGACTTAATTTTTTTCAATTGAGACTCGATACCATCTAGATTAGATTGAATCTCTTTATAATTATCGAGAATATCTTCCACCAAGATCCCTTTCATAAGATAATCAAATTTAGCTCTATCAGAAGTGGAACTCAAAAATTCTCTTGCTTTATCTTGGGATAAAAATGATAACGGATTATCGACTCTAATATTATAGGCTTCCAAGATTTCATCAATCAATGCTTTTTTG
Source organism: Yamadazyma diddensiae (assembly GCA_030563465.1). Taxonomy (NCBI): domain Eukaryota; kingdom Fungi; phylum Ascomycota; class Pichiomycetes; order Serinales; family Debaryomycetaceae; genus Yamadazyma; species Yamadazyma diddensiae. Next base: position 24,971 of record JAJMIX010000036.1, read on the forward strand.
TGAGAAATTACTTTACCTTTATTATCTTTGACAGAGTAACTACTTGCACCAGTTCTTACAATTCTCCTCTCGATAGTTATACTATCACCATATTCATCATTTTTAAATGAATCAATTCCATAATTTTTAAATTTGATAGATATTACTGCCGTTTGTTTCCCGTCTTTAATTAAATCTTTAATAGTGGAACCACGATCTGTATTACTGGCTTTCCCACCTAGCCCTACAAGAATCCCCGTGATAATGGCACTTTTCCCCGACCCATTCTTCCCGATAATAAAATTCAATCTAGGACCAAAATCAATTACCAATGAATCATGACACATAAAGTTGATTAAACTGATTCTTTCAAGAACCCCAGCTCTAGCAGCACTTACAGCTGGAGCATCGTGGGCCATTATTTCTGTGAAATCATACTCTGGAGCATCAGGTGTTACTGAAGGTAATGGGGCCGTTACTGAACGGTTTGAAGTGGCGGTTTCGGGTGGGTCAATATCTCCTATATCAGAAGAACCACCGGATGGATTATCTTGAGGAGTTGGTAGCAGACCTGGAGGGTTTCGAGGAATGAACTGGCTCATTTTCTGACGTTTTGATGAGTTTGAATCATCACTATCATCGTGTCTCTTGCTCATGTCAACGCGTAGATAAGATCGCGAAAAGTAGAGAATGCGATCAAGAGAAAATGTATGGCACAAATCGCGATGAGTGCGAATTAGAGGATTAGGCCTACCGTGCTAATGCATACCACGATTACCGCGAGATTTCCAGCACAAGGCAATAGTACCAATTTAGCAGTTTGGCAGTTTGGCAGTTTGGCAATTTGGCAGTTGGGCGGTTGGCAGTTTGGTGGGTCAATACTTTATTTCCAAATTTTACTGTGCGTTTGGATGTCTAACTCTTGTATTATCTGATTATTGATCAAATGACTTAGTCGTTTCTCTGGAGCTTGATAAGGTAATTATAAGAACCAACTAAAGGCCCAGACACCCGCGTGTTATACTAGTAACGCATTGTTGTCTGATTCATTTCATATACGACTAATCAAATGTTCAACTACCGAAATAGAACATTCATCTGAACACTTCTAATAAAACTCTGTTCTTCATCTTAACTCTCACTCTTATCACTCTTCCTAAATCTATCTGAATGGCTGCGAAAAGTACTCTTCCATGTAGAAGTCACAACCTACCCACAGTCACAATATCATCGTTCAAATGTCCCCAGCATCCAAGCAGTTCCAGTTGTCCCTGTTATTTTCACTAGCCAATATTGACCATATAATCGCCAATCCACTTCTCGTGGACTATGGGTGGGACACGAATATCGGCTGGTCCCCGGCACCTCGCACGGCACTAGTACCGGTAAACCGGCGTTATTTCTTGGCCCCACATAATCTCATCTCATCGACATCCCATATCATTTCATAATGAACTTCCTCACATTCGTTTTATGCCTAGTCTTAGGCTCTCCTATATTAGGCTCCCCCATTGGAGACCAATCTCCTTTCCTTTACTCCGGTAGCATCTCCCCAAAAGTTTTCATCGTTACCATGTTTAAACCTGAAGAAGAAGCTTGGACTCACAATTACCACTTCTCTCATAATTTCACAATTCCTGGATTATCAAATTCTTACCCATACGTTCATTGCTCTCAAAACTATGATGTATGTCATTTCACCACTGGAGAAGGTGAAATTAATGCTGCAAATTCTATGATGGCCCTCTTGCTCAATCCACAATTTGACTTGAAAAACACTTACTTTTTGTTAAATGGAATTGGAGGTGGTGATCCTAAAAGAGTCAGTACTGGATCGGTAACTTTTGCTAAATATGCCATTCAAGTTGGTTTAATGTTTCAAGTTGATTCTAGAGAACTTAGTGAAGATTATATCGATTGGCCATCTGGGTATTTCAGTTATGGTACTCAAGACCCATACACCTACCCAGATGCAGCTTATGGAACTGAAGTTTACGAATTGAATGAGAAATTAAGAGATAGAGCTATTTCTCTTGCAAAGAAAAACCAAAACTTGTTAGATGTTGGAACTGAACAAAATAAGGTTTTACGTTCCATGTACGAATCTCCTGCTAGTGATGGGCCTGTAGTAATGGCCTGTGATGTTACTACATCTGATAATTATTTCTTTGGTAACATTTTGAGTGATTATTATATGAACTATACTCTGTTGGTTACTAATAATACTGCTAATTATTGTTCTTCTGCTCAAGAGGAAAATGCTACTTTAGAATCTCTCTTGAGGTTACACAAATATGGTATGGTTGACTTCTCAAGAGTCATTGTTATGAGAACTATTTCAAATTTTGTTAGAGCTCCTCCTTCAATGTCTGATGCAACTAAATTCTTTAACGATTTTGATAAGGGCGGATTCCAGTTGGCTTTAAATAATTTATACCTTGGAGGTTCACCAATTGTTAATGATATAATCAATAATTGGGGTTCAATTTATGCCACTGGTGTAAAAACCGATAATTATATTGGAGATATTTTTGGATCTATTGGAGGTAAACCAAATTTTGGTAAAGATAGTTATTCTGTCCATTAGTTATAATATATATTACTGAATTCAAAATGTACTCAAACCACTTTGAACTCAAAAGTTGCCATTGTCTAATCCTTTTATATATTATCCATATATAAACCTACCTACTACCTGAGTACTAATTAACCAAAACCCAATGATTGGATTTATCGACTACAGTTCTACCATTTACATAAACTTTAATACAATTTCTATCATCACCTGAGAAAACCCACTTATTAAGTAAATTGATTATTTTAGTATGTAAATCTTCAGGTTTATCAGATTTATTTGGAATTTGCCAATCAAATAAATCCATATTACTATTCATACCATTCAAATCAATTAATTGGGCATCAAATTTTTTATTATAATCAAAAGTACCAATTTCTTTTTGTAATCCAACCGCAATTGCACCTCCTTGAGTTCCCATGAATAAAGCATCATTTAAACTCAATTTATCAAAGTTACTACCAGTTTTCATTGATAAATGATGACTTACTAAAATACTTTGTCTTACAATTCCCAAAATCAGCGGATCAAATCCTCCACTTATATCAGTACCTAAGCCCACATTAATTTTATCCTTATACAAATACTGTTTAACAGGAGCTTCACCGCTTGCAATAAAAGTATTCGAAGTTGGACAATGACTGATTGAACATTTTTTGTTTTGAATCATTTTCCTTTCAGGTTTGGTCAAATGTACTGCGTGGGCTAAGATGGTTGAATTTGAAAGTAAATCATGAGAATCGTAAACCGAAGCATAATCATTGAATTCTGGGAAAAGCTTTTGTACCAATTTAATTTCTCCTTTGTTCTCACTTATATGAGTTTGAATTGGTAACTTGTTATCAATTGACAATTTACCCAATTTCTTAAGTAAAGAACGAGAACATACAGGAGCAAATCTAGGAGTTATAATTGGTTTAATCAATGTTTCTTCATGAGGATTCTTACCTCCAAAGTACTTGATCAATTCATCCATGGAATCTAAACAATCATGTTCGGTTTCCTCATAATCAGGGTAATCACCATTGTGATCCATGCACACCTTACCTACGAAACCACGTTGTCCGTAATCCAATAACAAGTCCCCGAAAACCTTCGTGGTATCAGCATCGATGGTGGTGAAGTATGAAGCACATGTAGTACCGTTATTCAAAGTTTTTTTGATCACTTTGGTGTAAATATCTTTGACCACCTTCATATTCTCTAATTTAAACGAGTTCTCAAGGGAAAACGTATAAGTTTTCAACCACTCTAAAAGGGGCATATTCAATCCAATCCCAATATTAGGGTATTGTGATGAGTGGATATGAGTATCGATGAATCCCGGGAAAAAAAACTGGGTAGGATTCTTAGAGATATCCACATACTTGAAATGCGATTGTACACTAGTGTAATTTGGGTAATGTTGTCTAAAATACAGTAAGATCGAAGCAGCACCGGTATCATCAACGTCAGAATCGACAAAATCGATTTCTCCATTAGAATTAACTCCGACAAGAGTTTTGGTTCTTATTCTGATTTCTCCCAATTCTGGGGTATCGATAAAGGTACCGTAGTATAAAGTATAAGGAATGGATTCCATGGCTTTCACGGTATTTGGACTGTGATTGTAACGTTCACCATGGTCATAGCGATGTCCACCTCCACTATAATCAACAGAGTTATTGTAAGTTTGTTTTAATTGCATTGCTTGGTGTCAATGTGGGAGTGCGTCGTATTTATGTGAAACGGTTGTGAATGTTTCTTATCAGTTTTGAAATCCGCGGGGGCTCCGAGTTAATATGGATCAGTGAGCGAAATATGGAAATAATTAATTGGGTCCGAATTAACAATAGAAATTCGGAATATGTTAGTTATGAGGCTTTTTTAAATTTATTACCTTGACTCGACACTTTAATAAGCTTTTAATTACTGAACCGGTGTCAAACCGGAGCTCATCCGGCGTTTTTTCCCACTTAGATTGCTGCAAAATGACCGCGACACCCACCGGTTCGCCGGTTGTGGGGGCTGGGGTTGCTAGGTTATGAGTTGACATATAGGTGCATGAGGACAAGTATACGATTGATCTCGTGTTTTACCGAAAATTTGACATGGTGTTAATATAGCTACTGTCAACGCGATGGTAGTTGGGTGGTTTCATCCGGTGATTTTAGCCGGTGGCTCGTTCAACGGCCCGCGGTGATCCAGTACTAATGCAGGTGGTGCTAATGACGTTGGTGAGTTCAACTCGATGTTGGTGGGTTCAACCTAGTGTAAGAGTTATATAGATGTTAGTTTTATATATAGTTCACCATTAGTGGTTATACGCAGATATTTAAAAGAGCATAAATTATAACGGTTTTTTGCAGCCATTATTTGCATGCGAGTGTGCAGATTACACCATCATTACTGACTCAATACCAGTTTGTGACAGTTTATGACCGCCCTGACATTTGGATTGGGGTGACTTCAACAATTTGTGTATCTAATTTAGTAAAACGCTACGTACTATTATGTCTTAACAGAGAAAAAAAGGAATACCAGATGCATTGATTGTGAATACATTCTGTTAATTGGACGACTGTGACTTGATGAGTAGGATTTCCATCTGCTTCCTCGTAGAATTTTCAAGGTGGAGATTATGATGACTCAACAGAGATGGAGCAGAGATGGAAGAAAAGTATATACACATTTTTTAAAGAATGGACATCGCTGTCAATGGTATAATGTAGTGAGACAAAGTGTGAAGACTGACCAATCCTGCCAAAGTCACAAATACATATTTATATGCCAATTCACAAATCTACAATGTAAAGTGCCCCAGCACTTGTTATCTAAAACTTCCCGTAGATATTTATTCCTATAAACCTGGTATAACTTTTAAACTAAAGCAGCCACCATCAAACCGATAACTGCTAAAGAGACAGACTTTGCGTTAGCAAAATTTTCACTTTGAGTTGAAACAACTGGAACTTCAGATGAAGTTGAAACAGCAGCAAGAGTGGTTGGAGCAGCAGATGAAACTTCAGATGAAGTAGCTTCAGTGGTTTCAGAAACAGCCTCAACAGTAGCAGAAGTAGCTGGAACACTGGAAACTTCGGTGGAAGAAGTAACTTCAGAAGTAGCAGAAGAAGTAGCAGCTTCAGATGAAGTAACTTCAGAAGAAGTAACAGCAGATGAACTGGATTCAGAAGAAGTAACAGCAGATGAACTAGATTCACTAGAACTTGATTCACTAGAACTTGATTCACTAGAACTTGAACTAGATTCACTAGAACTGTGACCATATGGAGAACAAGTATCTTCAAAAGAACTAATAGCTCCATCAGAAGCACCTTCAGGACAAATGTCGTTTAAACATTCTTCAACGTTGGAATATTCACTTGAGCAAATACAAGATAAATCGTTCAAACCCGAACAATCTGATTGTCTAGTAACTTGAGCGACACAAGCTAATAAACAAGCAGGTGGAGCAGCAACAACAGTTTTAGCAGTTGATAAAGCCAAAGCGATAGAAGATATGGTAGAAAACTTCATGAAGAAAACGAATGGAACGAGTGTGTTAAAAAGGGGAATAACTAAGTCGCAGTGGTGAAAATTTTAAGGTAAACATTCTCGGGTCTTTTCGATTTTGTGTCATTTGATGTTACTATTTTAAGTAAAAATGACAATCCGCAGTTCTAGAATTGGGGTACAAACCAGTGGGGTGACACATTGTATAGTGAGAACTTATAGAGGTGATGGATGGAGGGCTTAAAGGGTCATTGATTAGTTTGAACGGGTTGTTGATGTTAAGCTGCATATGTATAGGTTGAAAACTGGATCGGGATCTTAACTCGGGTCTGACTCGGGTGTGCATATAGACCCTCGTACATTGGGCGCTAAACTGGCGCTTGACAGTATGGCCTTTGTCTTGTGTTTTTGGGTAGCGTTGGTGTGTTAGTGTATGTGTTTATTTGTGTAGTGTATGCATCTTATTTGTGTAGTGTAGGTATCATATGTATATAGTTATATCTTGTGACAACTCATCAATTGATCTTAACTCTGCGTGGGGATCGAGACTTTTTGTTACTATTTCTGTTACTATTTCTATTATTTCTGTTACTATTTCTGTCACCACTTCGATACTCCCTTGTTACTACTTACTACATTACGCCTTGTATCATTATCATCATCATTATCATTACAAACTATTTACCCTTGTTGAGTACTTTTGAGTACTTTTGAGTACTTTTGATATTCTCTCATTTCATGATATTTCATGGTCTTTGGTGATATTTCCTCGCATTTCCATCTATTTCCTGATGTTGATGTTTGGGCCTTGGGACCCTTTTGGGAAAGGCATCACAACTGAATGCTGGCCCTCAAACCCTGGCCCTCGTATTGCACCTCAAGCTCAAACTCTACTATACGAAGATTAAAAACTCCTTCCACACTGACTTTCAATTCTCCATTGAGCGCTTTTCGAAGTATATCACCCCCCACGGCATCAATCTTAAATGGGATTCTATCGGTTTTGTTAATACCTGGCTTGAGGCGGATGGTCTGTGGTTTGGTCACTTCTCCGATCTTGGTCCCCTGATACTTGGCAACCACATTATACAAGTCCACAATTATATCCTGATTGCTTATAGGATTGTAGATTTCCACCTCAATATCTGAACTGAATAAGTGGACTGTAGACCCTAAAATGAACGATTTCTCTTCACCAAAACTAATTTCAGGGACAGAAATGTTGGGTAATTTCAGTTGCAGAAGTAATTGAGGCTCATAGAATTCAATTCCTATTGATTCAGGATCATTAGAAATGAATTTACTTACAAATTGATTGAGCTTATGTGTTTCGTCTTTAGCGACGATTACATCAATTCTAGTAGCTTTCCCCGGTATAATGCTGTCGGTGGATACCTGGCCAATCCTAGTTTCATTATATATTAGATCGAACATCACCAGGTCGTCAATAAGAATCTCAACTTGGTCAATGACAACTCGGCACAACGCCAGTACCTGCAAATGCTTCTCATCGATCTCTTTCGCCCATACTTCTTCCACATGTACACTGGTATTGAAACTGGTGATATCGAGTCCATTACGTAAAACCACATTGATTGTCGAAGTTACATTATTGAGATTAACCTCATGAAATAATGGTGACTTAACCTGTAATTCCTCAATCTCTATGTCAGCTTCCATATCGATGATTTGATTACTCAAAAATCGTTGTATAAATTCGGGATCCATATCGTACACCATGAATCCTTCGTGAAGAGTATTATTATCCAACACAGTTTCACTATGAATACTCATCCCGTTGGCGTGAATATTCAGCACTGCGTACAATTCACCCGGGACCTTGAATGGAACCGCTATTGCACCTTCCAAGGAATTGCCCTTTATGGTCAATTGCATTTCTTCAATCAGGGTCACGGGTATGTTAACTGGTGTAGAAGAAGCTGGAATTCTTGGAACTTGGACATGAACGTTATTTACAATATTGTTGAGCCATTGAGGGTATGAACTGTTATTGTTGGACCTTACGTATAACTGAGTAGGCTCGCTATTGGCCAAGTCTCGTACAAGTTGGTTAATACATTCTTCACTGACACTTGTATTGTTTAACCCGTCTACTATCCCATTGATATCGAACAATGTTTCCTGAGGCGTTAATATCATGTCACCTACAACCACAAACTCATCATTGCACTTCAACAAGAGGTTATACTTGTTGAAATCAGGAAGAAATTCCTTGAAATATACATTGGGATACTTGCATGAGCCATTGAAAATCATCAGCTCATCTGTGTAATCAATTGAAGTGCTAGATATTTCCATCAAAGAACTCAAATTGTTTTTGAGAGTGAAGTTTTGATCTACATGAATTTGATGATCATGTAATGTCAACAACCAGGTAGATATATCTGCCTTAAACAGGGTGGTCAATCGTACATCAGTTTCCTCGTTGTTAAGCAAATCATTCAACAATTTAATTAAACTTGTATCACTAACTCCTACAGTCGATTCAAAAGCAAATTCACTCAAAGAGTGATTAGGAAGATTGACCTGCAAAGGAGGAGTTGTAACGTTCAATGAATCTAGATTATTCAATATGACATTTATAGGGATTTGGGGGGATAAAATCACCGTCAGAAACATCATGCCAATTGCCTTGTACAATTGCAGGAATCCCCAACTTATATCATCATATGATAAAACTACTGAGCAGTTTACTTGAACTTGAACACCTTTTGTATTAATTCCCAAAAGATTGATTGAATTAAGTCTTGGTTGAACCGCTTTTTGGATGTCTACGTCAAAGTCATGATAAAGGACAAAAACTATTATTAAGATGATAACTAATATAATAAGACCAATACTCATTATTGGACTTCCTAAATAACTCCAAGGCATATATGAAGAGGTTGGATCTGATTCTTGTATGCTTGAAGTACCGAGTAATGGTTGAGTTTCATCGGCAACTGGAATTGGGGGGACTTTAGAAGTTGGAGTTATGGATGTGTTGGGAGAGATATCTGAGAGAATTTCTGGTTCTTTGGGAGCCAGAGTGTCTGCAGCGTCAGCAGCATCAGGAACAGCGGCGGTGTCAGCAGCAGTATCAGCAGTATCAGTGGGTAAGGCAGCATCAGCGACAGCATCGGGCTTTTCAGCTTCCTCGGTAACTCCCACGGCACCAGCCCCAGCACCAACGGGCTCAGCTGGCTCAGCTGGCTCAGCAGGCGCAGGTACAACAGGCTCACTAACCTTCTTATCCCTCTTAACATCCAAGCTCTTCTTGGATGAAGCAATCAGATTAACCGAATCTTTACTCTTATTACTATAACGTAGCCCACTTAATCTTTTCTTATCTTTATCATCTTTTTCTTTATCTTTATCTTTATTTCTACTTCTAAACGAAAAAGACCTGGAAAGACTACTACTCCTTGACACGTCTGAATCGTCGTCTTTTTTATTTCTTAATTTCTTGCTGGCTTTATTAACAAACGACAGCATAGTAATTAAAGAATTAAAGGGAGATGGGATTTATCCTGAAATAGACGAGCGCGCGTTAGGCATTTGCAGCCTCGTACATTGTAGTGGTTTGCAGCCAAATTATTAACATAAAAATCAATTAATACAATAACTAAAATACATAAGATACAAATATAGTAAATTACAATTTCGACACATATGATATAACACAACTATGGTAATATGATTTTAACGCAAATGTGAATGATCATGTCCTTGTACACTTGGGTCGACATTTGGATCAATGGCACTCTCAACTGGGGCATGATTTAATACCGATGCGGCAGAAACTGGATTATTAGTAATAGCTGCTAATACATCAGGATCTTGAAGGTCTTGATGTCCCTGTCCGTGGGCTGGCAATTGCCCATGTCCATGTACAAGTTGAGGATGATGAATTTGACCATGACCATTCAATGAATGAATTCTATTTGCATTACTATTAGCTTGATTAGGAGATCCTTGTTGGCCCAAGAAAGCTGAAGAATTAAGATCATCCATACCAGCAACTTGAGCTTTTGGTAAAGGTTTTTCAACCAAAATTCTTGAAGTTCTACCTCTTTTTTTCTTTGCTAAATTTGGAGGATCAGGTAAATGATTATGAGTTGGATTAATCATTCTTAAAATCCACATCTCATTACTGTCATTACCTGGAGTATTAAAATCTCCTAATTTATCATCCAAATCATCTCTACGCTTCTTCTTATCCTTTTCAGGAGGATATAAATTAGCAACTAATCTGTAACCACATTTGTTTCTTTTGGTATAAGCAACTCTTTGTCTTTTAGCAGCATCTTTAACGGTAGTTCTAAAAGATCCAGATCTTTCACATTGGAAATAAATAGCTTTTGGTTTAGATGAACTAATAACAATACGACATTGTTCTTCTTCATTTAATGTATGTTTCACATACTTAACCAAATCTGATTTTGAAGAGAAAGTCTTGATGATTTCGTTATCCAAGAATCTCGAGTGTAAATTACCACTTTGATCCTCGTACCCTGGTACTGGAGGTCTGTGATATTGACTCTGTTGTTGTTGCTGTTGTTGTTGTTGTTGTAAAGCTTGTTGCTGTTGTAAAGCTTGTTGTTGTAATTGAACTTGATACTGTTGAATCTGTTGGTCTCTCTGATTCATATTCATCTGGCCCATACCCATTTGTCCCATGTTCATAGGGTACTGTTGATTTAATTGCTGACTAATTTGCTGATTTAATTGTTGATTCAATTGAGGATTATTAGCATTAGCAGCTGCAACGGCTGCAGCTTGTAATTGTTGAATTTGAGCTTGAGCTTGTTGTTGTAAACCTTGATGTTGTAACTGAGACAACATATCCCCGTAACCTGGATACCCCGATTGAACCATCTGTTGAACCTGTTGTTGAGGTTGTTGAGGTTGTTGAGGTTGGGTTCTATAATCAGAAAGTCCCGAAGTCAATTGCTGTAATTGATTTACTGGGAGTTGGGATAAAAGCTGATTATATTGTTGTTGTTGATGTTGAGGACCTAAATCTTTAACATCAGGTTGATGAAGTTGTTGTTGTGGAGGTGGTAAATGTTGTTGTTGAGGTGGTAAATGTTGTGGTTGTTGCGGGTGTAATTGTTGATGTTGTTGATGAAGCGGCAGAGCATGCAGTTGATTTTGTTGATTGGATAAAGGTAAAGAAATAGAATCCTTTTTTAATTGGGGGATGTCAGTTGAAGATTTAGACATTATGAATCAAATTATAAAAAAACAAAACTATCGAGTAAACACAGGAATTCTTGTATACAATAGTCTTCCTGTACAGTTTATTACTTGTTTTTTTATGAAATTTTTCATGGGTTGCCCCTGCGCGCTGAGTGGGCGGTTATTGTGGGTGTGGGCACGACTGTGTTTTTATGTCTGACCTGGTTTCTCAATTGCCTATTTGGGGTTAATTACCTTATGAACATTGAATCAATCAGACGTATCCAAAATCAAAATGCCGATAATGAACTTCATTGGTATATCGAACAAATAGTTATTCCTGAATTACCTCAGTTAATTGAAACCTTGGAAATTTGCTCAAATTTACTTTTATATAACACCCCACAGCATCCTGATGCTGCAAATCATATCTTGCGAGGTCCACCAGTCAAATTACCATTAACTTCAAATAAACTGGAAATATTAAAAGGAATCTTAATTAGAGATGGTCCATACATTGTTCAATTACATATAGCTTTAAATCAGTCTAATTTTAATAAAGTCATTAATAAATTAGATTTGACTTCCCCAGTGCTACTTGATCAGATTATCACCACCAAGAAATCTCTTGACGATTCAATTGACAATTTAAAACACTTTATAAAGATGGAGAAAACCACATGTGAAAACCATGATTCCTTGATCCAATTGTTTAATAAAGTTTTATCTAATATAAGTGCCGGGAAACTGAGTTTGCAAATCCCATCGAATCCAAACTTGGTGTTCCCTAATAACGTTATGAAAAGTCATATGTTTAAACCTGAACTACCCAAAACGGTGGCAATTGATCTTTATTTGAATCAAGCAGAAATTTGTATAGATTTAAAAAAATTACATATAATAACTGAAATGCCCTGGGCTGAAGTCAAAGATGGAAGATCTTACGTTGATAATATTAGAGATGAAATGAGATTACCTAGTGTTAAATCCTCGGGCATTAATACTCCTACATTGAACAGTGAACCAATGAAATTCAGTGACTTGGATTCAAAACTAAATAAATTACATGATGACAATTTCTTGAACAATATGCTTACAACCTTTAATCTCAAACCCAAATTGGCCCCAATGGACTATATAACTAAATGTGTCACATTCAATGATCAGGTGGTGATGGTTAATACAAAAATAGATGTCAGTTCCCCTGACCCTATATTGACCAGTGTATTCACCAAGTTAGACTCAATTGAGTACCTTATCAGTCTGTTCCTCCAGAACCTTGACACCATCACTTCCTAGTAATGACTGTATACTAGACCACAACGTCATATGTATGGTTTGGGCACGACCCATCCGCCGATATGATAAGCGAGCTCAGCTGCAGTCATTTGTCTACCTGTTCTCCCCCTGTATCCTATACATGTATATATACCATTGTTCAAAGTTGCATATTTCAAAATCATCTAAACTCTGCCACACACTCCTACCGTGCCATACACTCCCACGCCACACCCCACCATACTCGATGGCCCGCGCACTGAAATATTCCACCATGACTTACAAGGTACTAGCAGACAAGATTGAAAAACCGTTGGTTGATGATAGACAGTACAAGTATATTAAACTTTCCAATGATTTAAATGCATTGTTGATTCATGATCCTCAAACCGATAAATCTGCTGCCGGTTTAGACGTGTTTGTTGGTGCTTACAAAGACAAATCTTTCCAAGTACCAGGTTTAGCTCACTTTTGTGAACATTTACTATTCATGGGTACCAAAAAATACCCTTCAGAAAATGAATATGCTCTGTATTTATCAGATCATGGTGGTCATTCTAATGCTTTCACTTCATTTGAACATACAAATTATTATTTCGAAATCAATTCAGATTACTTGAAAGGTGCTTTAGACAGATTCTCTCAATTCTTTATTGACCCATTGTTTGACGAGTCATGTAAAGACCGGGAAATCAATGCAGTTGATAGTGAAAACAAGAAGAATTTACAAAATGATCTTTGGAGATTTTATCAATTGGATAAGCTGACTTCTAACCCTGTTCATCCATATAATAGTTTCTCAACTGGTAATAACATTACTTTGGGTAAAGAACCATTACAAAAAGGCTGGAATGTTAGAGATATCTTGTTGGAATTTCACTCCCAAAATTACTCATCAAATTTGATGAACTTGGTTATTTTGGGTAAGGAAAGTTTAGATGAATTGACAAAATTAGCAACTGAAATGTTCAGTCCCATCAAAAACAAAAATTTGCCATCTAAACCTCAATACGACAATCAATTGATTTATTCAAAAGACGAGTTGATGAAGGCGGTCAGAGCCAAACCTATCATGGATTCTAATAAGCTTGAGGTTTCGTTCATGATCCCTGATGATCAAGACAATAACTGGAAGTATTCGCCAGGAAATTACTACAGTCACTTATTGGGTCATGAAAGTAAAGGCTCCCTCTACTATTACTTGAATGAATTGGGATTGATTTCCACTTTAACTTGTGGATCTCATAAAGTATGTACAGGATCTGCTTTATTCGAAGTAGGATGTGAGTTAACACCAAAAGGTTTGAAACATTACAAAGATATCATAGTTTATATTTTCGAATATTTGAAACTCTTGAAAGATACTCCTCCCCAACAGTGGCTTGTTGAAGAGATTAGACAAGCTAATGAAATCAATTTTAAGTATCGTCAAAAACAAAACGCTGCTCAAACTGTCAGTAGATTGAGTAACTCTATGTACAAGTACGACGGAACCATCCCACCCAATTGGATGTTCAACCATGCTTCCAAAGTGGAGTTTAATCCAGAGGCTATAATTGAATTTGGTAACCATTTATCATTAGAAAACATGAGATATCACATTAGTTCTAAAGACTTCGATGATCTTACTGAAAAAGAAAAATGGTACGGTACCAACTATCAGTTTAGTGACATTGATGATGAATTGATCGAGAGAATCAAATCCTGTTCCTCAAATAAGAATTTTACATTCCCAATTAAGAATCCTTTCATCCCTGAAAACTTTGAGATTTTCAATAAGTCTATTCCTAGTTCTTCTCCTTTGAAAAAACCATTCTTGTTCCAAGATGACGAAAAATTTCAAATTTGGTTCAAGCAAGATGATCAATTTAATGTTCCTAGATTAATTGTCAATTTATTCTTACATTTGCCAAAATCAAACGTGGATATCGAGTCTTCGGTTAAAACCCAATTATATTGTGAACTCTTGGACGATGAATTGAATGACATTAGTTATTACGCATCTCTTGTTGGTCTCACTTTTTCCATTTATCAATGGAGAGATGGGATTTCCATCAAGTTGAATGGTTATAATGATAAAATCTTCATCTTAATGCAAGAGATCTTAAACAAATTGAAGTCTTTCAAGCCGAACGCTAATAAATTTGATATCATCAAATTCAAGACTGCTCAAGAGTATAAAAATTATGGTTATGAAGTCCCATATTTACAAATCAACACCAATTTCTTAACGATGGTAAATGAAAAGACATATTTGACAACCGATAAAACTCCGGTTTTGGAAAAAATCGACTTTGAGAGCTTAGTTTCTTTCAAAGAACACGATTTATTCTCTAATGTGTTCGTACAATCTTCTGTTGTTGGTAATACTAATGTATCCCAATTAAGAGAATACTCGGATCTTCTTAGTAAAAGTTTGGAAAACATTCCAAGACTCGATGTTCCAGTAGAATCAATTCATCTCCAAAGTTATCAAACTCCTGAAACCGTTCAAATTGATATGGCATTAGATGATCCTGATAACGTAAACTCTTGTATTGATTATTTCGTCAAACTCGGAAGTCCAATCGATTATAAACATAGAAGTATCGCAGAATTAATTGCCAGTATTTTACATGAACCATGTTTCAATAAGTTAAGAACTAAGGAACAATTAGGATATGTTGTTTTCTCTGGAACTAGGACTGTGAGAAACTATATGGGATTCAGAGTTCTCATTCAGTCAGAAAGATCGTCTGAATATCTCAGAAGCCGTATTGAAAACTTCTTAGTAGAGATGGATGCTAAATTCACTGAAATGACCAAAGAAGAGTTTGAAGCTCACAAGCAGACTTTAATCGACAAGAAGTTGATCAAATTGAAAAACTTGCTGGAGGAATCGTCAAGGTTCTGGAATGCCATCACTGATGGATTCGTAGATTTCAACATCAATGAGAAATTAGTTGATCAGATCAAGAATCTTTCGAAGGAGGAAGTCATAGGTTTCTACAAGGAACACATTCATCCAACTAGCTCACAAACACCAAAGTATATTTTGAATCTTAAATCTCAAAGAAGCAAATTTGTAGCATTAAAGAAGATCATTGGAGATGAAGAAGTTGTTGATATAATTGACAAGCATCAAGATGATATCGAGCAGTTGGTCAAAGAGGTCACAGCACATAAGAAAGAATCTAAAGAGTATAGTGAAGGCCTTAAAAAAGACATTAACGAAAAATTACAAGAATGGTTCCCAAGTTATGCAGATAAGACGATTGGATTCAATGATTTCAAAAAGCTCGAAATGGCAGGTCGTCCATCCCCAGTTGAGCCATTGACCAATTTTCACTATACAGAAGCCCATTTGTAATCCCCAGTTCATGGTGGCGGCGGTCCCCACTCGTAGCACCAATTAGCGATGGTCCCACGGCTAAAACACTGGGTGCTCACAAGTGGCCGCGCTTAGACTAGACTAGATAGAAATAAATACTCAACGGTGCGATTTAATCACTATGACAATGGATCTTCACAAAGTCAATGCAACTTACTTTGAAAAACTATTCAAGCAGGAATGGGAAGGTGATATAAAGGGAAAGGTGTTGTTGGTAGATCAGCATACTATGGGAATTATCTCAATTTGTTACAGTCAATCCCAATTATTACAGCAAGATATAATCTTGATCGAGATGATTGACAATTATCATCAATTGGATCAAATGAAACATTTAAATTGTATTATATATATTAAACCGGTTCCAGAATCCATAGAACTATTAACCAAAGAGATCCAAAATCCTCATTTCAATTCATATAAAGTGTACTTCAACAACATCATTAATAAATCTCAATTAGAGAGAATTGCTGAATTTGATAAATTTGAAGTGATAGATAACATAATTGAGTTATTCCAAGATTTCCTTGTTATCAATGCCAATTTGTTCAAAATTTCATCCGATTCCATTATTGATGAGACCAATAAATTAATCAGTTTATTGTTATCAATTAAGAAGTTCCCTATTATAAAATATGAAACTAACTCATTGAGTTTGAAGAAACTATCTAGTGAAGTCCTCTATCAAATCAATTCGAACTTGAACAACAATTTATTCGAGAACTTGAATTACGATACTCCACCAACTCTTGTGTTGTTTGATAGATTCAATGATCCAATCACTCCATTAATGAATCCATGGACATATCAATCTATGATCCACGAACTCATTGGAATAAATAAGAATACTATAGACATCAACGGGGAAAAGATTTTGTTAGATGATCAATATGATGACTTTTTGCAAAAATCCCTATACATGAATTACGGTGATCTTACTGAACACTTCCAGAAAAAAGTCGAAGTTTTCAAAAAAGAATCGAACGCAAACGTTCAGACCACAAATCTTGTTGAATTGAAGAAGATCTTGACTAGATTGCCTGAATTTAAGAAAAAGCTGAGCAATATCGTTAAACATTTAAATATCCTATCGGAACTCGATTCCCAAATTTCTAGACGTAATTTATGGGAGATAAGTGAATTACAACAGACTATAATTTGTAATTTAGACAACAAGACCAACATTGAAAATAGCATGATCAAAACTCTTTCAAATGACACGATAAGTTTGAATAGTAAGATTAAATTGATTCTACTTTATTCGGTGAAATTCAGTGATGAGCCAATCAGTAAATTTGTAGGCTTGTTATCAGAACCTTCCTTGGTTCAATTGAAATTATTGAACAATTTCAGTAAAACCTTTGCCAGTAAGATAAGGCCACCAAAAGAAGAAGCCGGAAATAATTTCAAAAAATTCTTCAAAAACTTCAGTAATTCAAATGAGATTGACAATGTGTATTTGCAATATAACCCTCCAATAAAGGAATTCTTGGATGAATTCATATTGAGTCAAGGGAGTGATCATAACTTGAACACTTTAGTACCCGATACGTTGACCGAATCGAATATGATTCAAGATGTTATTCTTTATTTTAAGAACGGGGTAACTTACGAGGAAGCAAGGATAGTGAAAGAATTCAATGATACCCATATGAAATATAATTTCATAATTGGAAGCGACAAGATAGTCAATAGTAATGAATGGTTAGAGGAGTTGTACAACTTTATCAATTAAAGTATTTATCAAATATCAAACATAATATACATCATGGAGCAAATTTACCATATTTTTCTTCCCATTCTAAAATCTTTACTGTCAAAGATTGCATCAATGTCAAATTTGTATCATAGCTATTGGTCAAACTAGCGTCATTTGTCATTTGGACCTTTGCGAGCTTTTCCTCTTCTAATTCCAATTGTGACCTACTCAACCACTCTAAAATAGCACTTATTCTTTTCCTGAGTTCATATATACTTGACCTGTCATTAACAAAACGGGGTTTTGAAGATTGACTCAAAAGATCCTCTTTTGTCAATCCGTTTGTGTTATTGGAATCCACTTTTTGTTTCTTGGGTTTAGGTCTAGATTCTTTACGTTTGACTCGTTTCATCGTTTTCTTTTTGGCCTCTTTCTTAATGTCAGAATTCTCTTCATCCTCTTCACCCTCGGCTTCGGCTTCTGCTCCAGCTTCTCTGTCAGCTTCACCCTCACCATCACCTTCCACCTCGTCTTCTTCATCACCAACTCCTGTTTCATTTTCATTACCATTACGTGTACGTGAATCAGATTCAACTTCAGATTTGCCGTCAATGACTTCTTTGGTAGGCTCCCTATCATCGGTTTTTGAACTAGGCTTCTTGTCCTCTTCAACAGGTTTATTTTCTTTGGCACTCTCCCTCAATGCCTTTTGAAGCTGTTCGTCATAATCATACCCTCGCCTATCCTTCCTTGTGAATTTCCTCTTTATGTGCTTTTCAGTTTCGGCCCACAATTTCTTCCTCTTTTCATTGGCTGGTTTATACAAGGTTCTTGATCTATCGTTAGTCTCATGAATTAGAATATGTAAATCCGGTTTACATAGCTCACACCAATATTTATCAGGAACATCATCATTGGTGAATAACCCAACACAATATCCATGTTGCCAAACTGAACATTTATCACATTGAATAAATAATCCTTGATCAATTTTGATTTGATATTCTTCTTCTAAAAGATTTTCAACATTTTCATTTATTGTATCCACATTCAAGTCATCGTTTCCACATACACATCTCGTTATTTCTTGTTCGTCTTCCTCATCAATTTCCTCATCTTCCTCTTCATTTACTATCTCTTGATCTGAAACTTTCGTCTCTACGTCATCTTCTGGATTTCCCAGTCGTTCGGTGTAATTTCTTCGAGTTGTTCGACGGGACATGATGAGATTAAGCTGCGCGATTGAAGGTGAGATAATGAGGAAAATATCAATCTAATTTATTGCAGCGCGGGTTCGAACATGGGCTTTGTCGTAATGTTTATTTGAGTGTGCACGACCCTGGGATTTATTATTGAAATCTTCTTTGTAAAGTTAACAACTCAAAGAGTTCGAAGTTTTTCAGGGTACTCGTCGTTACGAAGAATCTGATTGTTTAAGGATTTTATTTGTATTTTTTTTTGAAAGTTTACAAATTTATTTAATGGTTGCAAAAAGTATATTTTTCACAATGCTCAATGGGTTCAATAGAAGTCCAAGAAGTTGAAATCTTAAAAAGTATGTTTTAATACCCAAATCAGTGGTGAATTGTAATATTTGGTTAAAAACACAAGAAAAATTTTTAAACTAAATTTAATATAGTAATCTACTATGCTTATAATATCATATATGTTGCAACAGGTTTCTTCAATTTCACGAGTTGGGTCTGTATTACTCGAGAAAGAGGCTCAATTAACGTATAACTGATCGTGGTAGGCATAAATATCATTTCCAGGGCAGAAATATTATCCCGTGGCAGTAACTTTTATTCGGGTTCTGTTAGGAACGAAAGATGATTCTACTTAGGTGCTGATCAATAGCTGCGAAATAGAGATTAGATCATATGCAGAACCAGATACTATCTATATATCAACTAACTGGCCCTTTAAGAGAGTAATTTTGCAGCATCACCTAGTTATAATGCTTAGATTCGTACTATACAGGGATATCATCGCCTGGACCTTTTCTCTTTCGTTCTGTTCTTAATCTGTGAAAACCGTTGAGAAAGTGGTACACCCCGATGACACTATTAGTTAGCTCCTCGTCAGTGAACATCAATTCCATTAATCTAGTCTATTAGGAGTATTACAGGAATAATTCAATTACAATGATTTTACCCTTAAATCTTGTCGACAATTGAGGATCTGGAGGAGGCCCAATACTTTTCTTGGTGTTGGGACTCGCACATGAACATATATTGTGGGGATGAGTGATGGCTAAGAAATGTATATTACTTAAATAGGAATATTTTAATTTAACATGATACATGCAAAGAACCGTTTCTATCATAAAATCCATAATTTCTGGTGTAGGGATCTAATTTAATATAATTAACTGCTAAATCACGACACAAGTCGATCTTGTCCTGTAAATATCTATCACTAATTTCTGGATTAGTGGATTCAATCCATTTTTTGGTAGTGCTTAACATTTTCAAAAACAATTCATCTCTTTCTTTCTTCAATTTGACATATTCTGAATCTCTTTGTTTCATATAATGAACATCTTTTTCAGTTGGGACAGGGTATTCACCTGCATACTTGTCATCTCCTCCCATATAATCAGGAATCCATTCTTTATCAATGAATTTGTTTAATTCTTTAAAGTCTTTAGCAAAATTGATTTTAGATGCAACAACAGGATCTAACCAGTTCTTGATAACGTTCCAGACAGTCGAAAAGATCCAAGGAGCATTAAAGATCAAAACTTTACCTAAACATTCAGGGTAATAAGCTTCGAAAACTTCAGCTAAGAACTTGATTGCATTATAATCAGCATTTTTTAAAGAAAATCCAGTCAAATCAAATACAATTGAACAGGTATCAACTGAATCGTTGATATCTCTTAAGAATAATCTACAAGATTCAATGGTACAAACAGCAAATCTTTGAGTATCGGCTAAAGGAGATTCAGAGATCAAATGCTTCTTGGCTTTAAAGAAGAAAAGAGGATTTCTTTCTTTATCATGCCCTCTAACATAAGATTTTTGAGAAGTGTAATTCCTAATAAATCCCGGGTTTTTACCATAAATGTAAGATGGAGCATCACCTTCAGCTATCCATTCATCAGGTTTAAAGTCAGACTTTCTCCAATCCAATGCCTTAAAAAGCATTCTTATGGAATCTTCAGTTTTGAATTTTCTAGCTCTTATAAACCTCAAGATATAGTTATCATACGCATCATTTCTTGATCCTTCAAAGACTGCCAGGTGTAAATCATGAGTGTCATACTTATTCAACCCTGAGAATATTGAATGTTGAGGTGATACTTTGAATTCTTCAATGGCATAATTGGAACCTTCATATTTGGTTTTTGAACCGAATGAAGAGGTAAATGCTTTCATATCTGGTTCTTCAACATAAGTTTCAGCAGTCACAAATGAACCAATTGATTCATCATCACCATACTCCTCGTTATCACTCATATAATCTTCTGAGTTTTCGAAATTTTGCTTATAATAATTATTATAGACGTGCGCTACTTTTGGATCAATGTCAACTCCGGTGTACTTTTCAAAAGAAGAATTAGTTTGAATATATTTCATTCTTTCTGAAGTTGGAGGAGCATGAGCAACAACTTCTTCAACTTCAGTTTTTTTATTGTTTCTTCTTAATAACCCACTCTTCTTTTTTTTAGATAAGGTACTGTAACTGGAAGCACTGGTCTTGTGAGATACATGAGACGAAGTTGTACTACTTCTTGAACCAGTTTTAACCAATCCATAACTTAAAGAAGAAAACCCCGAAGCTGATAATTCAGCAGTTCTAGTTGAAGCAACAAAGCATTCTTTATATTGAATATCGTCATTTGAAATTTCAAGTGGGTACCCGAAATATTTGTAGACGTTAGCCCAAACTTGTTTGGTTATGATTTCTTGATCGGCATTGAGAGATTGAATTCTCCCAGGTCTGTAAGTAACTGAATTTTCTGATGACATTGATTACAGTTTAAAGCAATTGAATGGAGTATTTATATAAATGCCAGAAATCACACGGAAATATATTTCAGAGTTTTTCCATATGAATTTACCGTTTTTCTGCGGAGATCGCAAAGATCATGTGTGGGTATACCGATTTGCATCCCATATAATACATTTACAGATACTTAGATATATACACTTCAAGTTCTTCTCTTTCTCATTCTAGCAATTTTTCTATTAGGTCTTGCGGTGGCATTTAATGGGTTAACTCCATTCATACCACCAGGGGCCGTATTATTAAAATTCATTGCCGTAGCATTCATGCCTCCGTTATTTTGTCCCATACCTCCACCGAATCCTGGAAATTCGGGGGTGTTGGTATTACTTCTACTGATGTTACCAAAGCCAAATTGTCCTGGGGTAGCGTCTTTATTGAATCCGGCCGATGGCATAGGAATTGATGGTTTTAATGGTGTTATTCCATTAGCAAATTGAAATCCTGGATTGGCATTATTAGGATTACCAAACACATTTGCCGGATTAGCATTAGGTGTGGTTTCCTTCGAGAATGGCGTTCCACCAATAGTGGGCTTTTCAACCGCCCCAAATTGGAATGGGGAATTACCTATTGGTGCTGATGCAGCTGGTTTGTTTAACCCAAATGGAGAGGCAACTGCAGGAGCTGGCGTATTGCCGAATGATGGCATGGTCGTGGTACCAAAATTAAGCGACGGCTTCAGGGTGGCACCAAAGTTGAATGATGGACTGGAAGACTTGGGTGCTTCCTTGCCAGCACCACCAAAATTGAAAGATGGTGTTGCAGGAGCTGATGATTTGCCAAAAAGAGATGGTCCAGCAGTAGCAGCAGGTGCCGAATTTTCCTTCTTCTCCCCCGGAGCACCAAAAGAGAACCCTGATGTGGGTTTCTTGTCGCCGAATAAGGATGGAGCACCTGAGTCCTTTGTGGCACCAAAAGAGAATGTTGGAGTTGGATCTTTTTTGGCAGCGTTGGAAAAAAGACCGGAATCTTTGTTGGGATTACCGAAAGAAAACGATGGAGTGGTCTCTTTCCTATCATCACCAATCGTCGCTGCTACAGAAGATGAAGGACTTCCCTGTTTTGCAGCACCACCAAAACTGAATTTAGGAGTTTCTCCGGCCTTATCTCCAGCCACTGATGATGTAGTTGAAATACCACCAAAAAGTGGTTTGGAAGCCTGGGCCACAGGTTCAGTTGTCAGTTCTTTAGAAGCTCCGAATCCACTTGAACCCCCAAAACTAAAAGCTGGTTTATCTTTAGCTTCCGTGGTAGCGGATGTTTCTCTCTTATCTCCACCAAAAAGGCCACTGGAGTTTCCAAAACTGAAAGCTGGCTTATCTGAACTATCTGTCTTGTCGGTGTTGGTCTCTGGCTTAGCTCCAGAAGACAACTTTGGAGCTTCAGAGCTGGTCCCACCGATGCTAAAATTTGGAGTTTTTGCGTCTCTACTATCGTCCTTGTCTTTACTTGAGCCAAAACTGAACTTGGGCGCCTCTGAACCCGAAGGCTTTGGATTGAAGTTGAAAGCCACTGGTGCTGGCTTTTCGCTTTCTTTAGTTTCAGGCTCTGCTCCTCTTTTCTTTCTTCTTGGTTCATCATCATCGTCATCATCATGTTTTTGACCAAAATTAAGTTTCGGTTCTGCTGGTTTGTCTGTATTTTTATTTGCACCGAAACTGAAAGCTGGTTTCTGTGTATTAGTTGCGCCAAAGTCGGATTTCGGTGGTTCATTCTTGTCTCCTACGGTTCCACCGAGACTAAATTTGGGAGCTTCAGTTTTGACTGTATTACCGAAACTAAACTTGGGAGCTTCAGTCTTTTCACTTAAGCTGAATTTAGGAGCATCCCTCTTCTCTCCATTGCCGAAGTTAAATTTAGGAGCATCAGCCTTGTCAGTATTCCCAAAGCTAAATTTAGGAGCGTCTTTCTTTTTATCATCAAGTGGGAATCTAGGGGTTTCTGGCTTGCCTTTTTCACCAAAACTGAACTTAGGAGATTCAGTTTTCGGTTCTGGTTTTGACTCTGAAGGTTTGGTAGAAACACCGAAGTTGAAAGCTGGCTTGTCCTGAGACGCAGATTTATCAGCCACATTCAAATTACTTTCTACCAACTGGTCGTCTTCCTTCCTCTTATTGATAATATTATGCAAATCAGTCTTGTTAACCGAGAATTTGAACCCTTGACTAGGTTCCACTGATGCTTTCTTCTTAGATTGGTCATCAGAGATCTTTATTATATCTGATAATTTTTCAGTTTTTGAAACGTAATCAGGATCCAATGATATTTTTGTCTCTTGAGAAAGTTCTTTTCTACCTGGAGTGGTATTTTTGAATTGTGGTTTACTAACAGTAGCTAAATAACCGTTAAATTTGTCAGCTTTTTCATGCTTATTCTCATCAATTTCGTAAAAGAATTCACCCGAGAACACAGCACCCGAGTTCAGTTTACGCTTTTTCACATCCCGATCAGATTTCTTGATGAGGAGATCACTGTAATGCAATTTTTTTCTCAAATAACCAGGATTTTGAGTTTGGGTGGATGTCTCAACTTTATCGTTGTCTAATAAGACGGAATTAGTCTCATTAGGATTGAGAGTATACTTCAATTTCATTTGCAAGTTTCGGGACAACTCTATAGATCTTTTCAATTTCAACAATTGATATCTCTCTCTCGGGTCAAGATTTATAATTGGTGGCCTTATCAAGTTCCCATCTTCATCTTGGTAAGTAGGAGCAAACTCCAATAACCCAGAATCAGATTCCAAATCGTCCTCCACATTATCTACTAATTCAGGATTAACGTTATGTATCATTTGCATAGATTGTCGTCTGACTTCAGCCATATCCGGTATAGGTGATGTATATCTTTCAACATCTTCATCGTTTGGAATCAATGTAGCTCTGCGTTCGAGGGTGCTGGCGACCTCATCGTTTTCTTGATTGAACTTACTGAGATAGTCTGCGTAGTTATTGATAGATTTAGAATGGTCAACGGATGCTCTAGGAATTGAGGACTTGATTTGTTGAGTTTGTTGGATAGATAGTTTTCTGCGTTTATCAGATATAATATCGTCATTTGATGATGGTGGATTTACATCCTCGTATTTATCATTAAATTTGACCTGTTTGGAATTTGGTTTTCTGGTGAAAAAACTCCATATTTTCTTTAACCCATTAGATTCAGAACTTCGATCAATCGATTGAGGACTAAGTGACCTCTTTCTTGTATTGTACATTATCTAGTATGTATTGAATATTTAAAATTCTTTCAGTCGCATCTGACACGGGTGAGGGACACGACTTTGCTCGTTGCTGCAAAATAACCTATTTACATTTGGAATGTGGCCTTGTGATTATGGTGGGGAGACTGTTGAACTGATGGATCACTTCCTCCATTTTCATTGTTGAGGAAAAGCACTTGTCGATTCATGTCAAAAATAGACGATTTATCGTCCACTGGTTCGGTGGTATCGTAGTATGATAATGCCGGATTTTTCAATCCTGTGACTGGATTATCCTTAGCGACTGAGTCTATATCTTTGATAAGCTGGATCATACTGTTCTCTCCATAATTCACCCCATATGAAGCACTTAATGGGATAATACCTTGTACCCAAGCGTCGATGATTCTAGCTCTTTGCTTAGTTCCTAATCTTGAAACTGGGAATTCACCCTTTTTCATGAAGGCAACAATATCAACTACAAGGTGATGTTTACTGAAAACTGTATTGACAATAAGAGGAACCAAAGACGAGAAGTTTCTCTTTCTCTTTGACTCACACACAACAACAGTATAATCAGCACATTTGAATACGCACGATCCATTTTTGTAGATGTCAGCATGACAAGATTCAATGGTGTTTTCAATGTCAATTGGAAAATGATGTAATCCGAGTGTTTCAAACGTTTCTGATACTTTACCAAGTACGAACAAGGGTTGAAATGATGTTACTTCATTCTCACTGTTGGGTTTTGGATTATTTTTGGCAATAGTTATGTGATGTAAAAATCCCAAATCTCCAGTTCTCAAGTAAGTGACAGACGAATCACCATCCACTATTTTGCCCTTGAATTGACTCGAGGTGAAGTTATCAACAGGGCCTTTAGGTCCATTGGTGAAAGATGTCAAATTGGCTTCACTGGAAACCCATATCTCCCCGAATTCTCCTTCTTTACATAACCTGCAACTTTCGGGATTAACAATTGCGATCTCAGAACAAACTGGCACCATCCCAGAATCTTGTATATGTAACGCATTAGGATTGTCCACTTGGTTTACTATGGAAACAAATCCTTGCCTCAATGCAATTGGATCTAAATATAAATCCACCGGAGCGACAGCCATGTAGGATCTGGAAGAAATCATCGGGTTAAACCAGTGATTGTAAACTGAAGACATTGAAGCGGCACTTAATTTGGTGGGTTGGAAAACCTTAGAAATCTTCTTCAAAAAGTCAATTTCAACCCTTCCTTCAGTGCTGATCATCATATTTTTCAAGATGGAGAGATCAAATCCTTTTGGTGTGAACTTAATAGCGGCATACTTCAACATTTGTTCAGTGACGAACACATCTTTAACCTTGTACCGAGCAAGGGTTAAGAAAAATGCTAATGGATTCTCTGCATAGCTTACAGGAGAACAGAGATAAGTGGTGGTCCCCAAAAACACTCCAAGTAAAGCAGCTTGAACGAACCCGATACCCGAGCAATGACGAACACAACCAACTATTGAAGATTTAGAAGTGAGAAGACAAGTCTCTTTGAATACTTTACATATCCCCAAAATACTCTTATGATTCAATTCAGCTCCCACTCTATAATGATCAGAACTGAAATTCAACCATACTAATGCAACTGTCAGTTCATCTCTGAAATTCACTGTAGCTTGATACTTTGAAATTTTGGAATTCAATGATGCAATATTGGAAACTTTGGTAAGTTTGCTGGTATTCTTAATTTTCCATGTCTTGTAACGTTTAAGAGTCAGACGCTTCAAACTCTCTGCCACAGGACCACTTTTAAGAAACTTCTCAACTTCTTCATTGACGAGGATATCAGTAACATCAAAATCTTTTATTACTCCAAGGAAAGCAGGTAAATCTTCCCCAATTCTATTTGAGTCAAATGGAAGCATCGGAATGGGGATAATACCACACATCAAACAGGCATAAACGGCGATAATGAATTCTTCTGACAAAGAGTACATCAAAATCACGTATTTACCAGGTCTTATTTGTGCTTTTTCAATTAAATAACTAGCAACAGCGTAAACTCTTAATTCGAATTTTTTCCAAGTTAAGGGTTTCGAGCTGCTTTTTCCATGGTCAATGTTTTGGAATGCTACCGCATCACCAGATTTTGCAACTCTGAACTTCAAAATATCTACGATACTCTTGAAATCGGTCAATGGAGCTCCTGTTTTATCATCAAATGATTTCTCTTTATAAACCATCTGGCTCAATTGGGGAGTGAAATTTTCTAATGCTACGTTTCTCAATTGAGACACATACGGTGACCATATACCACCTATTAAATCTTCTCCATGAGGAATCATGGTTATGGAGTTCTTGACGAAGAACTTAACAAATTCAGCTCTCAAGTTTCCCTCTAAATATTTCTTCTTACATAACATATTAGCAATCTCCCGACCACCACTTCTCATGATCTTAGGAAGAGTATCACAGTCCACAACCAAAACACAGTATAATCTCAAACGATGACGCTTGTATAAAGTGTCGAAACATTTTTGAGCAATTGAGTTTAAAACTGGCTCGTTTAAAGGTACCGGATCATATAAAGGACCTGCCAAATCCAGTCTCGTATTTGAAGATGCTGCATCATTTCCTGCTCCTTCAATGACTTTTCGTATCACTTCTGCTTCAACTATAGCGACCGGTAGATATTCGTTTCCGATGAACACATCGAAAATGGTACAATCGTAAACTTGTCTCACCTCACTGGCCAAAGTGGCTAACAAATGAGAAGAATAATGATACCTTGTACCATTATCTACGACCAACTCCTTCCCTTGTCTTTGATGGTTTCTCTGATCGATCCAGCTTAATCGTTGACGAATTCTGTCTTCATAGAGACCCAATACATAAACTTTTCCTTGGAATGTAAAACCCAACAAACCAGTTCTTAGGAAATCCATTTCGAGTACTCCATCAGCATCTCTACATTTGGCATGGAAGATCAGTTTTGATTCTTTCAATAATCCATAAAAACCTCCTGATAAACAAGGGGAGTCAATCCAGATTTCTCCCGCTTCTCCCTTACCTACAATGATAGACAGTTCAGGGTTTACAACCGCTAAAGTGGCATCAGGTAATGGATATCCAAAAGCATCAACTCTCAAAAGGTTCAGGGAAGCATCATCGGAGGAAGAAGGGTTAACTTCTACGATTTTGATCCTGTTCCTTGACAATTCTTCTTTATCAATTAATAAAGACGACAATTCACCTTTTGTCAGGTCATTTACCAAATTACCACCTATCCAATCTCTCATAGACATCACCATACCTCCATATTCACTCAAAGTAAGCATGGGTATTACGGCATTTTCAGGTTGATTACACCCCAAGGGTCTTAAATATCTGTTCGATAAGATTTCCATGAATTCTCCATCTATTGTCAATGAGTTCACCAACACCCACTTAATGGATGATAAATCAACTTTTTGGGTCTTGGAGAAATAACGAGTAGCATTAGGAGATTGTTGATAATCATAGGCAACTCTCTTCAATCCAATGTATTCAGCCAATAATAACGAGGCTCGTACTCTGGAAATGATGTTGGCGTATAAACCCTGGATTTCCATGACTTTTTGTGGAGCCCAAACGAGAATATTTCCTGAATAAACCGTGAACAAAACACCCATAATCAAACCAATTGAAAATCTGATATCCAAAGTGGCCAATGACACCTTCCTATTTCTTCTGTATTCTTTTTCGTTTCTGACGATACCTTCAGAATTGGGTAAACTCAGTAACGAGGATGCCAATGTAGACATTTGATGAGCAATGGTTCTATGACTTAAAGCTATACCTCTAAGTTCACCTAAAGGTGATCTTGAGAACTCTACATACGCTAAATCAGCTTTGGTTCTCATATCGTCTTGTTTCTTTTGATTCGTCTTTGAAGTCCATGAAGCCAATTCAGATTTCTTTGCCGATCCAAAATCAGTGGTTCTCCATCTAGTGAGCTTAGCTGGCCATACAATCCTCAGATTGTTCCCACTGAGTCTTTCCAATTCTTTGGCAACGGCGTCCGAGTAAAGCACCAATTTTGAAGACGTTAAATTTATAATGTCGAGCACCTCGTATAACGAGACGTCTTGGTGGATAGGCACGGCAGTGACACCAGCCATGAAACAACCAAATAAGGCCACCACGAATTCAGCTACTTCTCCTTCCTTGTACAACAAAATGACGGTATCACTATTTTTCAAAGACATCTTGTGAGTAATCTCGTATGCCACTTTTGTAGCCTTCAAGTACAATTTCTCCCACGAGATGGAGGACACTTCTTTCCCCTTCAAATCTAACACCAAAAATGCATTGTCAGTCTTGTAAGTTTCCGCTCTGTTCCTCAAGATATTTAGCAAAGTATTAGTGGAGAATTTCTGGTCCGACACCGTGGCACTTGTTTGTCTGGGGTACAATGGTTTCTCTAACGAGTCAGGGTCTAGTTTTACATGGTCCAATTGTTGTTGACGAAGTTTATTGACGGACAGAATGATCTCTTCTCTTCTGTTAATATAAGTCCACTGATCTATAACTTTATTGGAAAAATCTGCCTCTAAATTCTTTAATAAAACTGCCATATCTGGAGGAAGGTCTTGGTTGATGCCACCAAATCCACTGGTAACGCCCATTCCTGGATTGTTACCTATAACTTCAGACGATGTTTTCATTCGAGAGTCTGTGGCAGAAACGGTAGCTATACTGGGAGGTAAATTTGCCTTAGAACTTGACCGGGCTCGTCCTGTCCCCGGTCCAGGTTTGGTAGACGAAGACATTAGTGAAATTCGGTGCGACCTCATCTCACATAGTGCATCTCATTTTTCAGTTTGACATGTACTTGACTCAGAGGATACGGAGTGCTCTACCGAGCAATGTGGTGGTACTACATAATTATAGAGCAGGATCTGGTATGGTGTCCAATTTTTCGGTTCGAAAAATTCCTGCTAGATCCATATTTGTCGCTAGTGACACTAAGAGAAGACCCAGATCTAAGGCTCACAAGGTCCATGTTAAAACACCTGAAAAACAAGAGGAGGAAGATCACTTGTCAAAGTGGGCAAAACAGGATAGTGAAAGGTATAGACTTGCACAAGAGCAAGAATTTAAACAAAAACTTCGAGACATCAAAAACTTGACCTCGAGTGTGCAGAGGATGATTCAAAAGAAAGACGACGAGAGGAAACAACAGGAGCTCGTTAAGAATATCCCTATGCCATCAGACATGGAACGGGAGGTCGAGACAATCCATAGATCGTTATCTGAACCTTTTGATCCTACCCAGTCATCTTTATTGACTCCTGTGATAGACTTACCTCCAGTGGTGCAGGAAAGACTTGGGCTCTCGGTGAAATTTTTGGTATCAAAAGAACACCAGAACTGGGGGTTGGTACTTGAGACCTTACGCACAGCGGGAGGTTTCAAAGACATGACGGTGGATGATGTAACGAGCTTTATACAATGCATTCCCAAACATCATATACCTGCCATCAGACCTCAAATTCGAGAAATGATGAAACAAGCCGGGAAAAAGCCCACTCCACCAATGTTGAATATATTCATCGAAAGCTTGAGTGTGGGAGGTGAGATATCGCCAAAGAACCTTCAAGTTATCGAAGGGTTTGTCAATAGAATAAAAGGTATGAGAAGCGGTAAGTTGCCCACTAGTACAATGGAACTTTTGGTCAACGTATACGGGAAAGTTGGTAGATTGGACAAGATCAATGAATTGTTAGCGGAAATGAAAACCAGAGGTGTAAAACCAAGTCCTTGGATTTATACTAATATCTTGAAGACTCTTGTATATAAACTGAGAGACCATAAACAAGCGGTATCGATATTTGATTCCATGAGTTTCTTATCCCAAGAGACCAAACCTGGAACTGAGGCTTACAAAGATGTTATTGTGTCGTACATAAACAATGATGACGTAGAAAAAGCATTGGATCTTTATCAGGAAATGCTCAAATCAAGGACCCCGGTGAACCAGGAAACATTGGTAGCTTTGGCTAGAGGATGCACATCTAGGAAGCAATTGAGATTCAAGGCATGGGAATTCATGTTTGAAATACATGACAACGGTTGGACTCCAAGTCTCGAAACTTTGGAATACATGATATATTTATCAGGAAAAGACGGTGATTTGGCACTTGCAAGAGCTTTATATAAACAATTGGCTCACCAAAATCATGTCACACCTAGATCATTCAATTTCTTAATGTTGGCATATTCCAAGACTAATTTTCAACCAAATGAGTTTCCTGCTATTACTGCA
This sequence comes from Yamadazyma diddensiae, assembly GCA_030563465.1. Classification (NCBI taxonomy): domain Eukaryota; kingdom Fungi; phylum Ascomycota; class Pichiomycetes; order Serinales; family Debaryomycetaceae; genus Yamadazyma; species Yamadazyma diddensiae. The sequence goes on from JAJMIX010000036.1 coordinate 56,056, forward strand.
CATGAAAGAGGAAGGAATTTCAGAGCCAATATCTTATCTCGTGCCGAATTAGTCACCCCCAAGGGAGAGGCAGATGTAAAGACATCAGTCCCAATGTTACCAATGACCGATCTCGCTTCAGTTAATGAAGTTTTGGCTGAATCTAGTGCTGTGTGGGCTCATGCTGTGTTGTTCAATCCTCAATACGTCTCTCCCGATGCTTACAACTCATACTTGAATATTGCAGCCATTTTCGGAACTTACGAAGACCTCTCAAAACGTTATGAACTATCAAAGTTGGCTGATGATGTTCCTACCAAAAATACCAGAATTATAATCGAAGAACCCGAACAAAAAGATTCAGTGAGAGAAGAACAAGAACATCCTTCTTCTTCTTTAGATTCCCCTTTGTTCGACAATGTCCCAGATCTCGTCAACAAGACCAATATAACCAGAACCACTTTGACTTACATGATTGCATTGAAAGGTGCCGGAAGATTGAAGAAATATGAATTCTCTCAAGAAGTATGGAAGGAAAGAGGACTTTATAGGAAATCCAAAGAGTTCAAATTGCTTCTGAGAAAGGAGAAAGATAAATTCGATTTCATGTTTGCTAATCAAATGGTTCAAAGTTTGACCCAGATGGATTTATTGGATGATGCGTTAGCCATCATCATAAGTACTGAATACCAATTCAAATGGTCCTGGGCTCAATTGAGTACGGTTTACAACGCCTGCGTTAATATCGGCCATGATAAACACTGTAGTACATTGAGGAGCATAGCTAATAGAGCACAGATTAGATTTGAAGGGAAAATCAGGAAGAAAGACTACAGGGAGTATGCTATGAAGAGAGGATACTAATAATGTAAATAGACTTGTAAATAAATAAACGAACAACCAGTAAAATGTGTTATATATACATTAAGTCTATGATAGTTTTATTTACATGATTATTTCAGGACCACAAGGGATATCATTCCTTGTTTTTTGATGATTTTTTTAATCTTATCTTTGGCAGCAAATTTCCTTATAGTTTCTTCTTCAAATAGTTTATTCAAAATCTCTTCATCTGATTGCAGAGAGAATCCTTTATCACCATTGAATACGAGTCTGGCCTTCCCATTCACAAAAATATTGTACTTGATTGAATTCATTTCGATTTTTTGTACTTGGGGATAACTTTCAAGGGTTATGGATGTCCATGGAAGACCCAATCTTGCAAGCAAAGCCTCCCATGATTCCTCTGATACCGATGGTGTAATAGGAGACATAACGATCAAAAGTTTCTTGTAAGAATCAAGTAACAATTCTTTGTTATAGGCTTCCTTACTCTTCAAGGAATTAGTGAGAGCATTGGTGAACTTCATGAGATCAGAGACAATCGTGTTGAAAGTAAATTCGACATTGACCGATTGATCAATTTTTTCAATATATTCATTGACTTCATTGAACAAGTTGACCTCATGGTCACCAAGACTTATGGATTCATAAACCATACCATTCAATGTGATGTTGTTATAGGTTTGCGATTGTTTAGAAGGGGCTTTTTGGTCGTATTCGACGACCGATTTCTCCATTGATATGACTTTACGAAGCCAACGATCAACTCCTTGAATTTGATCCTCATTCCAATTCAAAGAATCAGATATCGGTGCCTGAAAGAGAATATGGGCTCTGGTAGCATCTGCTCCATATTTTTTGACAGTCTCTTCTGGATCAACTCCATTGTATTTGGATTTAGACATCTTCTCATATGATTTATTAGGAGTTTTACCAGATTTAATAATAACAGGAGATTGAGGATTACTGTGATCAACTTCATCCGGTTTCAAGAATTTGCCGGTGTCAGGATCAGTATAGGTCAATCCCTGGACCATTCCTTGAGTCACTAGTCTTTTAATTGGTTCATTATTAAGCTCTTTGCCATCCCACAATCCAATTGACCCCAAAAACTTTGAGATGAAACGAGAGTACAATAAATGCAAAATAGCATGCTCAACACCTCCGATATACAAGTCCACAGGCATATGCTTGCTGGCTTTCTCCTTATCAAAAATCTCTGAATCGTTCTTAGAATCCAAATACCTCATAAAGTACCACGAAGAGTCCATGAAGGTGTCCATGGTGTCTGTATCTCTTTTGGCCTTGCCTCCACAAGAGGGACAGCTGGTATTAACAAAGTCTTCCAGGGTGGCAAGAGGATTCCCCTTACCAAATTCAGCTCCTTTGATTTCAGGTAATCTCACAGGTAAATCTGACTCAGGTACCGGAACCGTTCCGCAATCATCACAATATATCATTGGTATTGGTGCTCCCCAGTAACGTTGTCTAGATATGAGCCAGTCTCTGATCCTATAATTTGTCTTTGAGTTGCCGAGTCCCAATGCTTCGAGAGTCTTAGTGATTTCCGCTCCTGCTTCGGCCACTGTCATACCGGCATATCTTCCCAAAGTTTCCACTCCGTTGGATATAGTGGAGTTATCGTAAAGGACACTGTTGTCTTTTTCAGTATATGGGAGATTCCAGTCAATTGAAGGTCTTAAACTGGCCGGTCCAACGGTATACACCGGCAGGATATTAGGATTGTGAAGTTTCCAGAACTCAAAGTCTCTTTCGTCATGAGCAGGACATCCCATCACAGCACCACTACCATAAGACCCCAACACGTAGGGAGCGGCGTATATAGGTAAATCATAATCTTTGGTGATGTTATCGAATGGATCAATAGGTCTTGAAGCTTTGATATTTAAACGATATCCCTCCTTTGAGTCTGCGTCAGCAGTTTCCATGAACTCCACGAGTTTCGGGTCGATCTCAGCAGCAGCTTGTACGATTGGATGATTGAAAGACAAAGCTAAAAACTGGATACTGAAAAGGGTATCAGGTCTGGAAGTGAACACGTCAATGACGGGGAATCTGGCATCATTTGTTGCAATTTTGATCTCAGTACCTTGAGATTGACCTATCCAGTGTTTCTGCATAGATTTCACCTTGTCAGGCCACTGGTCAAGTAACTGTAAATCATCATTTAACTGATGAGCAAACTTGGTAATACCAATGAACCATTGACTCAAATTCTTCTTTTCCACTTTGGCACCAGACCTCCACGAGATCCCATTGGCATCGACCTGTTCATTGGCTAACACAGTCATATCAACCGGATCCCAATTGATTTCCGCTTCCTTCTTGTACGCTAACCCATGCTCATGTAGAAGTAAAAAAATCTTCTGGGTCCATTTATAGTACTCTGGATCACAAGTTGCAAACTCCGACTCCCAGTCGAAATCAGCCAATATGAGTTCCATCTGGGACTTCATCTTGTCAATGTTACTGTAAGTCCATACACTTGGATGAATACCTCTTTCAATGGCAGCATTTTCTGCAGGTAATCCAAAGGCGTCCCAGCCCATGGGATGTATCACCTTGTTTCCCTGGAGTCTTTTAAACCGAGATATAATATCACTTATAGCGTACACTCTGACATGTCCCATATGCAAGATACCTGAAGGGTATGGGAACATGGAAAGACTGTAGAACGAGGGGGCATTCTCGGGGACGGTGAATTTTTTGAGGTTCAAGCCCTTATTGTAGGTGATAGATTTCCATTTTTCGGTCCATTTGTTATCGAGACCTGATAGGTTTAGGCTTCTATTGAATGTACGAGTGGTACGCCAGACCTTCATTGAAATTTTTCAGTGCGGTAGAGACGTTGGAGTGAGATGTTTGGGTGTTTGGGTGTGTGGGTGTGTGGGTGTGGGTGTGTGGGTGTGGGTGTGTGGGTGTTTGGGTGTGTGGGTGATGGGCATAAGCTCCCGTTAGATAGAAGTTTCAAGGCGTCAAGTCTGGTTAGGCGCAGGTGTAGGTGCAGGGTAGGTGCAGGTGCAGATATTGGTGTTTATACGTTAAGGTTCTGGACCAGATAATCTATTATTAGCTGCACGGCAAAATCATCGTGCACAGGCATGCCTGCGATCAAGACCTAACGGATTTTTCACCGCGATGTAGGCAGTGTCGAATCGAACCGGCGTTTGTAGATCGGGGTGCAGTAACTACTGTTCCCTTATCGAACAAAACAAATACTGAGCATGCCATCCAATCTCCCATTGTCAAACTCTCCAGACAAAGTCATAGGCTTATCTGGTGCATATCTTGTCTGGGCATATACTAGAAGCCCTGGACGCGGCGTTGTTGCTGCTCCGGCATACAGACCCTAATTTGGGAAGTCTTCGAGGCGTGGGGATAACCCATATAAATGGTCCCAGGAACCCCAAAAAAAAAAAATTTAACTAATTCATCATGGACCAAAAGAGACTAAGCATACCGGGAAGATCAAGAAGTACTTCTCAAGTGGTACCGGCCGCTACCAAAGAAGATTATAAAAGACCTTATTCTTATTCAGTACTGTCAGTAAACTCCGACGATGATAATAAGCCATATGCCAATAGAAGTAGAAAGTTAAGTGATATTGATTTGGAGAATCAACTTATTCAACAAGCAGGTGGTAAAAGAGAAGATGTGATGTGTTTTTTCTTTAAATTGACTGTGTTGATGGCTTTGGTGATAGGATCTGGGGTGTTAATATTCTACGCATTATAGCGGGGACAAGAGGGGACAAAAATGTATTGAATGGGAAATGGATAAGGTAAAGGAGTATACAGAAAGTATGCGTTGTGTATGATAAGAGGTAAGTAGTGCAATAGACTTCTAGTGAAATTTGAAAGATTGTGGGTTCTAGGATCTCTTCTGATGCTATGTTCTATTCTATGAGATAAAACTGTTGTAAACTTATAGTGATCTTTGTTTTGTTGTCTTAATCTTATTTTCTCTCAAAGTACTCGATAACTGTATTGTTTGACAAGTATTGAAACTATTCCTCTTGAACATATTGGTGTATTTTGGTAGATTGTTTCATTTGACCAGACTCGTAAACATGGTTAGAAGTATTTCATTCCAGATAGTTACAGAGTAGACTCCTGATTAAAACTCTTGATCAGCAAAGAGCCAATTTTAGCCAGTAGACTTTAAAAGATGCAAATTAGATTGGTTCAACGCTTATCGAAACACAAGACTTACGAGCTACAAGAGTTCATGAGGACTAGTTTGAAAGTTGCCAGTGAGCTTTCAGTAAGGTGCATGAAAAGTACTAGTGGAACAGCGATAGAATTTTACAATTTGGGGTGGAGCCAACCGATAGAATTTTACAATTTGGTTTGGTGGAGCCAAACGATGTATGAAAAACCTTTCAGAGTTATACAAAAAGTTTGGGAGATGATTGGGTGCAAAAATCCAATCGCAGCAAATTGAAAACCGTTGCATCTAAAACCGTATCTCTGATCCTCGCGAAAAATATGCTTCAGTTAAGACACTATTCTACTCCGAATAATTCTGCTATTGCATCAAGGTTCTCTCAGATTTTACAAGAAAAACTTCAAAATGATCCATCACTTAGAAATAAATTGAATGAACAAGAAAAATTGGAATTTGAACTGAAATTTTCCCATCAATTAAATTATCTAAAACTGGAGACTCTATTGAAGTACAACAAGCACAGTAAACAACTTGCCACTGAAAAGCCATGGTCAGGAACCGAGTCAGGCCACAATACAAGTCTTAGGATGATACTTGATCTGAAACCCAAACCAAAACAGAGAAATTTAAAAGATGGTATAAGACTACTGAATGCTAAAGAACTTTCATTTGATTATAAGGAAGCTAAAGAGTCACCTGAATCGGTGGTTAAAAAACATGATGATAACTTCAGGGAGATGTATAAAGAACGATTATTGGGTCCGGCCATGCTTATTAATCCCAACAGTCCTACCACTACATTGAACATGGCGAACACCATGTCTTCTGCTAAGATCAATGCCACCATTGATTTGGCCACTGGGAGATTCAATGATGAAAATATGGCAAAAGTGAGAGGTAAACCTTTAAGCAGAGAACACTTAGCGAATGCTACTGATACAAACTATTTTGTTAATCAAATGTTGAATAAGCAAGATGTGTTACCTCCATGGGTAGAGAACCAACAGAATTTGAATTCTGATATCTCGAACTTCAGGAAGAATTTGGATACTCTGTTGGTGACTCATTGCAAGCTTCATGGGATACCCGATAGGAAACAATTGAAATCGATATTTGTTTCTAAACATAAGAATTATTGTATTGAAAAGATAAAACTTATAAATAAATCTATAAGAGATTACAATCTCCAGTCACCATCTCCAAGTTTCCACAAGATGAAATTGCTCGTAGATGAAGAACTTGAAAATTGCATTGCCAGAACCTACGACCATTTACCTCGTCTCGTGGAAGAAGCCACCAAAAACGTGGTCTACACCAACACAAACCAAGGATTTCTTAGTCTTTTCGATGAGCAGAAAGTGGTGGCTCAAAGACCAGTGGAAAAAGTCCATATGTGGGCATCCTTCAAGCAGATGTTCAAGGAACTTTAACTTTTTATGCTAATGACCTCAATAAAATTGCTAATATTACTACCAATATGATATATTTTATAGAAATTAACAATTTCATTAATTTGATAAAATTTCCTTTATCTGGATTATCTTGTGCTTCTACTAAATTCTCAAGGAAATCAACACTCATTTGATGCCTCAGAAACTGCTTTAATACCCATTTGAAACCTCTACTTCCCAATTCTTGCTTGAATGAAGAGCCCTTCTCGTACACCAAACTCATAGTTTCAGCCCATTTATCCTCTTCTAATGATACATTAAACCCGGTGGCAGTGGACGGATCATCATAGTAGTTTAAAACAGACTCGAGAGGACCTCCATTATTAGCAGCCAAAACTGGTGTTTGAAAGAGCATACTTTCCACCGGGACAATCCCAAAGTGTTCATGAGATGGTGTATACAAGAGTAAATCACTGTGTCTGATCAAAGCATTCTTAACCGAACTTTTGATAGAAGGAAGGAAAAGAATATCGGTGTTGGGAGGACTAATTATCAATTTTCCTCTAATGGTACTACTCTTTAAATCCAAGGACTTGGCTAATGCTTCAAGCTCGTTAAGGTACTCGACGTTTTCCCTAACTCTAGCATCAAATCCACCAGCTATAATGAGTTTTGGAATTTCAGCAGATTTGAGACCGTTTCTAAACAATTTAAACGCTTTGATTGCCAAGCCAATATTTTTCTTGCGTTCAAATCGGTTAATGGAGACAAAGAACCTTTGGTGTTTAAGGAAATCCGTAATTTCCTTCTCGGCCACTTCATCATCACTGGTTTCTACCACTGCCTGGTCTATATCAACACATGGATATATGACGTTCGGATCTGTATTTATATTGAAAGTGTGGTGGAAAACCGATTTGGTGAAATTAGAATTCACAACAATTCTGTCACTTAATCCAGTGGTGTATTCTTCAATATAGTCAAACGGTTTCCTGTATAACTTCTTCAAGGTCCCAGCAGGTTTTGATAAAAGCTGGTCGGGAAAATGGCAATAAAATAAGATTCTGGCATCGGGTCTTTTGAACAATACTAATATAGGAATACAGAAGGAAAGCTGATCAATAATGAAATAGTCGAAATCCAAAATTTCTCTCGTACTCACCAACTTCAACACGAGATAGAATTGTCTTAAAATAGCACAAAGGATATGGAATTTTTTCATCATGTTGGTAGGTAAGAAATCTCCATATACTTGAACATTGAGGAACCCATTTGACACTTCTTCAAAGCAGTGAGTTTTGTCACAATGGGAAGTGAAAATTTTAACTGTTTCTCCGAGTTCCACGAGCCCTACGGCAGCATCCACCACGAGCCTTTCGGCACCTCCAATCCCCAAATCGGGGTGTATGAATGCAATCTTCTTGGTGGACATGGTGTAATTTTTCAACGCGAACACTGCGATATGGTATACTGCGAGGTGGTACCGTGGGTTAGCGAGACCACTGGTTATAGGAGTAGAAAAGATATGTTTCGTGTTAGGAAGAGGTTAAGCGGCCAATATTTGAGCTTTTGTGTTGAAGCTCAGTCAAGCTTGGTGAGATTGGCCAGAGCCACATGCGGTATAAGATGGCTATTTGCAGCCAATCGGCCTAGGTGCGTATACACAGGCCTAACTCCATCCACCACTTAAATGAGGATAACTCTCAGATTGGTCTGTTTGTTAATGCTACATATCTGCATTATAATGCCTTGTATTAATAAATATATACAGTTATATTTCCATAACCTTCTTTTGTTGCTCTTCTCTTTCCAATTTCCGCTTAAGCTTTTCAGCTTTTCTATCAAATTTTGTATCGTTTGGATTAAAACCAGCTTCCTCACTTCCCCAGACTGCCCATTCTGGAGTTTCTTTAACGTAATCCATATCTTGGAATTCTTCTCCACTTTCAAGAAGTTCAAAGAAACGAGGATAGTCTATATGAGTGTGCCATTTGTTATTGATCTTGAATTTACTGTGAGCTATTAAAATACAACAAGAATGTGCATGCTCTGCAGCTATTTGATAATCATGACCTCTGGATTGTAATTCTGATGATAACAGCTCTACAAACTTCTTACATTCCTCATAGAATGGGATGTTTTGCATAGTTAATGGATTACCATTTCCATTGGATGAACCACAGAAGGTTGCACCCTTCACTTCTATTTGTGAAGGTTGAGCTCTCACTACCATATCGGCATAACCTTTAATTTCATCCATATTAAACCCTTTAACCAAGGTCAATCTAAAAACAGTACGTTGATGACTTTGTACAGTTCGTAAGATATCTAAACAAGACATAAGTCTTTCCCAAAAATCAGAGTTCAAAGGCCTGTCAATCTTTCTCAAATCTGTTCTAGTTGGCGCATCTATACTAACGTATAATTGTGTAACTTTCTTCAATTTAGCAAGTTGATCAGGATGTTGAGCATTACAAACTAAGAAAGAAGATATGTGTTGTTCATGTAACATTTCTGTGAATTCATTGATGTATGGGTAGAAAATCGGTTCACCCACCAAGGATAAAGCGCAATGTCTAACTTGGAAAGCTTCTTGAAATCTATCCATTTGAATACCAGGAACACCTCTCATTTGTTTAATCTTTTGATAATGTCCTTGTAATGCTCCTTCAAACACTTTTTCAGGTGGATCTAATACCCATCTCCAGTTCAGTTTAGCCACGGGATTAGTTCCGTGTCTCCAACAGAAAACACATTTGTTGGAGCAGGCAAGTGATGGAGTAGTTTCCATACAAAGATGGGATTTAATCCCATAAAATGCAAACTTATAACATGAACCTCTACCTCTCAAGGCACTCTTGGTCCATCTACATATTTTAACACCTGAATGAGATCCTACAATAGTATAACCTTGTTTGGTGAGAGATTTATAGGTTGGAGAATTCTTAGCTACCATTTCCTTGGTGTCGTTGGATGCTGAAGTTATGATACCTTCCTTTCGAATGATATCTCCCATATCTTCTACATCTACTAAAGTATCATCAGTTTCATCACTTACTTCCTCTTTATCACTATCTTCAACGTCGTCTCCGAGGTAAAATGGTTCATTATCATTCAACAAGGTAGCGAAGTTTTGGATCCATTCATGGGCTTTAGGTTCTCCTTCATATTTCATACACACTTCACCTCTTGGGAAGATTCTTCTTCCTCCCAATTTGGCTAACCATTTATCTGCCAATTTAGATTGATAACAGAATTTTTCACCAGCCCATGATTCAGAATCACCTAAACCAAGCACTGCAAATCCCAATAAAGATTGCAAAGGGTATTTATCGACTCTGAAATCCTGGTAAGTTTCCTTCAAATGCTCGAGGAAATAATCTATTGGAGAATCAGTTTCATATGATGGTAATACCATTAAATAGATGTTCTTATGATCATTGGTTGGGGTCTTGAGGAAGTATTCTTCGAGATCATCAACATCGTCATCAAGAGAGAGAAGTTTGGGGGTAAGTTCAAGACCTAAATTTGAAAGCTTTTTGTGCAATGAGGTTGCAACTCTTTGAGATGAGCCGGTCAAGGTGGTATAAAAGATGTAAATTTGAGATTGAGTAAGATGAACTGAAGATGTCATTATTGGTTCAGATGATTTTTGAGACGGTTTGGATGCTTTAAAGATCTTGGGATTCTTGGAACGACGTATCTTACGTTTAGGTAAAGGTACTGATTTAGGGATTTGACTAGTGGACTCTGGGGTAAAAGTAGTGGATGTGAAGTCGATGGCATAGACTTTCTTTGAAGCCTTTGAAGTTTGTGAATTTGAAGCGGGAGATTTAGTGTTGTGGAATGCATAAAGACATAAACCTGCAATTACAATGGAGATTCTACCACCTACTAAGACGTAGGCGATAATTAAACAAATTGACAGGGCAGAAATCATACTGAAAATTTTTTCAATGAGGTGCGGAGTTGTGTTAGGGCCAGGCTGGCCCCAGACTGCCACAGGCTCGCGGGAATTACCACGTAAAATGGCCATTGACAAGTTTCGCAGCATCACCTCCATCATTTCGCAGCAAATGATAACTTTCCGCACTCTGGTTCAATTCGCACTCAGGCTTCCAATTCTCACAGGAGAATGTCCAATAGATCGTCTGTCGTAACTTTAGATAGTGTAAATTCTCTTGCTAATTACGACACAAAACCTATTGTCTGGAAGGATTTAGGAGTTTATTTGGATAAAAAACTCAAAGTAGAGCCTAACCCCAATACTCACTTCCAAGGTCCTTCTCGGTTATCCGAAGTTATCAAATACAAAATCTGCAAAAACTGTCAAAGACCAATAGGACTTGATAGTTTAGCATCCCATTATAACAAGTGTTCAGAAATGAGAACCAAAAGAAAAGTCGAAGATGATGATGTCCCCATGAAGAAGAAGAAGTCAAAGATGATGGAGGAGCCAAGCTCAGTTGATTCTTCTCGTAATAATACTCCACAACCGGGTAATTCTACACAAATCAGTGCTATCACGGGGAAGCCAAAGAAGAAGTATAAGAAATCGCAAACTCAAAAGGAGAAGGAAGCAGCCAACGCGGCGGCGGCAGCAGCAGCAGCGGCAGCAGCTCAAGAGACCGGTGAACGCAAGAAGAAAAAACAAACAAAGGGCACCAAGCCAGGCTCCAAACATAAAGGGCCCGTGGATGTTGAAAAACAGTGTGGTGTCCCATTGCCTAATGGAGGTTTTTGTGCCAGATCTTTGACTTGTAAGACCCATTCAATGGGGGCCAAAAGAATGGTTCCTGGTAGGAGTGCACCATACGATATCTTATTACAACAATATCAAAAGAGGAATCAAGCTAAGTTGGCTGCCAATAACGCTTTGGCCCTTCAAAAGAAGGAAAATGATGAATTAAATGCTGCTCACGCTGATTCAGATGCCAATGCTTCGAGAATCTTGGATCCTGATGATGAAACTTACTTGGTGTTAGAGGGATTGAGCAAGAACCAGCCTATTCCTTTGGAAAGAAAGGTCATATTACCTGTACGTAATCGTCATAAATTTCTTTATATGAGGGAAAGTTATGCAAATGCCTTGATTATAAATTCTGGTGCTAGCTCTCAACAGAGTCAAACACAATCTAATGAACAAACCTTGGCCAATCAAGCTATTTCAGGTTCAATTGGTGGGTTACAAGGTAGATGTGCATTGGTGAATGTCGATTCGAAGAAGGTTGAAAACGATTCTGTTACTCAGAATGCGGCCAATATCACTGGAGAAATGTATCAAGTTAGAGCTCCATCCAAAGAGATTATGGTTACAGCTCAACACAATGCTATGCAACAGCAGTACTTCCAACAACAAGTGTTGAAAATGCAACAACAGCAAATGATGATGTTGAAGCAGAGACAACAAAGGGCTCAAGGGCAGCTGCAAGCTCCAGCGCAAGTCCAAGCCCAGAGGTAATAGATCCAGATGTGATAATGGTGGAGGGAAAGTAGATGTATTTTGTTCTTTTATGTATTAATAAATGATAAGATTATTTAGGCCATTTGGATTTATTTTTAATAATCCATGGATGAGATGCAATGGAATCTAATGAGAACCTTTTACTATCATCTAATTTTAGTAGACTTAGTATCAAATTCTTAGCATCAGGATCTATATAATCAGGAAATTTGATATCTAATCTGGCGATTCTTTTGTAGGTGACATTTTTATCATCAGCTTCAAATGGGGGCGTACCTACAAGAAATTCATATATTAATACCCCCAAAGACCACACATCACTACGGTGATCATAAGGCTGACCTGTTACCATCTCAGGAGATAAGTAATCCAAGGTACCACACATAGTTGATCTCTTGACATTATTTGCATTAATTGACCAACCAAAATCACTTAATTTAAGATTATGATTGAAATCTACCAAGATATTTTCTGGTTTAAGATCTCGGTGTATGATACCATTTGAATGAAGAAATGATAATGCTGAAGCGATTTGATAAGTATACTGGCTCGCCCTTGTGTTTGTGAATCTTCGTTCTTTTTTTAAATGATGATATAACTCCCCGTAAATCGTATACTCAATTACCAAATATACGTTTTTGGAATCTGAAAAATAGGTGTAGAGTTTCAATATATTGGGGTGATTTATTGATGCCTGAATTTCAATTTCTCGTTGAAGATTGGTTTCTAAACGAAGGCTCTTTAGCTGTGATAGACTCATCACTTTAATGGCACAAATGAGTCCCAGAGGTTTATGCCTGGCACAATAAACACGGCCTAATTTGCCTCTTCCCAAAGTTTTGCCAATTTCGAACTGTGAAAGGGTGGGTTTTTCTTTCAATTTTGATAAGTTGGAGTTATGTAGAAATTTGTTGGTTTGAGGTTGAAGTTTGGTAGAAAATTTGGGTGTAGTTTGGGTTATAGATGAGGTATTTGAACGGGAATTTTTGGACGAGATTCGTTTGGGAGTGATTCTTGACGTATTCTTATATATTGGAGCCGGTTTATGTGTGTTTGTGGAGTCATTCAATGGTCTGAGCGATTTGCGTATCATGATGCGGTAGGTAGAAAGTAAACATGAGTCGCGACGATGATTTGCAGCTATATCTGGTGTCTGGGCCTTTGTCTCAGGGCCTTGGTTTCATTGAGTGGGTTTGGGCATTTCAATCAGTTGAGATGAATGACTTTGGCCGGTTCAGGAATCTGGTGTATGTGAATACTGACTGGTTGTATATGCTACAAAGAGGCTTGGCGAGATAAGCTGTAAAACTCAGCGTATCAGGTATGGTTGAACTGCAAAATAGTGAAAAGAACAAGAAAAACCGGTTTGAGGCAGAACAAGAAAATATGTGAAACAGGCAAGAATAAGACATGTACATGGCCAGATTAGGTTCTTGAATTTTGCAGCAATCAAACGGTGAGATCCAAAACTAGCTGGTGAGATATAAGGGCTTTAGAGGTGAGAGCGACATAACTTAGTCATGAGAGTCGTCAAAGATGCTTCGAAGAGATGTTTACCCTTGACGTGCTTCCTTTAGCAATCTGCACTACCACTAAGTTGCTGGTGAAGGCTGGCGCTGAGAGCTCTGCTCAGCATAACATCGGAAATTCTTTTTTCCGCCTCAAAATACTTCAACCTGCACTCCGACTAACCGGTATGGTTCCCGTCTAGTGACGGCCGAGTCCACCCTCTGCAGGCGAAGAGATGAAAACGAAACTATTTGGACATAGATATCTGTAAACACAGCTCATCACCATCGCTCTATCCATATTGCCATCAAAGCGGGTCAATAGCTCTATATATAAACACATAAGAGATTGCTGTAACTCGCAAACATTATGAAAGTCCTACGTTCTATCAAGATTTGCGCTTATGTACATATCAAATATATCACGGTACAGTAACACAACCAGCTTTGAGACAAAAACACGTATTTATATCCATAGCCCTGTACACCATTCCAATAAATTCCGTGTTTATCCTAACAAAAACATTGTATGATTCTCGTGTAACAGACGATCAGACAGGAAAAAAGATACCCTGCATATAGAGCCATGCGATGTCTAAGTTCAGCCGGGTTGTAAGCTGTTCCTAGGTGGCTATAAGATGGCAGGGACAAGAAATTTAACAGTAAACAGGGTCACGAAAACCATTGGATTGAATCACCAAGTAATGTGAAATTGCAAATCAAAAATATATCCGGATAAGGGTTCCCAGATAAAACAATGGTGTAGACAGGCAATTGAACACTGAGGCAAACGCTGCAGGAAATGCGTCTCAAACGGGAAATGCCTCAGCCGTGTATAAGGATTTGAGCCCGCCACATCAAGGATTAGCCATTTTAATGTGTCACGGAAGGGATTGACAGCAATACAAGTGGTGCCATAGATTTGTGGTGGTAACAGCATAAAAACAGGATTACAATTGATACAATAAATAAATGGCTGCAATCGTCAGAATAACCTGTAAAAAAAGAGTGACACCTGCATAACACGGTTTTTTTTCCTTACGTTATTTATTTACTAATTAGGTGTTATTGTCTTATGTGACTGACAACCGAAAAAAAAATATATAAATAAATGGTATCCCCTAACAATAATTTTTTCTCTTATCTATTTTATAATTATAATGGGAATTAAATCACAATTAAAGAGAGCTTCAAGAGCTTTCTCCAGTGACGATAAAGAACAAATCGCTAAAGATATTGAATCCAAGGACACCAAAAAGGAATCCAAGGAATCTAAGAAGGAATCTAAGAAGGAATCCAAAGAGGATGCTAAAGAAGAAGTAGCCGATAAGGAACCAGAAACTGAAGCTACTGAAGCAGAAGCTACTGAAGGTGAAGCCACCGAAGCTAAGGCTACTGAAACCGAAGCTACTGAGGAAGCTACTGAACCAGCTGAAACCGAAGCTGAGGCTACTGGAACCGAAGCCGCTAAACCAGCTGAAGCTGAAGCTTCTGAAGAAACTCCAGTTGAACAAGCCAAAGAAGCGGTTGCTGATGCTGAAGATAAGGCAAAAGAAACCGCCACTGAAACTGAAGATAAAGCTAAGGAAACTGCTGCTGAAGCTGAAGATAAAGCTGAAGAAGCCAAGAAAGAAGTTGATGCTTCATCTAAGAAGGTTGAGAAAGAAGTCAAGAAAGATAAATTTTTCAAGAGATTTGTCAACAGATTCAAAAAGTCTGAAACCAACAAGGCTTAAATAATTGTGTAGTATGTTTAATAATTAATAATTAATTGGAGTAGTAGTCAAGTTTGAAGCTCTCGGGTGAAACCACTAGGCTCCCACCTCACTCTCACCGCTGCCATCTCAATTGTTTTCGCAGCAATACAATCGGCGTATCTTATGCCTAATTGCTGGATAAAGTATATAAGATCTTACTCTATGTATATGTTCGGTCCATTCCAGAACGTCACCACAGGACGCCACCCCAACACACCCGTACAGCTGGTGTCTGGGCCTTTCCCACCCCCATCTCTATTGTAAATGTCCCACCTCCAGCCGCCCGGCGTGCACCACTCACCCCTGCCCATTTCTTTTTCTGCGATCCACAAAAAATCATCATTTTTTATCATGGACTTAAGAGTTGGTAAAAAGTATAGAATCGGTAGAAAAATCGGTAGTGGTTCATTTGGTGATATTTACCTTGGAACAAACATCATTCTGGGTGAAGAAGTAGCCATCAAATTAGAAAACACAAAGGCAAAACATCCTCAGTTAGAATATGAAGCTAAAGTTATCAAAGCTCTCAGTGGTGGTGTAGGTATCCCATTTGTTAGATGGTATGGAACTGAATGTGATTATAATGCCATGGTGATTGATTTACTTGGGCCTTCATTAGAAGATTTATTTAATTATTGTAATCGGAAATTTACCTTTAAAACGGTTCTTCTTTTGGCAGATCAGTTGATTTGTAGAATCGAATATATTCATGCAAGATGTTTTATTCATAGAGATATAAAGCCTGATAATTTCTTGATGGGGATTGGAAGAAGAGGATCTCAAGTTAATGTCATTGATTTTGGTTTGGCTAAAAAATACAGAGATCCAAGGACCCATTTACACATCCCGTACAGGGAGAATAAAAATTTAACTGGGACTGCAAGATATGCATCGGTTAATACTCATTTGGGGATTGAACAACTGAGAAGAGATGATTTAGAAAGTTTGGGGTATGTACTTATCTATTTTTGTAGAGGTTCATTGCCATGGCAAGGATTAAAAGCTGCCACTAAAAGGCAAAAATATGATCGAATTATGGAAAAGAAAATGACAACTCCAAATGATATCTTAACTAAGGGTTTACCAAAAGAATTTTTGGATTATATGAACTATATTAAATCTTTAAGATTTGAAGATAAACCTGATTATCCATTTTTAAGGAAATTATTTAGAGATTTGTTTAAGAGAGAAAATTACAGATATGATTATGTGTTTGATTGGACTTTATATAAATTCCAACAGGAAAAGCAAAGAGAGCAAAAAACTATTGATCCTAATGCTGCTAATGATAATGATGAAAACAAGCCAAAGGATCAACCTCAACTGCAAATTCCTTTGCTTCAACAACAACAACAACAACAACAACAACAGGTTCCTCCACAACCACAACAATCTCAACCACAACCTCCAAAACAAATCGATCCACTTCCTGTTGATCAATTACAACAACAACAGATGTATTCAAATGCAAATGTCAAAAAGAATAAAGTGAAACAGAATCCTAATTGGTTATGAGTAAATTTTCCGAGTCATTTGGTGTATATTTTATTTTATATGGTGGTTCTCATGCATAATGATATAATCTAGTCTAATCTACGTTATCAATTATCTCTAATCTACATTGTCAAATTTAGCTTCTTTCTTGTCTCCAATTAGTAAATCATCTTTTTTCTTCTCTTCACTGGCACCCACATTATATGAAGCTTTCAAAAACTTGAAAACGTTGAATTCCAGATCTTCATTCTTCAAATTGTCAATGAATCCAAAGAATCCATAAAATGAGTTCTCTCTATGTTCTTCATTATAAATCTTATCGTAAATAAATTTCATCTTAAATTCGTCCATTTCTTTTTGATATCTACCAAAATCAATGGTGTTATAACCAAACTTTATCAATTGATTATTATAAGTTTCATAAACAGGAGCTTCTAAAAGTAATCCTAAAGCAGGAGCCTTTGGAATATTGATTCTATTAGAAGAGAATGTCTCATTTATACGGGATACTGGACATCCACTTCTAACCATAAGCACTGACATGGCGATCATTTTTCTAATTTGATGTAACATGAATGATTGTCCATGTATTTTAATCGATACCCATTCTGTGTTATTGATAACAAATGGGTCACTGACTTTGAGCCATTTCATGTATCTTCTTGCACTTGGATCCTTGAATGTCTTACCAACGGTATAATTATGGAAATTATGAGATCCTTCGAATTGTTTCAAAGCTTCACGGAAAGTATCTAATCGTTCTTTGGAAACTTTATAAGCTCTTCTTCTTTCATTTTCAGAGGCTTTGACGGTCTTTACCTTGATTCCAAAATCGGTGATTTTCCCATCTTCAGTGTATAATTTCTGTTTTTGAGCTGGCTCTTCAACGTCGTCTTCGGGAATATCTTCTGCCTCAGAGAGTCCAACTTCCAGTTTGACTTTGTTGACAACTTCAATGGTTTCTTTCCACCATTGTTCACCTTCAACATCATCTCTGTAAAAGCCCGGATTAGATTCTCTTTCTTGCTTCAATTGTTCACTTAAAATGGTACTAGGTTTTGGAGGTAAGAAACTGTAAGTTGGTAATAAATACTCGTAGACTCTAGAAGAACACATTTTTCTACAATCAAAAGATTTGTTAGTCCTTTCAATACCCCAAAATCTAATCTGATCTGGTAAATGGCTATTGATTTGTTCCATAACATCTTCATCTTCAATGATCAACTTACATGAAATGACATTCCCAGCAGCATGAACTCCCTTGTCAGTTCTAGCAGCTCTCATAAAACCGTTTTTCTTCAAATCTTTAGAATTCTCCTGCGATATGGCCCCAGCTTTCACCATAGCATTGAAGATTTCTCCTTCAATAGTTCTTACATCTGGATTGTTTTGAATTTGCATTCCATTGTACCCGGTACCACAGTACCCAATCATACAAGCAACTTTTCTTTTGGGTCTACGTTCACTTTTAATTACATTCCCCTCGGCATCTCTCAATGGTTGGTAACTAAACCAGTTAGTATGGTGTAATTGTGAAAAATGTATAGTTAAACTTACCTACTTGTTATCTTCTCGTTGATCGATCTTTTGTCTCTTGCTCTGAGGTTCTTCTGGTGCTGAACCAGTCTTATCGACTTTGTCTGGATTAACTTGGTTATCCACTTCAACATGCTGCATTTTTGTTGCAAAATATTTTTTTTCTCATCGCATCTCATCGCATCGAATATTTCACTAATGAGACCATTAACGGAGGAAGAGACAAAAGTTGTGTTTGAAAAACTTGCAAACTATATAGGGAGAAACATTTCTTTCCTTATTGATAATGAAACTGCTCCTCACGTTTTCAGATTACAAAAAGATAGAGTATATTATGTTTCTGAACAAATTGCAAATTTCGCTACCTCAGTATCAAGAAAACAGCTTATGTCTTTAGGGACATGTTTTGGTAAATTTACAAAGACTGGTAAATTCAAATTACATATCACCAGTTTACCATACTTGGCCCAATATGCTAAATATAAAATTTGGATTAAACAAAATGGAGAAATGCCATTTTTGTACGGGAATCATGTGTTAAAAGCTCATATAGGAAGAATGTCTGAAGATATACCAGAACACGCAGGAGTGATTGTATATTCAATGCATGATATTCCTTTAGGATTTGGAGTCAGTGGGAAATCTACCACCGAAACCCGTGGATTACCACCTACTGGTATAGTTGCATTTAGACAAGCTGATATTGGTGAATATTTAAGAGATGAGGATACATTATTTACATAGACGATTGGTTTAAACGAAAATACATGAATTTTTAGCTATTCTCTATTTACATATTAAATTTATTTACCTTAGAATCCCATGGTGACATGTTTTAATAAAAGTCCTGGGTTTCCACCACTGTTTGTGAATTGTAAATCAGATATTTGTGATAAACCATATTCAATGTCACGATCGTCTTCTTTATACATGTAGTTTCTTATAAACAAAACTCCCGAATCGTGATAGAATTGACATAACCCTTTAACGTTTTCCTTGGGCAAATATTCAACATGGAATGGTTTAACACCATCAAGACTTTGAATAATCTTGGTATCCAAAGTTTTGTGTTGATATGGATCGTAGTCCTTTAATCCAAGACCAATTGAGAGATTATCATGTTTACCAATATCATTGGACTCACTTAACAAGATTCCACCCTTGTGGAATTTTTTGGTTCCACTGACAAAGTCGAGAATGAACTTACCGAGTTCAAATTGTGATACGTGAATTGGTTCAAACTCTGGAGTTTTATACTTAGTCAATGGATGAGTAGTCACAGCATTGAAGTTATCCACCGACAAGATAACTGGGAATTTCTTTGAATGGTGTTGTAATTCTTTGATGAAAAACTCAAAAGCTGAAGTACTCAGAGACTTACCAAAATCATGACAGTTTACCAAGTATTCGTACAAGTTATTCTTACCAGCCACGTATTTGTATTGAGTCTTATTGGTGGTAAAGTTGGTGGATTGAGACAATGGCATTTTTTGTAAAACTTCTTTATTGGCTTCTCTGATCTTCACAATCCATCTCTTGGTAAGCATGGGTTGTTGATAAAGTCCCATTTTCTTGTTCAAAAGATAATCACTAGTACCTTCACCGATTCTCTCTGCGTGATCTAAATGAAGGAAAACTGCATCCCCTTTAGTTTTATCATCGATTAATGCTTGTGCTTGGGTAATTAAAGTAGATTTCCCAATTCTGTGGTCTCCCAATAACAAGAATCTGTTATTTTTTGATGAAGATTTGATGTTTTCTATAAAAGTTTCATTCAAATTGACCAAGTTTCGACTTATAAGCAGTATTGGATTTCTGAAAAGTTCGTGATGTTGGTATTTCTTGAAACTACCCAATGTTGATAATTTGGATTCTGTGGAAGGGGAATATTTAACGATTTCACCCAAGGAAAGGTTTTTATTGGATAAAGTATCTAAAGGTACTTCTGGAGCATTTTTTTCGAATCCTAAAGATCTGACAGCGTCTCTGAAACCTAAATGGGTCATACCACCTTTCTTAGCTCTTGGTTCATTATTTGATTGTTTCGTTTTGAAACCTTGTTTTACTTTAGATTTCCCACCTAATGGTTTTTTGGGTTGAACTTTAGCCAAACGGACCAAAGTGGTGTGGATACTTCTTGCTTGTGTAGAGTTCAAACCACCGTTCATTGATAGAAAATTTTTCAGTTTCGCGGAGTGTATAAGAGGTGAGAGTGGGACGAAGAGGACTTGGTGCGAGGTGGTGCGGTGGGACGGGGTGGGATGAGAGTGGTGCGAGAGTGGTGCGAGAGTGGTGCGAGGTGGGACGGTTGATGTTGGGCGCCATGTAACATTGCAACTGTACTTTAGAACACTTTTCCGTGCAACCAGGGTATTATATTCTTTCTGACGATATAGAAATGATATCAGAGATCCAATTAGAAATCCCCCAGTACCAGCACCTGGAACTTAGCATCTTTTCCCACAGGACTATTGGCAGTCCCAGCAAGTTTTCGCAGCCGAAAAATGAAACCTCACACATTCACCTCTCGCAGCCATCAAGAGAAAATTTTTCACATATAAAATGTCATGAATTGTACTAAAATTAATTTTTTAAGACTTTATGCTACAAAAACTTCAAATAAACCATTGAAAAACCCAATTTTTCAATTCGGGAATTTTTCAAAGTTATCAGTCCCCACCAATAAGGACATTGATCAAAGTTCAAAAGAAGTGAAAAATATCACCGATTTCAATGAACTTAAGGTATTCCCCAGTGTTAGGGTGGCGATGATGGAAGAAATTCGAAATGCTTATAATTTCAAAAATACATACCTTAAATCTAAGGAAGAGGTTGTCATTAAACCCACCCCCATTCAGGTTGCTAGTATCAGAAAGATCAATCGATCTAGGGCCGTGAAAAAGCCAAAGGAAGACGGGAAAGAAATTTTTCAAGAATTGGTTGAAAACATGAACAACAAGCTCAAAGTGTTCACAATGGCTGCAGAAACTGGTTCAGGAAAAACCTGGGCTTATTTATCGGTTATATTGAGTAAATTGAAGGAAGATGACTTGAATATGTTCAACAAGAGCCGTAAATTGTACGACCTGTCAAGATCGCTTTCGATGGTCCGTAGTGTGATTCTTCTTCCTACCAATGAGTTGGTGGACCAGGTATCACGAACTTTGACCACTGCTAATGAAATGGCTTTAGATACTTCTCGTATTCCTAGTCATATTGTTAATGATAAGAAATACGGTGATTTTTTGGCTATGGAGCAGGAGAAGGGAATGAACTTAAATATTCTCAAATGGGGTGCTGGAGAACCGGCTTCCAAGTATTTTGGAGCTTTGAGGGAGAAGACAGTCGATATCTTGATTACTACTCCAACAAAGCTTCAATCTTTAGGGAAGCAGCACACAGATCAAAATCCTTTCAGATACTTGTATAATGTGCAATATTGTGTTGTAGACGAGGCCGATACCTTGTTTGATCCATCATGGGTCAATGATACTACCTCTATTATCAACAAATTCAGTAAGTGTAAAGATTTGATTTTGTGTTCTGCTACAATGCCGAAAAGATTTGTTAAAACGGTTGAAAAATACTTCAGCTCACTGGCAATCAACGTTATAACCCCGGCATTACACAAGGTTCCAAAACAAGTTCACGTAAAGGTTATCGATGCAGAATTGAGTCCTTTCAATGGTAGTAAAACGAGATGTTTGGCCCAAGCTTTATATGCGATCCAAAAAGATGGCAGTGAACAAGGACAAGTCAAACGGATCATTGTTTTTGTAAACCATAAGAAAGATGTCATGCCATTGGTAAGTGTTTTACAAACCAAGTATCATCAAGATCCAGAGAATTTAGTGGGATTGAGTGGGGATGATTCACCAACCGAACGGAGTGACAAGATCAAACCATTCATTTCCAGTCCTGAAATCTTGAATGATCCTAACGAAACTAAAATCAAGGTATTGGTCACCACTGATTTGTTCGCTAGAGGAGTGAATTTCCAAGGTGTTAAGAATGTGATTTTGATGGATTTCCCTAACAATAGTGTGGATTTGATTCACAGAATGGGAAGAACTGGCCGCATGAAACAGAGTGGTAGAGTGTTTATCATAACTGATAAGAAGTCCCGTAAGTCTTGGATTAAAAGTTTACCTAATGCAACCAAGCAAGGAATTAGAATCGGTTAAAGTACGTATACAATGATGATTTTAAGTTTTTTTCAGACGTTAGACTTCTGAAACTTATTGAAGAGAACGACTTAGAGACTGAGATACTAACTAAAGTGGAATATGAGACAGAGAGTTGAATATGAGACAGTAATGAATTAATGACTTTTAACAGGTATGTAATTAACCAAAAGTTGTAATGATGAAATTTTAATTTTTTTTTATGAACGTTTGACTTCCGAAAAAATTATGTCGATAAATGCCTATCTGATGCAACTATTTTTGCAATCGCGAGTACTAACAATTTTAGAGCAATATCATGTAAATAGAAATAAACAAACTTGTATAAATATCGATGAATCAACTATATCAATGTATTTATATTCTTTGTATATTCTTCTAATATTCACTATATCTATAGTTATTGATTCTGTAACCGCTAAGATCACACGGCGAATTCCAGGGTGCACGACTGCCCCGATTGACTATTTCCTAATCTAGCATGTCCTTGCGATGGAGGATAACCTTTTAAACCCCAACTTTGTCCCTTGATCCTCAAAATTAACCAAATTAATTGGTATGATTATTAATTTTTATCGTATAACTTAAATTTAAAATGTCAGAAGAAGTTTGTGAAGCTCCCAGTAAAAAACCCAATCTGTCCCAAATCAGAATTTTGAACATTTCTGATTGTGAAAAAGCTGCTAAATGTTTATTACAAGCATTTAGAAATGATGATTTAGCAAAATTACTTGTAAATCATATAAATGATGAACAACATAGAAAATATTGTGAATTAATGCTTTATGAAGCTTATATAAAACAACATATTTTAGCAGGTCTCGTTTTAGGTATTAATGAGACAGACAGTGATTTTGAAACGGTTGCAATTTGGTCAGTTCCTGATTCAATTCAAAGAGGATTAGAATCATTTTCTACATTAATGAGAGCAGGATATGGCAAAGTTTGGGAATTATATGGAGAAGAAGGAAGATTTAAAGTGTTTGATGGGATGTTACCTTTACTTCATGATACCTGCGAAAGAATTCTCAGTACTGATGATAGATTCAAGGGGAAAAACTTGTTTACTTTAGTTTATTTGGGATCAACCGATCTGGCAAGAGGTAAGGGAAATGTCAGAAAGATGTTTGATTATATGTTTGAAAATTTCATTGATGTTTGTCCTAATAATTTATCATACTTGGAGAGCAGTGCAGTTTCTAACATTCCAATTTATGAGAGGTTTGGATTTCATTTTTATGAAGATATTATGCTCGGAAACAAGCAAGAGGGAAGTAAAGCGGGTGATGATTATGCCATTATGAATGTGATGATCAGGGGAACTAATGGTGCCGATTGGTGGTTGAATTCGAAGTTGTAGTCAATTGCCTATTGAGTTGTGTGTTAGCGTAGAAATATTTAGTTCTAATAGAATCATTTAGTCGATTAGTCTCAGTTCCAATTGAGAGTATTCATCAAACCCAGGCCAGTGATAGTAGTGCTTCAGTCCATTACGTTAATTGTCGGTCAGTAAATAAATATATTCTATATACAGTTATTCATCTAATGAAAGTACACTTCTTTGAGATGGTAAAGTCTTGGTTTCAAACTCCTTTTTAGCCTTCTCCCTTAATGCCTGTTTCTGGCTCGAACTCAAGGTCTTGACAATTTGACTGGGTGGGACAAAGGAAAACTTACCAAAGCCAAATTCCCTATCAGACATTTGATTCAACACATACAAATTTCCTCTAACATAACTTACCAATGCTTCAATATGTCTCATATCAACATTAGGATTCCCATTCAAAACGTTTCTCCAAATTGCAGCTCCCAAAGTAATATCATCAGTCATTAACCCTTCATCAAACGACAATACACAACCCAACATTTGAGTATGGTACTCCTTCAAATACGTTTCAATAAGACGATTAGAGGTGATACCCAATTCTTCAGCCAACCTCAACTCCATATCTCTGAAAATTCTATCGACTAATTTTTGCTGGTAGTTTTTACCGTATTTGAAAGGCATGGCTCTCATTCTTACGGCCAATATCCAGTAATGTAAGGTTGTTATTTGAAACCATTGGGAAAATGATTGTGGTAAACCCAAAGTCCCGTAGTAGAACTCAGCGGTGTCACTTAAAGGTTCATTAGGATAGTACATACCTTGTTTTTTACATTCACCAAAATACTTTGATCCTGCAACTGAACCGGCTCTTGTCTTATCCATATCGATCAGAAATAACTTAATGATCATTTGTCCGATATTTTGTTTGATTGAAGACATTTGAAACCCTTCAGTTTCTTCATTCATGTCAGATAAGAATGCCAGTTTTCTTTTGGCCTGTTTGGGATTTATGTGAAGATCTTGCTTTATATGAGGAAGGGTTGATTCAGCCGCCAATTTTGTGGGGGAATTTATATCATCTTCATGTTTGAATCTTTGTAAGATACTTTGAGACTGGAAATGTCTATATTTGATGTAATTTGTTGGTATCCGACTGGAGGGTAATTTGAGTCTCCACATGAAAATTTTTATCTATGAGATATCAGAAAATATCAGAAAATATCTGTGAGAAGAGTGAGACAATGAGGTGAGAGATACGGGCAGTTGAGATGTAGGTGTTGATTGTGTGATTGTAGTGAGGTGTGTAGTGGTATGTAGTGGTATGTAGTGGTATGTAGTGGTATATAGCAGTATTTATAGTGATATTTATAGTGATAGATACTGGCCCAGTAGACTTTCTAGCTACTGTCCTGCGTGGGTTTAACCATTTCCAACCGTTTTTTTGCAGCAACGCGTATGACAGACTACCACTCCGAAGCACTACAGCTTCTTCAAGATACAAATGAAGAACAACAACAGTTTAATAATCTCTCCAATGATGCTAAAGTAGAGAGACTCAATAATCTTATAAAAAGAAGTCAAGTTTACTCCCAGATCATTGCCGATAAAATCCTCCAAAAACTGATGCAAAATGACGATCAACCACCGACAAAAAAACGTAAAAACGTATTGGAAATGCTTACTAGTAAACAAAAGAGTAAACAGCCGAAGCTTATAAAAGGGGAGATGAAGCCATATCAATTAGAGGGTTTAAATTGGCTTGTTAGACTCTATGAGAACGGGCTCAATGGGATTCTTGCTGATGAAATGGGACTAGGTAAAACCATTCAGTGTATTGGGTTTATAACTTTTTTGATGGAGCAGGGGATCCCAGGGCCTTACCTTATTGTAGCACCTCTTTCCACCGTGTCTAATTGGCAGAATGAATTTAAGAAGTTTGCTCCTTCGTTATCGGTGTTGCCTTATATAGGTGCCAAGGACGATCGTAAAAATTTACACTTCAAGGGCCACAATGTGGTGGTAACTTCGTACGAGCTCGCTATTAAAGATTTCGCTAAATTGGCCAGAGGAGACTGGAAATTTCTTATAATAGACGAAGGGCACAGACTTAAGAATATAGACTGCTTACTTATAAAAGTGCTCAAGAAATTGAATGTCGCCAATAGGATGTTGATTACGGGAACTCCATTACAGAATAATTTGAATGAGTTGTGGTCTTTGTTGAATTTTATTTTACCTGATATATTTCATGATTTAAACTTGTTTCAACAATGGTTTAATTTTGAAGAAATTGAAAATATCCAATCGGTTAAAGATGATGAGATAAATGACTTTATTGAGAAGAATTTCAAGAAGAATTTGATTAAAAATTTACATACCATCTTATCGCCATTTATATTACGAAGACTCAAAAAAGACGTTTTAGATTTACCTCCAAAGAAGGAATACTTAATCCATATCGAACTTTCAAATTACCAAAAAAAACTATATCTCGATGCATTGGATAACAAGCTTTACGACGGGATCTTTGAGCTTTACAAGTACGAGTATGAAAAGTATAATTTGAGGACCAAAAATTCAAGGAAATACGGTAAACAACTTGAAGATTCTATTCACAACGAACTCAAGGGTTTAAAGCTTCAAAATCTAGTTATGCAATTGAGAAATATTTGTAACTCACCTTACATATACTATGAACCATTCCCCGTCAATAAGAATCTAACGGACTATGATTCGACTCCCAGGGATCAAGAATCAAAGTTCATCGAGTTGCTTATCAACAATTCCTCGAAATTCAAGATCCTTGATCAATTGATCGATAATCTAGGTGATCATAAAGTGTTGATCTTCTCTCAATTCACAAAGACTTTGGATCTTTTATCCGATTACTTTGCCTATAAAAACATTGATACCTGTAGATTTGATGGTTCTACTGCACAAGAAGACAGAGATGTTCAAATTAAACAGTTCAAGAAAACAAGCACAAGAGTGTTTCTTTTAAGTACCAGGTCTGGTGGATTGGGGATCAATCTTATTGATGCAGATACGGTGATTTTGTTTGACAATGATTGGAATCCACAAGTGGATATTCAGGCTATTGATAGAAGTCACCGAATTGGACAAACAAAGCCGGTTAAAATATTCCGATTTTTGGTGAAGAACCTGATTGAAGAGTTGTTAATTATAAAGAACTACAGTAAGCGGTTTTTAGAGAGGCTTGTCATACAAATAGGTACCGAAAACTTCGATAAGTTAAGTGACTTCGAAATGGAGTTTAATAATTTAATCAAATTAGCTAAACAGTTTGGTTTGAATATCGAATCTTTTGATTTTGATATCGAGTCGAGTGGTGGATATCAGCTACTTAGCGATGAAGAGATCGAAGAGTTGATGGATAGAAGTGACAAATGTTTCAACCATCAAAAACAGAAAAAATGGGAGAATATTTCGGTATTTGAAAGTATCAGTAAATTAGATGAACAATCTCAGTAGACATGCAATATAATTAATAGACATACAATTATCAATACCTTTATACTCTACTCTACAGTCCCTATCGTAACACATTTCTATTTAATTCTAATTGAGAAAATCAATGATCTTTTCTCTCCATCTTAATGCATTAAGTAAACTGGAATAACTCCAAGTTAAATCTCTTGCACCTTCCATGAATCCATGGTACTTATTAAATTGTTCACTGATTCCACCTCTTAAATCTACATGGTCTTTAATAACAACCAAGAAAGAGTCGCTCAATTTGATCAAGCTATCGACCAACTCATCAAATACTTTAGATTTGTATTTGATGATGAAGAACCCATCACTATCGTCAATAGGCAAAACCATGTTAAAGAACTCTTTATTGGCCCTGGTCACCACCAAATCTTGTTTATCGCTAATCATTTTATAAACTAGTTTACAAAGCATTTCAGCAGCTGTAGCAGTTGAAATAAACCATGGGTTTCCCTCACTAGTTCCATACCCATCGTATACATCTTCAGGGTATCTACCAAGGCCAACAGCTTGATTAAGATTATGGTTGATTGGATACCTTGATTTCATGTCTCTTGTCAAATAAGTCAAATGATTCAAAATATAATTGTTGTCAATATCAAATGGGATATTAACATCTAAATCATTCATATCATGGGAATGAATAGATCCCAATAAAACAGCCGCATCTAAACCAGATCTGGTGTGAGGGAAGAGATTTGGGGTTTCAATAACATAATTAGCGTTACTATTGACATAATAAAATTCAATGAATTTCTTTAAATTATCGTAACTTGATTGTAAATGATCAAGGAATTCATCTTCCAAGTCCAAAGAATTGGATTTAATGTATTGAATTCCATCAAATAACCCCTTTAATTGCACCAGAGATGTGAAGAAATGCAAGGATTGAATTTCCTCCCATAAATCAAAAGATTCCTTCTCCCAGTTATTGGCCACAAATCCCAAATCAGGCTTTATGATTTCATTGAAAATGAAACTATCGTTTAATCCAGTCTTATAAGTTAAATTCAACTTCATAAACGATAAAATAGAACTAACTCTCAATGGTGGCCCATCATTTTGTGGTCTGCCCCATTTCTCATTAAATGGGGTATTATCAACCATGAATTTTGGCTCACCAAGAGTATTACCTGAAGTGAAATCTCCTGACATTGTCTGTAATCTTTGTAATTTATAATTGTTCCAAATATATTGTTCAATTAACCATTGATATTCATCGAATCTTTCATCTGGTGAATCGATGAAATCTTGTAAATAGTGAATCAAGGTCCTGATTGTTAACGCACTGTCCCTGGTCCACTGATAATAATAGTCTGGTTGAACTTTTGATGGTGAAGCAACAATAACTCCAGGATATAAATCATCATCATTACAAGTTGATGAATTTCCCATGTTTCTAAGTAAGTTATTCCAAGCAACGTTGTACTCATCATTGACCCAAGATTGTAAAGTGGTTTTATTAACAGTTGCATCTGGTAAAGATGACAGGGAATCGTCAACATTAAAAAGTTGTTGAAATATGGGGTATCCCAAATATAATGGGATAAACACTAATAGTGAAAATTTCATTGTTTACTGAAAATGTGAAATTATCTGGCTTATATAGTTTTCTGTGGATGACTTTTGATTTTTTTTAATTTTTTTTTGCTAATATTTACACCCCACAAAAAAGAAACCTGGCATCAGTCACACGAAAAGCGATGAGGTGGGACCGTTGTTTGTTTACGTCACGAGAAGTCTGGGGAAATGAAATTTATTACGGTTGTAAAGACAATAGAGGTTTTTTATAAATATATTATATTTACATAACTAAGGCACTATACTCGTAGATTGCTTCAAGTGTCTAGATCATTGATCTGATATTATATAGCAACAGTACCCGCGGCCGGTGATTCGGTGCAGGTCTAAGCTCCGGCAAACGTCTTTTCTCGCCAACCACTTAGCTCCGGCGATGAATGATACCGTGGTAGCCGCATCTTTTTTTTAACCCGAGGGTGCAGGTGGGGAGTGGTGGAATTTATGCATTATGCACTGTAACATGTTGTTCAAGAAAATACCACGCATAGTGGTAGTAAAGGCATTTTTTTTCCGATGAAGGCCCCGTAAATCGTGCGGTCTTGTGCGAGTCATGTGATTCCCTTGTCGTAGCCTGATGTGGCAGTTGGCAAGGTGTTTTATTCATATTTCTGGTACTTATTGTATGAAATGTGTGTGTCTACACAAAGAAATAGCTATATGTAATTTTGTATGTTGAACTTATTATTTCGTGGAGATCACAACCGGACTTAAGCCTGGCTGCGAAAAGTTGCAGCCATTCGAGTGGTGTGGTGAATTTTAATTCTCTGTTAACTTGACGTGAAGTTAATTTGATTTCTATAAACATTTGAAATGATTTCAAATCTCTTTCCCTCTTTTGAATATATCTCTGTTTTTCGCCAAATTCACCTTTCTATCAATCTAGATTATATATCAAGTACACCACGACAATGGATTATATATATAACTTCAGGAACAAAGGAAAGTTGTTTTCTCGATGCACTAATCATTCCATTGTGAATTTAGTTATAATTAATCAGGTGGGTGACTGAGTGTCAGTTTTATTGGCTTTCAAAACTGCCTATGAAGCAGTATAAACGTACGTTCTTCTCTGATACCTCCTCTTTCCAACGACAAGCTTATTGGTTTTGACGTCTTTATTTTTGCATTTCCAAATGTCTCGTAGCTACAATATAGAAGCTGTTATGGATATATACTTGTGGAGGTAAAGGAAGTAAGCCACTGCTGTTCTGACCAACGTTTCAAGTAAATTAGCATGGTATGTGGAGTCTGAGAAAGCATGATAAGATTTAGTTTTCCTACAGTAGTAATGAAGCTCACCTGTAATGGTCCCGATCCCTTACTGTTTGAATCATTTTTCCAAACACTTGCCAGACACCGTGCAGTTTATTTTTCGCTGCCATCTTATCACTAAAATGGCTGCAAAATAAAGCCTCTTCACATATCTTCGTTGGTCAGAGGACATGTGAATTGGTTAATATGACCTAAATAGAGACCATATTGTTTTTCTTTTTTTATTGTCATTATTGTCTTGTAAACATGACTTTAGAAAACCACAATTGATGTTCTTATTAAAGTTTTGCAAACTGTTAAAACAAGAACATGTATTTTCTAAGTAATGCTATCTAAATGCTGCTCTCCATTTGGAAAATATTATTCCAAGTGGATGGTAAATTGCAATCAATGAAAAGTTTAACTTTTTTTGACACCACAAGTTGTCTATAGCAAGTCGTATTTAACTCTTTCTTTTCTCTTTTTTTCTTATCAATATCAACCCGATGGTAATCGTTGAAATTTTTCAAATAATTACCAAGAAACTGGTCAATTTTATATATGGGTCTATTGATCTTTATCAGTTCATAATAAACCGGAAGTGGGCCATCATTAACATATCTGTCCAATTTATGATCCCCATAAGGAGGAGGGGGATCAGGAAACCAGTAGGCATCCATATCAACACCAGATTCATAAGCCAGGTGTTGAGGGTAAGTATCTTCACCTATGCCAAATATTTCATCATACAGAAAAGGTGGAAATACTTCATATTTTGTATGTTGCTTGATTTCCCTATTATTTTTTCCTTCTTCAATTAATTTATTATTGAAGAATTGAGGTTTATAAGTGTTGATTCCAAGCTGTCCGTTAGGAACAAGCTTAGTGACTGTATCATTGAAGATCAAGCCAAAATTTCTCTTCCTTGCATAGAATGATCTTGCAACAGGAGATCTCGTTATATGTTTGGAAATCAACTTTATAGGCTTGATAAAAGCTCTATTTTGATGAATCATGCAATCAAGTTGAGATCTTCTGTCATAAATATGAATATCAGAAGGCCTATCAACTGAAATAGCAGTATGTTCTTTTTTGTCGGCATTTTCAACAATTTGTAATGTTCCTCTGAAAGAGTAGGAAGAATCATCAGTAAATTGTGCCATTTGATTCAAAATAGAATTCAAAAGAAATATATTTTGCCCATTGAGCTTTTGTTGAGGAAAGAGCTTCTCTTGTTCAGCTTTATCAAGACCAGCTTCTAAACTCTTCAAATATATTGCCACATCAGCCCGAAGTGGAGCTAGACGATGGTCATCTAAGTCAAACTCACATTGATAGAATGGGGTAATCACTTTCCCAGTTCCGTCGACATGCAAAATAGTAAGCTGAAGTGAAGTGTTTGTTCCCAGATTCAAAGTGACAACTATAATCAAATTGCCCACTGAGAAAAGCTGAATACAAACCAGTTGAGACCCTCTGTCATAAGTATGAATATCAGAAGAGCCATCAACTGCAAT